>CAXKVW010000329.1:0-491360 GCA_964058825.1 Carex arenaria
ATGCATATGGTAAGTATTTCGGTTAAATTTGATTGTTATTAGGTTCAATCATGGAATGAAATACAATGTTGGCCTTAATTACTATTCGTCATAGAATATCTCAACTAGAATTTGAAGCTTGTGAATTCACCCATCACAAAATCCCTGCTCTGTCACATAAAAATTTTGGTCTAATTTTTCTTTGCCTTTAACTTATGATCAATGACATAATTAGATTTTGCTCCAATTTATCTCTTTAGATCGAGTTTTTGGTCCCTCCACAACTACTCCGTCTGTCTATGATGTAGCAGCTCGTCCGGTTGTTAAAGCCGCAATGGAGGGCATTAATGGTATTTTTCTTTAATCAATGATTAAGTAGATTTACATCTTCCTTAATAAATATGTCTCTTATCTTTTTCATGACTCCTAGTAAGAGTTTTTTTTATTGTTTCAAATGCAGGGACTGTCTTTGCCTATGGTGTTACTAGCAGTGGCAAGACCCACACAATGCATGTAATTTTCTATAAACAGTTTAATTAAATTGAGTTCAAATATAGCTGAATTTCTATTTATGTACCTCTTTTTTGACTGCTTACCGGTCCTTATTTTTTCTAGGGCGATCAAAATTCTCCTGGAATTATCCCCTTGGCAATTAAAGATGTGTTCAGTATAATCCAAGATGTAACTATCTCATACAAATATCTTTTTTTGGTCATGATCTTTGATAACCTTTTGTATATTAATATACTGTTGACTAAATATGCCTTATTATCATGTTACAGTCACCTGGGCGAGAATTCTTGCTCCGTGTCTCTTACATTGAGATTTACAACGAGGTTTGTTGGGGTCAAGCTTTACTTAAAACTACTACTAATTGTACTATTTCTATAAGCCAGCACATGGATTATTGTACTGATTGCACCTTTTGGAACAGTTCAATAAAGGGATAATGGACCTATGCATAAATAAATGTAAATTAAACACTAAACAGTAACCAAGTCTTGATTTGTAAATGTGTTAATTTTACTCCAGGTGATAAATGATTTGCTTGATCCTACTGGTCAGAACTTACGAGTGAGAGAAGACCATCAGGTGCAAAAGCTTTTTTTAACTCCGCTGTCTATTTAAAGTTTGTTAGGCACACTGAATTAAGTGGAATTGAGTTGAAAAGGTGGAATAGATGGAAAATTTTGCAACTAAATCCTTCTCTATTCCTTCTAGATAGAATAAGATATTCTTGGGGGTGGAATATCTTGTGCTATAGAAAGAGTGGGTTAGAATGAAAGATTCATTTGCTTTGGAATTAAATTCCACTTTGCCGAACACCTATGATATAACTGAACTTGTGTGGTATTAATCAGAGGATTTTCTGAACTCACTATCAATAACTTTCTATACAAAAAAGATGTTATATATTAATCTGTTTAATTTTTTGGGTTCCTCAAATTCAGATTTGGTTTAGGGGCAGATATTTTGAACAAACAATGGTTCCATCCCCATGTTAAGTTTATGGTATAGTGTCCAGAATCCTAATTTAGGGGACCTAAAGAAATAAAATAGAGGTACTTTATTCTGAAATTCTTGGTCTATTGTTAGCAAATTTTTGCGTGGTGTTCTCTTAACTAAAGTCGAACGTTTTAAATTATTAAACACAGGGGACCTATGTGGAAGGAATAAAGGAGGAGGTTGTTCTATCTCCTGGACATGCACTTTCTTTCATTGCTGCTGGTGAAGGTGAGATTTAAATTCATTACTTATTTTCTTTTGTTTACATTTTAGAGAAAATTCTGCAACTTATTGTGAACTCTAGTAATATATGGTGGACCGTTGCTTGACTGGTGTAAGAACAGCAATTCTGGTGCATTATCAGAAAATTTTGTTTTGAAGAATTAATTGCAACTTTGGTTTAACAAACGCTAATGTTATCCAACCTCAACAGAGCACCGCCATGTGGGATCGAATAATTTCAACTTGTTTAGTAGTCGTAGCCATACAATCTTCACACTGGTAAATCCTTTATACACATCCTGTTTTCTTGGACCTCAATTTATTTTGTTTTAACAGCTGCCTATGAAATCATCTTTTCTAAACTCATTTTATGCAGATGATCGAGAGCAGTGCCCATGGTGATGAGTATGATGGTGTGATGTACTCTCAGCTTGTAAGCAGCTAACCCTAATTTATCACATTCTTTTACAATTTTATATATATTCATAAATTTATCTTAATTTCCGCCTTGTTTATCTAGAACTTGATTGATCTAGCTGGTTCAGAGAGCTCCAAGACAGAAACAACTGGTCTAAGGAGAAAGGAGGGTTCATACATTAACAAGAGTTTGTTAACTCTTGGCACGGTAAATGCCTACTTTGTTTTGGTTTTTTTTGAAAATGCTTTTCTTATTTGTGGATCAAATACATTTGAGTCAGATGTTTACTTGATACTTATATTTGAAGGTCATTGGGAAACTTAGTGAAGGGAAAGCCTCTCATATACCATATCGTGATTCAAAGTTAACTCGTCTTCTTCAGTCTTCGTTAAGTGGACATGGGCATGTATCAGTAAGTTACTGGAAATTTTACTTTCCCTTTCTCCTTATCTACTTGTCATATGTTATCTTTATGTTATTTCACTTGACTTGATTTCACTTTTTTTTTTTATTGATGAATCTGCCTTGGTTGTTTCTGCAGCTTATATGCACTATTACTCCAGCAACTAGCAACATGGAAGAAACACATAATACCCTGAAATTTGCCAGTAGAGCAAAACGGATTGAAATTTTTGCTTCGCATAATAGGGTAGGACATCACATTTTTTTTTTTTTGTATTGCTGATATAAATTTGGTATGAGATCCAAAGGGCATAAATCATTTTTAATTGATTGATTGTAGATTATTGATGAGAAGTCGTTGATAAAAAAATATCAAAGAGAAATTTCCACCTTGAAAGAAGAGCTTGATCAGTTTAGGAGAGGAATGCTTACTGGTGGTGTCAGTCATGAAGAAATCTTGACATTGCGCCAACAGGTCTCTCTTCTCTCCTGCTATAGATCATAACATTTATTCTGAAAATCATCACATGATACTAAACTTTAATTGATGCTAAATTTTAATTATTTAATGCGATTCTTATTGCTCGAGCAGCTGGAGGAGGGCCAGGTAAAGATGCAGTCGAGACTGGAGGAGGAAGAGGAAGCAAAAGCTGCTTTAATGAGCCGAATTCAGCGGTTGACTAAATTGATACTTGTCTCCACAAAGAACACCATTCCAAGTGTCCCCATCCATCAGCGGGACCAATCTGTCAGCGAAGAGGATGTGCGTCATCATTGTTTTTCTAATCTCATATATTAAATTATATATATTTTTTCTTTATCTGATCCTAGATAATTATGCCATTTCAGAAGTTGGATATTTTTAGTGGAAACTCTCCACTGCTTGAGAATGAAAAAGACACATTGTCGTCTGCCCTGTCAGATCCATTGGATCCAAGCAAACTAAATGAAGACTCTGACACAAATAGATCTGGCACGGAACATGTATGTGTATTTAACCTAAAATTCTTTTAAACATATGTTGCCTAAAAAATATCATCTATTGTAGAAATTTGGGTATTTTTGCTTTTATCGGACTTGCAAATATAAACTGACCAATATTACTTTAAGCTCATTTTGGTTCTGGACTAACAACAGCCTGTCTTTCCGTATTTGACTTTATCTGCTTGGATACTGGTTTTACTTTGTAATTTGAGGAGCTTTGAGCCTTTGATGTTGTACTTAGTTTTGTTTTGGGCTTTTGCACGTAGTTGAACCTTATTACAGCAAGTCCCAAAGTCCCATTTAATATACCTCCTTAACAAAAAGACAATGATGCAATTTTATCATTGTTTGCATTTTGGAACATGAGAATTCTGACTTCTTGTTCATCCTAATTTGTTTGATTTATTCTCTTTTCAGGCTGGATTTAGTGCAACAGATCAAATGGATCTCCTTGTTGAGCAAGTTAAGATGCTTGCTGGAGAGATTGCCTTTAGTACTAGTACTCTTAAGAGACTAGTGGAGCAATCTGTTGATGACCCTGAAAGCACAAAAGCGCAGGTATGATCCTTTACATCTAGCTTGTTATCCCTGGTGATATTTTGATTGATGATCAGTCATTGTTAAACATTGATTTTCATGTGACATTTTTGAAATTCTGCACTTGTCATGCGATCTCATAAACAGATTCAGAATATGGAGCGTGAAATTCAAGAAAAGCGGAGACAAATGCGTACCTTGGAGCAGAAAATCACTGAGACTGGTGAAGCCTCTCTTGCAAGTGCGTCTATGATTGATATGCAACAGGTCCTGCTCTTTTGTGCTCCTTTTTTCATTGTCATAATACACATTACACAGCTGCATCTTTATATTCAGTTTTCTTATCTTTGTTTTTTGCTGTTCGTTTTTTATTTTTTGTGATCTTTTGCCACTTGAGGCATCTTAGTAAATGAAACTCTGTGCATGAACTGAGAGAGACACTCTACTTCCTAGTGTATACCTTATGGTATATACTGATATGACCTAGAGTTTATCCTCTTTGGGGGATGCTCCATTGCTCAAGTTATTTGGTTGGTCTAATTGAACAACATTACTCATACGCATTGTTTTTATATTTTCCAGACTATATCAAAGTTGACAGCTCAGTGCAGTGAGACAGCATTTGAACTTGAGGTGACACTACGATGATTAATGTTTTATTATCTTGATTTGAACTGGTTTGCACTTATGTTTATTTCTATCTTATGTGGAAAATTTAAATTTGTTTTGACTGTGATGTGCAGTTAAGAACTGCTGATAATCGCATCCTACAGGAACAATTGCAGCACAAGGTATGTATATCTTGTTTTGTTGATAATGTAAATCTTGTTTGTTATTTCCCTGTGTAGCACCTTAAAACTTTTTTAATTCCTGGTTTTTTGGTGCAGTGTGCAGAAAACAATGAGTTTCATGAGAGAATTATACTCCTTGAACAGCAGCTTGCCTCTATGAAGAGTGAAAAAGGACCTGAGCAGCGTGGATCAGATGAAATAGAGTACTTGAAGTCAAAACTTCACTCACAGGTCTTTAGTTCAATAATTTGTCATCTTTAGTTGATCTATTTGGGCATTTTTAATTCTTTTTCATTATTGGCTATGTTTACTTTGAAGATAAAGTGTGGGGATAAGAATATAACTCTTTTTGGGTAATTCTTGATTGGGTCATCCGTATAATTTGGGTACCAGCTTTACCAGCCATCTTTAAACTATTATTGGTTTAAGACAGTGTTGATAACTTTGATGATTTCCATGAGATGTTTGTTTGGTAAATCAAATTACAACACATACTTATGGTGCCCTTTGTTTCTAAAATCCTTCATAATTTTTTTCCGAGAAATTCTCGTTGATAGTAAGCTTTACTAATGATGAAGACAACTTTACTTTAGTTGACATGTTCTTTCTTTTGTTTTTTCTTCTCCATTTACCCCTTGAAATTAATCTGGCTGTATTGCAAGTTTTGCCTGATAACTTGACACACAAGTTATATAAGATGAAAATCAATGTTTTGTACTGTATATCATCCAATCTGGCATTGATAACTCTATCATTTTGAAGGACCTGTATTGTGAAGTTCACCTGAAAATATTTTGACGATTTTTGTTTTTCTATTCACAATAGGAGAGTGAAAATGAAAAACTAAGATACGAGCTCTTGCAACGAAATGAGGATTACAAAGAATTGATAAACCAAAACCAAAAGTTGGCCGATGAAGCCTCTTATGCAAAAGAACTCGCCTCTTCAGCTGCAGTGGAACTAAAAAATCTTGCCGAAGAAGTAACCAAGCTGTCCTTGCAAAATGCAAAACAAGCCAAGGAACTTAAAAACCTACAAAGAAGCCGACCTGGCAGCAGGGCTAGCCGCGAATTTAGTAATTTCTCCTTAGATGAAACTTTAGATTTGGATAGTTTGAAAACTGAACTCAATGTTAGAAAACAAAGAGAGGCAGTTTTAGAGGCAACTTTGTCTGAAAAAGAGGTGATAGAAGAGGAATATAAGAGAAAATTAGATGAGGCAAAAAAGAGAGAACTGACCCTTGAAAATGACTTGGCTGGTATGTGGGTCCTGGTTGCCAGACTAAAAAGAGGGGCTTTGGGTGCTCCGCAAAAGAATGGCCATGATGAGAGATCGAGTAACGGAGACATGATGAATGGTGATATGAGAGAGGAAGTGGATAAGGCTGAAAACAAAGATGGAGTTGCTGTCTTGGTTGATAAACCGGTTGTTACCAATGATTTGATAAAGGATAGGCACATAGAGGATGTTAAGAGTGGCCAGTTTGAGCCTGTTTTGGTCCGCCTGAAGGTAACTTCAATATTTCAACTAAACTTTTTTTTTTCTTTTGTGTTTGTGTTTCTATTGCTTTGCAAGTGGTGCTTTTGAAGTTGGAAATTGGCGGGTTATTTTCTATTTTCTTGCTTCTTTATTAATGAAACAAATTGGTTAGTTGAAATTATCACCATAAATCTTGATGTCAAGTTGCCAAGTTAACATGTCAATGTCCCATTTTTGCCTGATGCCCATACATAGGTTCTCTCATATGTCAGTATTTTTCATGGTAAATTAGCTCATTCAGTTCTTATGTAGTTTGGACTTGTGTTATGTTCGAGGCCGTTTTATCTCCCCAAAACCAAAACCTGAGCTACCACTGGTTGTAATCTCTTCTGGGGGTGTTCCAACAGTCAGTTTGGTTAAAACCAAATTAAATAGCAAAACCAAAATTCTATATGATTTTTAAAAATTGAAGTAAACTTCGGTTTGTTTGGTTGAATCGAAATAAGAGAGATTAAACCGAACCAAATATAAGAAACCTGAAGTAATTAAAAAATTCAACTGAACTGAATCATTTAACCGAAAGGCTGAACCATTAATCCAAAATTTGTCAGTTCGATTGAAAACCCGGATCCAGTGAACCCCCCTAATCTCTTCTATCATCAAGTCAAGCTGCTTCTGTTGATTCGATAATAGGTGAATTTGAATTTGAGCATAACAAATTGTTGAAATTCAGGCTAAAATCCAAGAGATGAAGGAGAAGGAGATTGACTCTCCAGGGGAGAAGGATGCAAACTCTCATGTATGTAAAGTGTGCTTTGAGTCTCCAACAGCTGCTGTGTTACTCCCTTGCCGCCATTTTTGCTGTAAGTTTTTTGTACTGTAATACAATTTTTGATACAGACTTGCTTTATGATAAATGCAAATTTTAAACCTCAAAAGGAAGTCTGATGTACATTTATTTTTTTCTATGCATTTTCCGTACAGTATGCAAACCATGTTCACTTGCCTGTACAGAGTGTCCTATCTGCCGGAGTCAAATTTCTGATCGCATCATAACTTTTACTTGATGCACTGGGATGGAGGTGAGACCAATAAAACTTAGATAGTTCTAGTGTGCATCCATTTAATCAGGGGCGGATCCATGTGGAGAAAATTGCATTGGGTATTGTAATACTGACCCCCTTACGCAGCATGAAAATTTTATATAATTGAACTCCATAACATGAAATTCTGGCTCTGCCCCTGCAGGAATGTTCTTGATATTGAACATCATTGAAATTATTTAAATCAAGAAATTTGAGTTGTTGATTTGCCGTTTATCACTTAAATTATAGCTTATCTGTTTTATCAAATTTTGCAATTTCTTTGGTAGATTGAAAAGTAGATATTCAATTTGACTCAAATTCAATATAATTGACGAACCACAGGTCTACATTTTAAATTTTTTTGTTTTTGTTTGAACAATACTATAAATTTTATCAAATGGTTGTACCATAAAAGACACACACAGCATCTTCAATTTAAACTTTAATATTTTTTATTATTAATTGGTGTAGGTGACTAGAAATGTGGAGTTGCCTCATTTTTTGAAGTGCATTGTGAGATTCTTTATTAGTAGAGAAGGACTTATTTCTATTCCTTCTACCTCGTGTATTTGTCTTCTCTTCTCTGACAGTATCAAAACCTTGTTTCTTTTTTTAGAGCTACAAGGCAAGTTCTTGTTAAATTGTATAGATATGGTGCTAAATAGTTTGTATGACAGCATTTGTATGAAGTATAGTGTAAGCAATTATATATTGGGGGAATGTTTTGTTCCTGCCTTTATTTGTTTAATTCATAAACTCTCTCTATATATTTTTTTGCTTATATCAATCCAAAACATGATTTAGTGTAATACCTATAGCTGAATTGATTCAAAACTTTCAACTATAGAACAACAATTAGAAATTTTTGTAACTTTTCATGCACATTTTGTGTTTTTCTTGTGTGAAGAAACCTAATAAATAGTTAGATCTCTTTGTATGACCAATGGGACTTTAGTTTTTACAGTTTTGCACACCAACAAGGCAACAACCAAACATTTTGGAAAATTAAAGGGTTTGGATCTCTTTAGCATATGCCTAAAGGGATCAAATTATTAATTCGGTCCCTTTAATTTCTACGAAATTTTAGAATTTAGGGTGAATTTTTGCAGATTTTGTTAGATACCGTTGGAAGATCTTATGTGGTGGTGTTAGTATAATTGGAATAAATTAAAAGCACCAGATCACTGGTTTGGTCTTAATAATTATGTTTATATGGATTCAATTATTAGTTTCATCTCTACTATTGCATCTAAACAAATAACACTTCTATTTGTGCATGTCATGAAGTAAAAATCGGGGTCGCCGTATTATAAGTTTAAATACGAGTCATCATCTATGATTTAAAATTGCAAAAGTATAGAATGATTTAAGAAACTGAAGAAATTTGAAATCACTTATGAGCTACAGGCCTAATGTTCCCGGTAAAATGTACAGTTCCTATACAATTATTTAACTCATGTTCATTTGTTTTTCAACAATTGTAGTTGAGAAATTTGTGTAATCTAATATTGTACAAAGAAGATTGAAAGCAAAAAGAGAGTTCACTTTTTAGACCATCTTGAAAACATTAGTGTTTTAGCAATATAGGAACATCTCATACGATAAATAGATACAACAACACTGGTACACTGAACATAGCAGTTTGAGCAACACCTATCAGCCAACAAAACCCCAAGACAGCTAATCCTAAATAGACAGTGAAATTACTGATCAAACGGCTCTGATCGATCATCAAATCAAATTTGATCCTATGTCCATCAGACGAGAGCAGTTTGGGTCCGATGCCCATCGGACGCAAACTGAGTGCGGTGGGTTCTATAACTGTCTGATCCTCTTTAAGATCTGTGCACGGAACTTTAATATCCGTGTGCACGGATTTTAATGCGGATCGGACGGTTATAGAACCCATCGAACACAAATTTAAGTGTGATGGGCATCGGATCCAAACTGCTATCCCATCAGACACATCCTGGTTGCAATCATGTAGGATGTTGTATAACCTCTTGATTTTGGACAATATCATGATTATTGTTGTCACAATCAAGAAGCACCTCCAAAGCTATGCGGAGAAAAACATCGGATATATTGAAATTGGCACTCATATCAGCGCATATTCTCTTACTCAAGTCCAAATCAATTGTGCTTTGTTCAATCAACTTCTGAAATGCCTTCTTGGAGTCACTAAGGAGGTGAATACATGTTGGCATGTAATAAAGGTGATTGAATTGTGTTTGTTGAGGTGGAGCAACTGGGGATTCGTTTGGAAGAGTAAAATTTGGACTGCTTGGATAATCTAAAATCAGAATTACAAGTTGTAGAACAAGAATTGGGAAGAATTTTGTACGGGGGCTAACCATGGTTGCTGCCTTGCTGGTGAGTTGGTTGATTGAAGGAGGGTTGAATTGTACACAAGCCAAATAACTGACCCTGCTTTTTATTCACTAATAAAAGAGTAAAATATTTGGGTTGGGAAATTACCGGTCATGACAGTAATTAATAAACTATGCACTTATGCAGCATCCGCTGCGAACTGAAGCCACGGATCTTCTGATTCTTTATAACGAATTTATGAAGCAAAGTATGTCATGGATCATTGACTCACAGTAGTAACACATAGGACCGCCCTTTGCTTCCAATAATCCAAAGAGTAATTTATTGCGTGCTAGCTGCATTCAAACTTTATGCAGTTGGAGCCAAGTAACCAATAGCTCGTCGCTCAATAATTAAATTCATTACTAGATACACGAGTTGTAATTTACTTATTATTTTTCATTGACCTAGGAGCATGAAGAATCCGGCATCAGAGATATTTAAAGTTCTCTCCAGTTCAAATAAAAAAGGAATCGGGCATCAGAGATTTTTAAAGTTCTCTCCAGCTCAAATAAAAAACACATGATAGGGACCGCCCTGCCTCTACTTGGTGTCTTAATTCATAAACTCTCTCTCTCTCTCTCCCTATATATATATATTTTGCTTTTATCAATCCAAAACATGATTTAGTATAATACCTATAGCTGAATTGATTCAAAACTTTCAACTATAAAACAGACTTAGTGTAATATCTTCCAGGCCTGCTACATTTTTTTTCTTCTATCGAATCTACATTTATTTGTGAATTAAAATTTTTGTATGTACTTAACGACATTACAAGCACATTTGTGTTTTTCTCTTGTGAAGAAACCTGATGAATAGTTAGATCTCTGTCTTTATGGACTAAAGCTAAGGAGGTCTAAATTAATTATTCCAACTTAGGCCGGTCTAAATTATTCATGTTTGGTTGAGGTTTAAAGTTAGATCATAGCTTAAGTTATTATTTGTTTGGTTAGAATTGGTGGACTAAAGTTTTGAAAGCCTAAATTAGTTAACTATTAATAATTAGATAATATTAAAGTATTAATAATAACTATAATATATTATAATTATTATATAGTATATTAAAAATATAAGATATTAATTATATAATTATCTATTAGTAATAAGAAACTTATTATATAATATTAATATATTATTAATAACTATAATATATTAATTTTTATTATAATAATTATTTAATATGTTAACAATATAAGACATTAATGATATAATTATATATTAATAATAAGATACTCATTATATAATATTAATATATTAATAATAACTATAATATATTATAATATTATTATAATAATTAGGGGTGTAAACGGAGCGGATAATGCTGATACCATATCCACATCCACATTTCAATGAGCGGATACGAATACGGATACGGATAGTAAACGGATATCAAAATGTAAACCAAATCCACATTAAACGGATATGGATACGGAGCGGATAATCCACGGATACAGATACAAAACGAATAATTGTCGGATAATTGAGTCACATGAACTTTAAGATACAAATACTAATTAAAAAAAAATAATTAAATTGAGAAAACCAAATAAAAAAATAGAAGAATGAAAAAAATGGAGGTGTTCTTGAATATTATAATGGAGAAGAGTTCAATACCATAGAAAAAAGAGATGGGAACAAACTTCAAAGCAGCCTGTCGCTACCCGCCAATTCAAACTTGAAAGTAGCGCGTCCCGGATCAATGGTTAATATTAATCCCACAATAGATGAAGACTGGGAAGGAAGCGATATATAAGGCCCATCTACTTGGAGAGCTGCAGACAGAATTGTCGGGAGCGACTGATCCGTCGCTTGGATCTGTGAAAATCTGATTCGGATATCGCGGATATCCACTTTGTTTAGGATCCGCGAAAATTATCCGCATCCGTATTCGGATGTTTTCTGAATTCTCTGTATTTATCCGGATCCGAATCCGTGAATCATCTGCTCCGTTTTATTCGGATACGGAGCGGATAATCCGGCTCCATTTACACCCCTAATAATAATTATTTAATATATTATCAATATAACATATTAATTATATAATAATATATTAATAAAAATTAGTAATAAAAATATACTAATTATATAATAATATTATAGAAAATATTTAATATATTAAAACATAAGATATTAATTATGTAATGATATATTAATAATAGTTATTGATAATAATATAGTAATTATATAATATTAATATATTAATAATAATTACATATATAATAATAATAATAATAATTTAATATATTAACAATAAAATATATTAATTATATAATTATAAATGAATAATAATTATTAAAAAAATACTATTTATATAATATTGTTATAATAATTATTTGATATATTAAGAATATAAGATATTAATTAAATAATTATATACTAATAATATATTATTATTGTAATATCCCGTCAGTTTTATAAATTATTATGAACTTATTTTGGTACTTATTTATAATTTTGAAAATTGAAGGGTTTATTTATAAAATGTGTAAATTTAAACTTAAAAAAAAAAGTGAACTAACGTGGCATTTATTTTTACCACGTGGAGCCCATGCATGAATTACCTCCACTTCTAATTTACTAAGTTTTTATATATTGATTTAATCGCTCCTATTATTGACAGAAACCAAAGTAAAACCGAAAAAAAAGAAAAGAAAAGAAGAGAAAAAAAGAAAGAAAGACAAAGAGTTGTTTTGATAAATTTTATGATTCGATTGTATGTCTGATTGGAATTCCAACTACGTCGCATTGATTTTGAATAGTTGTTGCAGCTCGAATTGGATTTTTGAATTGATCGCTATCAGGTAACCGGACTTCTCTATAATCTGTGCTTTCGTTTTGCTTGGTTGAATTGGATTTTGAATTGGGTTTTGGATTATGAGGGCATATTTAACGGGATAGCAGGTCTGGGTTCGAATTTGATTTGTGAAATGATATGATTTTGTGTTTTGAGAATTTGAGAAATGATATGATCGTGTGAAATGGAATGATGTGGATATTGTGTGACTTGTTTTACTGATAACCCAGACTCAGGTGCTATCGCCGGTTAAATATGCAAGCATAATTTGTTGTGAATTTGTGTGGATTAATCCAGTATGTTTGAATGATTGTTTAATTAAGCCAATTATAGAGAAGCACGTCGTTAAATGACCGGTTACTGAGTTTTGTAGCTGACTCCATATTGTTTCTGTTGTTATTTTTTCTTGCGACGTAGGTTGACGGGACGATAGATGGACGTCCGGATGCCTCTCTTGTCGCAACTCCCGGCCCGGCGCGAGGTCGTGACAATTATAATCAATAGAGTTAGGCCATGATGTGGAATAAAATTAAACCATCATGTGAGGTGGTTTAATTTAGGCCGGTCTAAAGATCGGCTTATTCCATCTTAGTCTGGCTCAATTAATGCTCGTTTGGTGGAATAACGAGGCTTAAACTCCTTATTCCACATTTTAGGCCACAACTAAACATGGAGATGCCCAAAGGGACTTTAGTTTTTTACAATTTTGCACACTAACAAGGCAACAACCAAACATTTTGGAAAATTAAAGGGGTTTGATCTCTTTAGCATATGCCTAAAGGCTGAAGGGATCAAATTATTAAAGGCTGAAGGGATCAAATTATTAATTTTAGAGCTTAGGGTGAATTTCTGCAGATTTTGTTATATACTATTGAAAGATCTTATGTGGTGGTGTTAGTATAATTGTAACAAATTAAAAGAACAAGATCACTGGTTTGGTCTTAATAATTGTGTTTATATGAATTCAATTATTAGTTTCATCTCTTCTATTGCATCTAAACAAATAACACTTCTATTTGTGTATGTCATCAAGTAAAAATCGGGGTTGCCTTAGTAAAAGTTTAAATACGAGTCATCATCTATGATTTAAAATTGAAAAAGTATAGAATAATTTGAGAAACTGAAGAAATTTGAAACCGCTTATGAGCTACAGGCCTACAGTTCCCGGTAAAATGTACAGTTCCTATACGTTCAATTGTAAGTTTTACAAGATACTTAAATAAAATATCAAGCAACACATGCACGAAGCATGATAGATTATGCAAAATCCATGACTCATATTAAAAATCGGCTGTACGTTATTTTATTGGAATAACATGAATCTGTTATTCTAATAATAATTGTTGAACTTTGTTAAGATTCGTGCTTGAAAAAGTGTTTTCGTTAAAATTCGGACACGAAAAAAAATCTTTATAGCTATCTTTGAAATAACAGGATTATATTATTCCAACGGAATAACAACCGATTTTTTTTCCCTTCAAATAAAAGCAAATCTATTCGTGAAGAAAAAAAGAAAGATAAACCTACCAATTTGATCTTCTGCGGCACAACTTTCTGCAATGCGTGCAATTGTATTCTTGCTGTACAAGCTGCAAATATCGATTCTCTTTGTCAAAACTTTTGTGTGTATTCCGTTTTATTATTTTGTTACCAACAATACATTTTCTCTAATAAATTTGGCGACTATGTGTATATTTTTAAATATGTGTGTTTAATAGTTTAATTGAATTCATATGTTCAGACATCTAAGCTATTTTTTTAGGTATACAGACATAAGAAAACTAATGCAGGGGACTGAATATGTGTTGAGAGCCTTCTTGCAAAAAACAAAAGAAAGTACAATATGACTTCTAAACAAACATTACGTTCAGTAGGCAAAATGTTGTCATGTTTTTTAAACTGAAAAATATTGTCATTTAATTGAAATTAAAAAAAAACATTGTTAGATATAATTTGAGGTCACTGGTAATTTCACAGGAACAATCGCGTGAAAAATTATGGACTGAATAATAATTTAAAAGTATGTTATTTTCTTGCAAAATCAGGTGCCGGTAATGACTATTTCCATGACTTATGTAAATTTTGAATCGGATGGATTAAGATAACAAAGAATACTTTAGAAACCGGTTTTTTTTTTCTTCAGATATTGAAAATAAAGATAACATATATCATTTAATATAAACAGACTATACTATAGAAAAACAAAACAAAGCATACCCAACTAAAAGAAATAATTAATATATATGATCAAGATATATTTCATGCATGATTATGCATTATAAGTGTCAGCTTAAAATATAAGATGCATTGTCCAGCGCATATATATAAGTACTGCATTTGTAGCAGATTAATGCCGCCTTGAAATGCTCAAAGGTCTGACGGAGGTTCAAATTGGCCAATGAAAACAGCATGTTGTCGCCCACTACATTGCTCACAACAACATATATGGCACCCAGATATTCGATGAGCGTCGTCATCAATCGCCTCACCTTATTGTGCAGTGATTCGAAGGTGCTATACACTCCTTAGAGGGCAGCAATAATGGCAATGGCCATGGTGAGCTCGTCAGGGGCCAAGCAATGTATTAGTGGTAAAACTTAAAAAGTAATGAATGTGATAGCATGTTTGCAACTATTAGTGGTAAAAGTTAAGTCCGCAATGTATTCATCCATGATTATAAACAATCAAATAAAACAATAACAATTTTAAGAAAGAATTATAGAACTATGTGGAAATAGTGACTATTAAAAGAATCAGGTTCTTTGGATCAGAACTAGCAATTTTAATTAGGTTAATTATCAACTAAATATAATTAATTTATTTTATTGGTAGATTCAAACCACTTTGAAAAAGCTATCCTTTAGTTATCTCCAATAACTCAAACATTTTGAATAATATATTTTAATAAAAAAATATTGAAATGTAGTCCGACTTAGAATTTAGGCTATTTTTTATCGCTAATTTCCTAATCTTGTTTATCCTATTACATTCTTAAATTAAAGCTCACACTATTTATTCATATACACTACTTTCGAATAAGTCAAGACGTGTGGATTAATACTTTGAGCTTTCAACCTAATTTATTTGAGGTTGCATTTAAAGAAAGTATAATGTTAGTGCCTACATTATATCCTGTGGTTCTTTGATAGTATTTGCTCAAGTTATATTGAAGGGAACAACCAATAAAATTGAATTCAAACGGAACATATCCTTTGTAAACATCATTTGAAGGAACCATTAAGCTTAAACTTAATTTCTGGTACGTGGCCATCAGTCTTTAGTCCATTTTATTATAGTATAATAAAATGTTTATCAATTTTCAATGGTTTGGTACCCTCTATGAATAACATATTATTTAGTTTAATTAAACTTATATGTAGATGCACTGTCAAGAGGTCTCAGATTGGAAAAGGTATTATGATTTCACATATAAACTACCAATCTCTTCTCATTATTCTGATAGATGGAAGATATTTAATTTTTGGAAAGAGATCACCTGCTTTCTGGGGGGTAGGATTTTCCTGTCCCCAGTGCGACTGACACATGGATTCAGACGAGTTTAAATATTAAAAATTGATTTTAATTTTGCTGTGGATCTACATGTTAGCGATTCAGAGGGAGGGCAGAGAATTCGGTTCCTTAATTTTTTACATGAGATGATGTGATTGCTAAAGGGCATGAGATTGATGTTGTGATGTAAAGCACTTATCTAGATGGACTGTCAAGAACCTTGAAATTGAAAAGTTGTCGGATTTCTGTGTATCATGGTTTCACATGTATACTAACAACCCCTTCTACTTTTTTTTTTTTTTTTTAAAAGACATTGAATTTTTTACATGAGGTGGGTTTCTTACAAATCTATTTTACTGTAGGAGAACCATCAAATTAGAATCGGACGGATCAGACGAAGGGTGTCACTATATATATAGGTGAACAATGCAAAACCCAATAGAGTAGGGGGGAGAGGGGGCTGTCCGATGTCCATCGGACTGAGTTGGGTTCGATGGGTGGTTTCCACCGTCCGATCCACTTCAAGATCTGTGCGTATCACTTTAATATCCGTGCTGTTTGCTTTAATATCCGTGCACACAGATTTTGAAGTGAATCGGACGGTGGAAACCACCCATTGAACCCAACTCAGTCCGATGGGCATCGGACAGCCTCCTCTCCCTAGAGTAGGTCCAATGATCAGCTCCAAGAGTCCGGATCCCCTAATGTAACCCAATTTTTTGGGTTTTGGATCGGGACCATCCGATTCTAATTCGTTGCTCATGATCATCTCAGGATCCGAATTTGCGTCTCGGAATATGTGCACTCATTACTGGATGGATGGTCTCGGATTTGAATCGGACGGTCCCGATTTAAAACCCAACTTTTGAGTTACTTTATTGGATCTGAATTCTGAGCTCCAAGACCGTCTGATAGGCTTTTTAATTAAATTTGTGTGCATTAAAGTTGAAGCAGACTCACACAAATTTTAAAGCACTAGGTACACATCTTAAAGCAGATTGGACGGTGATTAAGCCCATTAAACCAAAGTAGGTCCGACAAGCATTGAAGCTACTCTCAAGTCCTTCACAGATTATAGATATAAAATAGATTCGAGTCAGGTGGAATGCTCGTGACTCTTTAATATTTGTGAATGAAAACATAGATCAGATGGTCTGGATCTAAACCCAAAATAATTATATACTATTGAGATTAATTATATACCTTTTCTGATCGTTTACTTCAATTTAAAATTTAAAATTTAATCCGGATAGAGTTTCTTGTTTATGCGGCCAGTATTTAATTATTAATCAAAGGGTGGCAGCACTTGAAGGTAATTAAGAGGCCCAATCGTTAATTTTTGCATCTGTATTTTTTTTATGCTTACATCAATATTTATAATTAGTTCACAATTTAAAATTTGTTAATCTATATAAATTTACTTAATTCATAATTATAATAAGCATAAGCGCGCAGTTCCTACGTACCGTACGAAACTACATTCATAATTAATATATTGGATTGGAATCGTTTATGAATATGAATAAATAAATATGCATGAGGAGGATCCTAAAAATTGTAATTGATAGCATGTTGCATGCATCTCAGTAAAGAATTCATATTATTTATTGATTCTCCATAAATTATTTATATCTATATAGTATGACTAAAATTTGAAATTTGTTAAAATTAGTTCAATTAATTAACAATCAATATAATATTGAACATGGTTTGAGCTATTTGGGGACCTCATGCATGGTTTGAGTTATTTGATAAAAGTTAAAAGGCTTATCCTATCCCTGTTATTTGGGTTACAAAAAGCTCCAATTAAACTGAATCCACCTTCTCCAAGGTATATATATATATATATATATATAAGTGATATATATCTCTGTTGGTGCATGTTAGTTTAATTGGCTTTAAGTTTGGTTGAAGATATAGATAGCGAGTTCCATCAGCAATAATCTAAATTTGGTTGCAGCTGCCTCCAAATACTGCAAATTGCTATGCAGCTTCGCTGTAGGGGCGTTGTCAGGGGCATTGTCGAGAATTCCTTGAATTAAAACAATGCATTATGTAGCCTTGAGCAATTCTCTGGCAGTCTTACGTATCTCTTCAAAATGTGTTTTAACCCCTTGGAGGACATAGATGGATAGCCTCAATTCGTTAGGGCTCAATGATGAGGTGCAGTTCATTGATTTTCTCTAATCTCTTAATTCAAAATTTATAAATTAGGGCAAATATGATTAATAAAGAATTATTGTTATGATATTATCTTCTCAAAGACATCAAGATAGACATATAATCAACAGATATATATATTCAATCGTAAGTTTACAAGATAAGTAAAATATCAAGCAACACATGCACGAAATGCGCGAAGCATGATAGATCATGCAAAATCCCCGATTCATCTGAAAGCCTATTCTAGGTTTCTATCATCTTAAAATTGCAAACAAATCGGCTGTTATTCTATTGGAATAACATAACTCTGTTATTCTAATAATAAATGTTCAACTTCGATAAAATCACGCATAAAAAAAATATCTTCATTGAAATTCACACACAAAAAAAAAAAATCTGAACTGCTACTATTAAAATAACATGATCCAGTTATTTCATTATTCCAATGGAATAACAGCTGAGATTTTTTTCCCTTGAAATAAAAACATATCTATTCGTAAAGAAAAATGAAACAGAAACCTACCAATTTGATCTTCTGCGGCACAACTTTCTGCAACCCATGCAATTGTATTTTTCCCTGGACAAACTACAAATATCGATTCTCATTGTCAAAAACTTTTGTGTATTTAAACCTTTTTTTATTTAATAACAATATATTTGCTCTAATAAATTTTGAAACTATATGTATATTTTTAAATATGTGTGTTTAATAGTGTAATTAAATTCATATATTCAGACAACTAAGCTATATTTATTTAGTATACATACATAAGAAGACTAATGCAGGGGACTGAACATGTGTTGAGAGCCTTGTGTTCAGTCTACTTATTTCTGTACATGTGGGGTTTTTGTTCAAACGATTTGCATCAAAATTTGCACAAACGATTTAGATTCAAGAAGTCTTTTAAATTTATTAAGTTTTAAATATATTTGCATGAATCTTAATGCAAATCGGACGTTTAATCTTGACTTTGGATAAGATTTTGCCGAAATTTCTTTTTGTGACATCTAGAAAAATCGGATTAAAATAAATAACACCTGGATCTAAGTTTGTCTAAAAATCACACTTCCGCACAAGAATTTCGCGCACCAACCAATCCAGGCTCGCACAAGAGTGTGGCGCACCACTTAATGTGCGAGTTCATGTGGCGCACCAAGTTCGCACCACTATTTGGCGCACCAAACGGGCTCGCACAACCCTTTCGCGCACCAGACTTTGAATTTCAAATTTGGGTCACGGCGCACTCTTTGACTTTTTCAGCACTTGTAAAAGAACCATTCGATTGCATCAAGATCCGTGCTAAGTACATTAAAATCCGTGCAAGTATTTTTCAATTTCCGTGCGCAAACTGAACCCAGCACACACTCTTTGACTTTTTATGCATTCCAAAAGCTCACAATTCAACACTTGTAAGGACCATTCGATTGCATCAAGATCAGTGTTAAGTACATTAAAATTCGTGCAAGTATGTTTCAATTTCCGTGCGCAAAACATAGTGCGCCAAACCCTTGTGCGCGCCCGTTTGGTGTGCCAAATTGTTGTGTGAACCTAGTGCACCACGTGAACTCGCGCACCAAGGGGTGCGCCAAACCCTTGTGAGAGCCTAGACTGGTTGGTGCGCAAAATCCTTGTACGGAAGTGTCATTTTTAGACAAACTTAGATCCGGATGTCGTTTATTTTAATCCGATTTTTTTGGGTGTCACAAAAAAAAATTTCGGGAGTTTTGTCCAAATCCCTTTGGACAAAAATTCAAATCTAATCTCTCTCTAGTTGCAAAAAAAAAAAAAATTATCCCTTTTGCATCCGATTTTTTTATGAATAGGAAAATAATTAAATAAATGTCGTGCTTAGGGAATGATTCGGATTTTTTGTGAAAAGGGGGAAAACCGAGATTTTGGATAACGGCCAATGGACGCTATTCGAAATAACGGCCGGATTAGCACACCATGATTATCGGACAGAGGGATAAACACGGAACAGCGAATGGGCCGTTGTTTAGAACAACGGACAGATGGGCCGTTGTTTAGAATCACGGACATATCGGCTGTTGTTTGGAATCACGGACCAAGCTCGGCCGTTGTTTAGAATAACGGACACACCATTAAAATACCGCCCCCATCGCTTTCTCGGTTTCTCCCTTTCCGCTGCAAACCAACCCCGCTCCGTAAAAAAAAGAAAAGCCGGATCCCTCTGCGACGCCACCACCGCCGGACGCTGTTCTGGACAACGGCCAGCACGTCTACGCCAGCAAATACCGATTTCCAGTCTTGCCTCCTACCGAGACGTCACCCCCTCCCACTGCCGGCTTTTAAAAAAAGTAAATTTTTTTTATTTTGTAAAAATTAGTAATCAATTATAATTTCTGATTTTATTTGTTATCAAAACTATTGTGAGATTTAAATTATGTGAAATTGTAGCAAACTAGATTAAATTTTGTAAATTAGTTTTTGATTAGGTTTAATTCTGTTAATTAGTATCCGGTTTAGATTTAATTTTTATAAATTATGTATAGTTTTGTGCAATTTTGTCAAGACTATTGTGAGGTTTAAATTATGTGAAATTATAACAAATTAGATTTAATTTTGTAAATTAGTTTTTGATTAGGTTTAATTTTGTTAATTAGTGTCCGGTTTAGATTTAATTTTTATAAATTATGTATAGTTTTGTGCAATTTTGTCAAGACTATTGTGAGGTTTAAATTATGTGAAATTATAGCAAATTAGATTTAATTTTGTAAATTAGTTTTTGATTAGGTTTAATTTTGTTAATTAGTGTCCGGTTTAGATTTAATTTTTATAAATTATATATAGTTTTGTGCAATTTCTGAGTTTGTACCAAATTTGGTGTAAATTTGTAATTTGTAGCATGATGGGACTAATTTTAGCAAATTGTTTGAACCAACTTGATCAGAATTGTATAAATTAGCATGAGGCATACCATTTTTGGAAATTGATGAATTATACTTCTTGCAATTCCGTGAACTTTGTAGATTGCTAGATTAAAAATATTGTAATATGTAGTCACTAACAAGCAATTTAAAACAAAAATTGCAATATGTATGTTTTTATATATTTTTGTATCAACTTGCTAAAAGAAGATTGAAGTTCAAATCTGATTAAATTAATTAGATATAGTACATATAAATAAAAGTTCTTCAAGTTTTAAATTAATTAGATATAGTTTCATATATAGATTCGTCATTTATTTTCAATTAATGGGTGTATTGTGTATGTTATGGTAAGACCCATATATCTGTGCGCATTAAATTATAAACTTGTACTCACTCTCGTGCAAACATTAACCCGTGCAAATATTTCACCTTCTACATCATGCCAGCCTGTTTCACCGGTTGCCATCAATGAAAATCGAGAACGAATGCTGTACTTAGCTCCTTTTCTATCGTATTGTATTTCACCACCGAAATAAACCCTCAACTTCAGCATGATTGATTTTTTGAATGGATCAGCCTACACAATAATAAGTACATTAGATAAATATTACACTAATATATAATTTGGTTTTTTTTAATTGCACCTTTGTAATTTTTATCCACATTTGATGTTCAAATCAAATGTTGATTCCAATTTTGTACCAATAAATATTACAAAAGAAAAATACAACAATCATATTTAATAATTTCACAAACATGTAGAGAAGTTTTATAGAGATCAGTTTAAACGGGAACATATCTCAAGCCGAAGTATCTTTATTTTTAAAGAGTTCGATATATCTCTGATCCCTAACAAATAAAAATAATTACCTTTCTAATTTCTAATTAAGAGTATTAATTGATATATGCCTTATAAATATTTAAGAAGGATGCTTGCAACATAAATTTTTTTTTCTTTTCCTCAATGATGAGAATAAAAATTTCGAACCTAGATTAATAAAAATAACAATAATTGTTAACATAGATTAATAAAAACTGTTAACAATAATTGTTAACATAGATTAATAATTTCGAACCTAGATTAATAAAAATTTACGATGCAAAACTCCACAGTAAGAATTAATTACTTTGTCATACTAACTAATTGAAAATTTACCTTTAACGGAGGATATTTTTTGGAGAAAATCTGGATCTATTATTCATTCAATAGAACCTATTGTTGGATATTCACCGTATAAGAATCAAAATATGGTTCTTATGAGTGGTTTAACTGATGTGGGATATTTTTTTCAGCAGAGAGAAATGTGTGAGATAGCAGGCTGGGGGGAGTATATATCGAATGTCTGGACGTTTTTTAAAATGACGGACAGAATATAACTTTTTTGCTGACATTTCCTGTGCATTGTTTTTTTGTGCCGACGGGCCGTTATACAAACCAACGGCCTGCTTTTTTTTTTTTTTTCGCGCGGGCCTATGGCTGTTGTTTTAGTTAACGTCCCCTAGGCCGTTTTCTTAAATAACGGCCCACCCTTTGGCCGTTGTCTTAAATAACGGCCCATGTTTAATCCCTCCATCCACTAATGATTCTCTGATAAACCGGCTGCGATTTTAGGTGACGTCCAGAGGCCGTGATCTCGAATAACGGTTTTCCCCATTTTCGCAAATTATCCGAATCATTCCCTAATCACGATATTTATTTAATTATTTTCCTATTAATAAAAAAATCGGCTTTTGCATAGCTGAACGCACAAGTACAATATGACTTCTAAACAAACTTTACCGTTCAGTAGGCAAAATGTTGTCAAGTTTTTTAAACTGAAAATATTGTCATTTAATTAATATTAAAAAAACATTGTTAGATATAATTTGAGGTCACTGGTAATTTTGAAAGCACAATTAGGTGCCGGTAAGGACTATTTTCATGACTTGATGTGAATTTTGTAGGGATGCATTAAGGGACTTTTCGGCAAAAAAGAAATTTTATTATGGGAATGAGAATTTTAATTTGTCAAAACCAAAGTCATTTAATCCATGGAAAATTTTACAATATAGATGTTCGGGCAAATGTATGGAAAATTTGTTAGGATGTTGTTTTTCTTCTTCTTTCTTTTATAGAAAATGTAATACTAAAATTAAATTATATTAGGTGTATTGATACTAATCATTAATTATGATCAATATGATAGTATATATCAGATTCTTGAAAAATTTAAATTTGTGAATATAAATGAACGACAGCAAAATTACAAAGAGTTCTTTAATCTCCATCATGCACAATTTAGTGATCATAAAAACTTGTTTAATTGTGTTTGATTTATTATATTATTAAATTGTGTTTGGAAAACAAAATAGCTTTAAATTTGGTTTTGAAAATCATAGTTAGTATATAAAATGAATAATTAAATTTGATAATTGAATATGGTTTCAACCATTGCGATAAATAATTGGAGCACTATACACTTACATTTTAAGTACTGTAAGACATTGAATTTTTTACGTAAGGTGAGTTTCTTACAAATCTGTTTTACTGTAGGCGAACCATCAGATTAGAATCAGACGGATCAGACAAAAGGTGTCACTATAGATGAACAATGCAAAACCCAAGAAAGTAGGTTCGATGTCCATTATATCTACTTTTAGGTTCAATGAGCTTCAAGACCGTCCGATTGAAGCAGACTTGTATGAATCTTTAAGCGTCGTGCACACATCTTAAAGTGGATTGGACGGTGATTGAGTCCATCGAACCAAAGTAGGTTCGATGGGCAGCGGACCTACTCTCAAGCCCTTCACATAAAATAGATTCGAGTCAGGTGGAATGCACGTGACTCTTTAATATTCGTGAATGAAAAGATAGATCGGATGATCTGAATCTAAACCCAAAATATGAGTTACCTTAGGTGATATGAATTCGATTAACAAAAGTTGTAAAGAGAGTAACACATGCTGTCATTCAAAATAAAATTGAAAGAAATTACAGCAATACTACTGCTCAAGCATCAATATTCACGGTCAATCCGGAAAATCTTTGACCGATCCTTATTACCCGTGTATCTTTATCTCATATAACATTGATCATTCACGATCCTAGCAAATAGCAAATTTACAAGGCAGAGAATAAATTTAGATGAACAGATTACCGAATTTTTTTCGTAGCATTAAAAAAAAAAATTAAGTACGTGGCTCATTTTTTCAGTAAACTCATTTCATAGCAAGAACAAAAATGCTAGCATTGCCATCGTTTGTGCATGAGGGTCTGGATACCAGCGTTCTCAGTGACACTTCCTCTGGTGTGGGAGGTTTGCCCTCCTCCGGACCGGGCTGCTGTGCCATCACCTTGAAGATCTGTGAGCTGTGAGGCATAAATTGCCTCATCAAATTCTTGTTGTGATGACTGCCTCAGATCCATGTCGGGTAGCAGACCCAACTGATCTGAAGGCTCGATTGGTATGTGAAAATCTGCAACGTGTTTGGTTGCGTGACCTAATTGAAAATAAATTAGGTTCAACACAATTTTTTATTTAATTTAAAATTTCAATTGTTATGAATATTATACCTGTTCAAAATCTGTATGACAGGAGAACTAGTCTTTGATCTAGTGGTAAATACAATGATCTGTGTGTGGAAAGTTACATGTTTAAAATCTGAAAAGAACAATCCTTTATGAATATTAAATAGCTGGGTGACTTGACTTCCGACCTTTACTCAATAAATTTGTCGGAATGCGGGTCTATGTTAGTTGGAGCATTTAGTCTAGGGGTTGGACATTGGGTCTCCACACTCCACTCACCTCTGCCGGGATATCCTCATAATTATCTGGGAGGCCGACAAAGGCATAACATGCTCTGCAACCTCTGCTCAAATCCGGCGTGCTTTACATTTCCGGTGCATGTGCCCAAAATCACCTTTCCTATGGACCTCCACCCGATCAGGACTGTCAATTTGATGCACCAAGCAGCACTCTTTATATATAGCACATAGAGGATGTAAAATGCAACAATAAAAAAGTAATTATTACAGGGCTATATTAAAAAAATTATCTACTTCTATTTAATTTCAGTTTCTTTTAAATAGGTACTTACCATGCACATCAATGGCATTGAAGAAATTACAGCAATATTAATACTCAAGCATCTAAATTCACTGTCATTAATTTCGGCGGTTCATACTATATGTCTCCACTCTCCAGAACAAGTGGTAAATCTTTGACCAATCCTTGTTACCAGTGAGTCTCCATCTCATATAGCATTAATCGAGAATCTTAGCAAATAGCAAATCTACAAGACAGAGAATAAATTTAGATGAACAAACTCATAGTGAATTGGAAGAATATGATATTTTTTCTACAACAACTATATTAATGACAAAAGGTACTGACCTTACCAATGCTTCAGTCCCTGCAGTTGATAAATGGTCACTAACTTGGTCAGTCACCTATTATCAGGGGCGGATCTACGATTTTCATCAGGGAGACAAAAATTTTTTCAGAGAGGGCAAAGCCAGTCGGAACCGATAAATCTCCACTAAAACTCAAAATTCAGGGGAGCTGCTCCCCGGACTACACTGGGTCCGCCCCTGCCTATTATAATAATATATGTCTCTGCAAGACATGAGAAATCTTTGGCCAATCCTCCCCGTCAGGTTCTTGGCATTGTTTACTCAACTTAGGGCACTTATATATTTGTAGATTCTTCAGAGACTTCGGCAAAACTGGAAGGGATGCAATAGCAGGGCAGTTGTCCAAGTAGAGGTGTTCCATGGTCTCAGGCATGTCGGGCAACGATAGCAATTCGTAACAATCATACAAATCTATCCTTCTCAGTAAGGAGAGGTTCTTCATGGAATATGGCAAAACTTGAACCTTGCAATGATTTAAGTATAACTCACACAGTGAGGTGAGGCACCCAAATTCATCTTCATTGAAGAATTCTTCGGTTGAGTTACTAATGCTCAACCTCTCTATATTAACCAGTTCACCCTTTGAGGGCAACTTACCAAGCATTCTGAAGCTGTTAATCCGAACCTCCTTTATGGAGGCCCATGCCAGAATACCACTAGAGAAATTTTGCTCCAAGTTGGAGCATTCCTCAAGTCCCAGCTCCACTAAGACCGGCATATCAGAGCAAATCAGTTCAAAGAGCTCAGGGCAGCTTTGTATGCATAAATCTTTTAGTGAAGAAAGATTTGTCATTACAATTGATTTTAGTTTCTGACAGCAGTAGAAAAAGGCCTTAGAAAGTGACGGTAAATCTCTAATTTCAATTGATTTTAGTTGTTGACAGTTTCGGAAAGTGGCCGAAGAAAGTGACGGCAAATCTCTAATTTCAATGTGTTTAACAGAACAGCAATCATCGATTTCTAGTGATTCCAGTGAAGGTGGAAGAGTGCCCCTGCCTCCTCCTGGAATCTCTAAGTAAGGGCAGCCACGTATATTTAAATGTTTAATTGAGATAAGAGCATGTAGACCTCCAAGCGAAATTAAGTAGTCACATGACAAGATTGTTAGACAATCGAGCACTACCAGTTGACACAAGACCTCCTTTGGAGGGAGGGCTGTGATTGTTCTTATGCTACACAATACGAGGTCCCTGAGGCAAGTGAGCTGTGCAAGGCAATGCGTTAATGCCTCGTCACTAATGTAACAGGAACTAATGAGCAACCTTTCAAGGCCTGATGGTAAAACCAAAGGATACTTCTCTTTCTTGCTATAAATATACTCCATCCTCAGTTCTGCCAATCGGATATGTGCCTTCCAAATATTCTCTCCGGGTATCTCAGTTTTTTCTAAGTCCGTGACAAGCACACCCATATCCTCCAATCTGTTGTGGTTATCCCATTCCATTAATGTCCTTAGCACTTGGCACTCCCCCAATAACATTCTCTTTACATCATTCTTCGTATATGATATGGTGTCAAGATTAGATTGTATTGCCCCCGAAAGCCTTGCTTCATAGTCACCTTTTTGTAGTTCTTCCTCATGAATGAACACAAGTGACGAACAGTGCTCAATATCTAATTCCTTAAGGCTGGAAGGAAACCCAGGCAGCTTTGTTAGCTTGAAGAGGCATTGCATGGTTATCGTGCGTAAACGTGGAAACAAGGTGCTGATTGGTGGAAGGAATTCCAAGGTATGACAATTCTTCAGTTTCAGAGAGCTCAAATTATTTAGGGATTCTTGAAACATCCAAGAAGGAAACCTTGGCGACTTGTAGTCTTTTATAGATAAACCTTTTAGATTTGGATGTGGTTTAAGGCCCTCAAGGACTTCTAAGTGTGCATCTGAGTTTCCATCCATAGCATCATCCCAACCCCAAATAAACGAAAGATCCTCAATATGTTTCTTATCCTTTAGATTGGCTTCGGTAGCTTCCTTCCTATTTTTGATATTCTTCAAATCATAAATAACAAATGATCCTTTGATCTCATTTAGGTGCTTTAGTTGTGCAATTTTGCCTCCTTTCTCATTCTTCACATTGAAATAGTGCAAATCTTCAAGTGAGGTTAATTTGTCTATCTTGGGGAGTGTTGTGGTTATCCCTGGCCTAGAAACACTCATTAAGTGTCGTAAATTAACAAGTTTGTTTAGGCCTCTTGGTAAATGAGTAACCATTTCATTCAGGTTTAACGTTTGCAAGTTGCAAAGATTTTGTACTGATGTAGGTAACTCCGCTACTCTTGTTGTGTCAAGACCCAAGTAACGTAAATGCACTAATCCTCCAACAGAGTTTGGTAGTTTGTTAATGGTGCATGAGCAAAATTTTAACACACGCATTTTCCTGAACTTATCTATCTTCTTTAGGAAAGAATTTATAACATTATCACTAACCGGGTAAATAAAGATTACAGTACGCAGGTTCTTCAGTTTTTTGACACTTGTGATATATTCGTTTAAGCTCTCACCCTGAATGGATAAATGGCGAGCAACTAAAGGAATTTCTCCATATGTACTGTCTTCTATTCTGAAGCAAACCTCCCGGGAAACTCTTTCAGCTAGATCATGGAATAAATCATGCATGACATATCTTTTACAGCTAGACTTGTCATCCACAATTTGAAAGAAAAAGACAGATAACAACTCCTCAAAATAATCCTCCCCTGTCTCCTCCATCTTGCTTGTACTAGAATGAATGAAACCTTCAGCTATCCAGAGTAGAATCAGGTCTTCCTTACAAAAATGATAACCTTTTGGAAATATGGCGCAAAAGGAGAAGCACCGCTGGATCGGTGCATCTAGGTTTTGGTAACTCCATAAAAGTGACTGCATAGTATCTGTTAACACGTCTTTTTCCAAGGTACGTGTCCAGAACTGCTCATCCGGAGTTTTATATAGACGACTACCAACTGCTTTTGCTGCTAAGGGAGATCGGCTTAGATTTTTGGCAATTCGCTCACCTATACTTTCTAAATTTTGCGAGAGAGTTCTATCTAGTTCTAAACCACCAAAAGCATGATGCATAAACAGTGATAAAAAATAATTTTCCTCAAGTTCTTTTAGCGGCATAATCTTTTGTGGGAGCAACACACGCGGCTTCTTTTCGGTACGGCTTGTTACAAGAATTCTACTGCCGCTCTTCAACTCTACCAAAGGAGAAACAAATTGCTCCCATAATTTCTCTTCATCCATGGTTTCATGGAACCAAACATCATCCATCATAACCAAAATCCTCTTTGATTTAATCAAATTAATGAGAAAATTTTGCAGTTCTTCCAAACTAAGTAAACGTGGGCACTCTTTTTTGGAGGCAGCTTCTATCATGATCTGTGTATGACGAACAGGATCAAGTCCACGGGTCATAGAAAGCCATATTTTAAGATCAAATCCAGCAGTTACTTTATCATCGTTGTAGACTAACTGGGCAAGTGTTGTTTTACCCGCCCCTCCAACACCAACAATAGAATGCACTGAGTAACTCCTATCTTCACTAGACTCATGTTCAGAGAGCTTTGCGTTGGCAACTAGACCAAAGGCTTGTTCTGACTCTAACAATTCTTGTGATAGATAGTTGCAATCAGCATCACGTCCGAAAATACGTAGGGGAGGTATTGATGTTGTCTCCATGGGTTCTTTAATTACGTTATTAGGATTTCTTTGATGTTGTTTCCCTAATAAATCACGGAACACCTTAGCCTCCAAAGCAATCTGTTCTAGTTCGTTGAGGCATTTTCTTAGCTTAATCTTTTCAGGGGATAGGAAACTGAAGCTACTATTGAATTTGTTTGAAAATTTCTTCATTGTGCTTTTACCGTTCTCCACCTAATTATTTTAAAAAATAGAACCAAACTAAATTAGAATTTACGATGAATGAAATTGAACAAATACAAATAGAAAACAAGCTAAATTAGAATGACGAGGTGTGAAATATTTTAGCTTGTAGGGAAAATGTTAGAAATGTCCTACTGGTCATTATTTTGGGCCATAATTAATAGTTAATTATTGATATTATATCTGGATCAAATTATATTAGACTGAACTAAATATGAGTCGTAATTCTACAGTCTGAAATTCTCTCTGATTTGATCTGAACAGTCTAGATAAGTATTCTGAAATAGTGAGAACGAACTGGTGCGATTGAGCATGTGTTTGGTGATAATACATATGCAGCAGTTCATTTTTGGTTAATCATTCATTTATCTGAAATCACACTGGAAGAGAAAAAGAGAGAGAAAATAGAGGAACAATATTTTTCGGTTTTGTTGAATTAGATTGAAAATTCGATATGTCTGAATTCGCACCACATCAGAAACTGAGAGAGAAAAGTAGAAAGACAAGAAGGGACAGTCAGTTGGCACTAGCACTCTGACTTGTAGTTGTTTGTCAACCTATTCATGTGGATACTAGTAGAGACGTGGCTGCAATTGTTGTTGAGTGGATCCGACACGAGGTGTACGAAGTGAAGAAAGTTACTGCAAGGACTTGAAACTTGCACTGCGCGTCTAGTGGTAAACTGTGTAGATATCTTGAAATTAGTTTTATGCATGAAGTCTAGTTTCCAAATAGTGAACAAATCATGGATTAAATCGAATTATTACACATCTAAACTAGAATTTCCAACATAAAGTGGGAGGGTTAAGGAGTCATGACCCCCCAAATGGCCGATATTAAAGTGACGAATTGCCCCCATTATTGTTGGGGACGGATACAGAAGCGTTAAAGGTGTGATTTCGTTGAACACCTTGCGGGCATACTAATACTCGACCAAATGGAGAAGTATGAAAGTCAAACAAAAAACCAACAAAAATAAGTAATCAAGAGCAAGAAAATAAAATAGAGACACAAAATTTTACGTGAAAACTCCTTCAGAAGAAAACTACGGGATGCACATGGCGCAACTTCACTATATGAAGGAGTCTTTACAAATACAAGGAGATTATCAAACCAATAACACTCTCTCACACTTTCTTACAATTTCATACGCTATTCTACGAAATTATCAAGTGCATAAATGAATTGTTACGAGAGAGCAAACTCTAGAACAAAACTCAGAGAAGAGCTCTAGTTCAACGGAGAAGAGAGCAACACAATTTTCTTTTACTTCAGCTCACTTCTTAGAAGGTCACGGCTTCGGCCTTTAATCAAAACAAATAGAACCTGCACTAGCGGTCCTACCTATTTTCCATTAAAACAAAAATGCAAAATGGGCTCGGCCCATTTAATTTATCTTCACTTCAACAAGTATCCTCTTAAAACATTTGGAGTTAGGACTAAGGGTGTTCATCGGTTCATCGGTTCGGTTCGGTTGAAATCGAACCGAACTAGGCAAATCAAAATTATAATTTGGTTTCAAAAATAGAACCGAACCAAACTGATTTAGCATTACAACCGAACCGAACCAAATCAAAGTTTTATTTCGGTTTGTTCGGTTTAAAGCAATTGTTTTGTAATAAACTTAAGTATATTAAGAAATAAATTGGGTATTAAGAAATAAACCGGGATATTAAGAAATAAACCGAAGTATTTAAAGCAATTGATTAAGAAATAAATAAACCGGGACTGTCCGGACCAAATTCATAATATATACAAGTTCGGTTGGTTCGGTTATTTCGGTTATGAAAATTTCCAAACCAAACCGAACCGAACCATTAAACCGAAAAAACTGAACCATTTGAACCGATCTAATTCGGTTCAGTCTAAAACCGATTAAACCGGACCCAATGAACACCCTAGTTAGGACACAGAACTAGACAACTAAACTGTGCAACTAATTATTGCGAACAACACCTGTCTACCGAAGCAAACAATAAGAGAGTGTATGTAAGAAATGTTAAAAATTATAAAGGAATTAAATTTGACTTGTTAAATTCTGCCGTGGTTATGCAGATTGATGGGGGTAAATAAATTATGGATTTAAATTTCTTCAAGTCTATTTTAGGATGATGGAAGGTTTTAAGTCCAATAGAGTTTTCTAGAGAAAATTATGGGTTTTTAATAGTGAAGCATGAGTGAATTAATGTCATTTTTCAGTTTATTCTCTTTATATACGAATTTGTAGAGTTGTTTTTAAATGTTTTAAGGCTATAAAAACAGATGTAGTATGTTGTTATATCTGATAATATATGAGAATAATTAGTAAGAAAGATTTTAGCTATCGTTTTCTTCTTCTCTCCTGTCTCATATTTGCTGTAATTATCATTGTTAATCCCTAGAGGTGAAAACGGGCCGGATAGTGGTAAAACTATATCTGTTTTTATTTTTTAGATTCGGATACTTATTAGATATATATATTGGATGGACAGAGATACAAATTGAATCAAATATTTATTAAAATTAAATATATAAATATTATTAGAAAATACCAAAGTTCATAATATTTATAATGATGAATAATATAATTTTTAATTTTTTCATAGTATATATTAAACTATATGGTGTGTGTGTTTATATATATGGTGTATATTAAACTATATGGTCTATATATGTATATGTGTGTTTGTATATACTATTCAAATTTGAATAATTTAAATTTAAAATCATATCAATATATGTAATCATACGAATATTCGAATATCAGATATCTATATCTAATTTTTTAAATATGAATCGAATATTATCCACTCTGTATTCACCTCTATTGATCACCATCGGTTTCAACAAGAAAATTATATAACTTGATACAGTAGAAATAACCAACATAGTAGCCAGTAATAGTACCTCTTGTTGGAGAAGGCGGGTCTTGTACAAGTCGAGCCTATCCTCTGCCTCAAACATGGCCTCCTTGAGTCGTCTCACCCACTTCTCCAAGTTGCTCTTGTGCTCGCTCCTCTCAGCAGCGTCAATCACCTCCTGGAATTGGGGAAGGATGGTGACCTCCAACTCTTCCATCCGATCAGCCATGCCAATCCCGAGGTAGGAGAAGCCCTCGTTAAGGAGCTTGCTGATGATTGGAGATGCCACCCAGCTTGCTCCTGCTAGCACCACCGCCTCTGTCATTGGACTCGATGTTATGTTTTTTCTCTTTTGGAATGAAAAAATGAGATGACTTTTTTTTTTTTTTCTTTTCTTTCAATTTTCAAGGGAGTGGTTGACAGAAAGAAGACGTGAAGTTTGGGTTTTGAAGAAGAAAAAGAAGATGAGAAGAGGTCAAACACTCCGTGAATGAAGGTAATTGACTATTGAGCCTTGTAGAGTTGTAGATGAAGTTTGGTGAGAGAGAATGATCTGTTGATTGATCATTCAAGATGTTCTACTATTAATTCAGAAAAAACAGCTGTTGCCAGGCTTTCAAAAAAAAAAAAATTCAGAAAAAATATCATGTACTTTTCCTATCAGATAAAATATACTAATTTATGAAAGAATAATGCAATTTGCATTGCGTAAGTTGCCACTTGCCAGAGGTCAACTTGTAACAGGGCTTGGTTTTTCGTATCTGAATCTGGGTTAGTGCCGCTGTTGCGGTTCAGAATAATAAGATATGATCCAATAAAGTTCTAATATATTATAGTGGGACCGGCTTGTCAGAAGATTGAATAAGAGTTTGGTTTAGTAAAATGCAGATCAATGCGTTGATTATGGGAGATAAGCGTCTCCATTTGTCTTTTTCAAATAAAAACTCCAAAAATAGAACACTAAATATGGAAAATTGAACATTTTTTTTAAGAAAAAAATTGATATAGTTGCATGATGTAAGGTACTTGAAATGTATAATTTGAGTTAAGTTTTCGTATATCCTTACAGACTTCTTTAATTTCTTATATATCCTTAAATATTTAAATTTATTCAATTTACCTCTTAACTCTTAAATTTTTTTTTCATTTCATTACACAGTAACTATGGAGTTAACTAGATGTGCAAACGGATTGGATATTATCCGTCAAGATTCATATTTAAAATTTTACAAATTCAAATATTCAGGTACAGATAATTTGCGGATATAAATATACATTATGCAGATATGAACATAGATATCCGTAATTTTTTTTAGATTTCGGATATCCCTTGAGCCCTCTGCTCCGCAACCCACTACCAATTTGTTTATTTTATTCCTTTGTTATCTTCTCTCACTACATTTATTAAATCCAAACAGCTATTGTCAACTTGTCTTCATTGGATCCTCTTACACCAAGTACATTGAAATGCAAACAGCACACATGACTAGGGGTGTCAACGGGTACGGTAAGGGTCAGGTGGGATCATTTTCATATCCGTACCCGTTACAAATTGTTCTTATCCATACCCTATCCGTACCCGCTATAAATTAACTTACCCATACCCTACTCTTACCCGTTATGGTTGTTGGATAACGAAACGGTAGCAGGTAAATAACGGGTAATACTATTATAATAATTATTTTTATTATTTATTAAATAAAATATTAAAATATATACATTCATTTGACACATGTATAGTATTTTATTAGAAAAAAAATCTTATCATGTTAAGCACAAGTAAATCAATTAAAGTAATCTTTTCAATGTCTATTAATATATATAATATATATAATTTTTCTTTTATAATTACCCGATCGGGTAACGGGTACGAAATAGGCTTTACCCGTACCCTTATCCGTTTAGATAATGAAAAAAAATATTTATCCATACCCGTACCCAATAAGTTTACGGAAAAAAAATCTTATCCATACCCGTCTTATGGGATACGGTACGGGTCGGTTAAATGGGTAAAAGGGTGCCATTGACACCCCTACACATGACCCGTGATTTTTATTTATATGCAGCATTAAATGAAAATTATCAAATATGTTTTTTTTATTAAAATATCTAAACCAGCGCAAGTCTTTAATTTTTGGGTTAATTTTTCCTATGTCTCTAAAGAGTTCTTCAATTTCTTATCTACCCTTGTACTCTTCATTATATCTAAAATATTCCTTAATATGTTATTTTCTTTCTTATTTACCCACAAAATTAATTATCCATAATTAATGAGTCATTTAAATCTATTATTACCAATAATACCCCTCATTTTCTAATATCTTTTTCAATTATGTTTTCGCTTCATATGTAGTGCCTAGCATCTCTGGATAATTAATTTTGTCAGTCTTCTTTGTTTTTTTTTTTTTTTTTCTAATAACCAATTGAGTGCTTCTGCCACCTCAAATTCACCTGTTCAAGTATCAGCAAACAAGGTGGTTACATCGGGTTAAATGGAATGTAAATAGAAACGACCCGCTAAGCTTCTAACCTGTTAACAATGTTTAACCACAAAGCTCCCTCTTGGATTATTTTCCCTCCCAACGCATCAGGTTCTATTCTATACCTCTGGAAAAGATGTGATCATTCCACTACCTCCAAATCCATCAGCAGGTGCAAAGCACTCTTGCTATCCATTCTTCCTTGCTGACATCTCTCCGAACTGACAGTGCCATCAATGATTTCTCTCAAATTTGATATGTTGACAAGTCCGGTACTGAGTTTCGTACCAGTATCCATTTACTTAGCGAATTCTGAACAATTCCCCAAACGGATCTTTCAAATGGACATGTAAACATTAGATGGAGAACCGTTTCAGTGCTTTGTCCATCACACATAACACAATCCGGCTCGCCCTGTATCCTCCGTTTTATCATAACATCAACAATTTTTCTTTTAGGAGGGTATATCCGAAAATTCTTACTGAAGGGAGCTCCTTTGCTGTCCAGACCTCTTTGAAACCGCAGTTCATTTTCCCTCCTTCCGTTAGCACCTTAGAGATGGATTAGAACTATATCTCCCCGATTCTTCCCACTTCCAAACAATTTCATCTCATGATTGAAATTGGGTGCCACCGCGTTAAGAATTGATTGTGCCTGTCTCAATGACTCAGAAAATAATAGTAGTAAGTGGGTATCAATCTCCATAAGACTCAGAAAGAAAAATTGTTGATACTTGAAAAGTTTGTAGTATTAAGTCAGAAAGGGTATTCAAGATATGTCATCATTAGTTGGTATTGTATTATAGTATTCTATTATTTGCTCATACTTTTTTTGAGAAAAAATTTCAATTTTTTTTAAAGGACTATTGTTTGTTGATACATGAACAGGTAAAAATGAGGGGTATTATTGACAACAATAGATTTAAATGAGTCATTAATCATGGATAATTAATTTTGTGAATAAATAAGAAAGAAAAGAAAGGTTGAGGGATATATTAGATATAAAGAAGAGTACAGGGGTAAAAAAGAAATTGAACAATTCTGTAAGGGTACATGAGAAATTAACCCTATATTTTTAAAGAATCCGGCAAATAATTAACCAGTTCTTAATTTTTTTTTAAGATAGTTGATATATTAATTGCTCGAGTTTAATATTAAGATGATTATTTGACAAAATTTGTTGACTGATTTTGTTTTTTGACTAAATTTATTATGATTTGTTATTATGGTTTATATTTTGACATTTATAAGTATAATATAGCCATGATATAAGAGAAGATATGCAAACATATATAATAATATTATTATTACATCTGAATGTCTTATGGGCTGGAGTCTGCCGTTAGATCGGCATTGAAGTGCTGCTGCATTGCTGTCGTCTGTATGTGGAAACAAGACATCCCACGACTGGCCCGTAACTCAGTTGGATCGGCCCCTAACAACCAGTTGATGCCATCTATGAACCCTTTGTTATTGGATACACCACCTACGAGAGTGTCCCTATTCGGCAAACCCCATAGGACACTAACATCCTGGAGCGTCATGGTCATCTCACCGAATGGTAAGTGGAACGTATGCTTCTCGGGACGCCATCGCTCCACTAGTCCTGCGATAAATGATGCATTGATAGAGCGGGTTGTGTTCTGCAGTATGGACACAATCTGATATAGCCCAAGCCGGATGAGATACGGGTCCATTACCTGGAAGTACGCCATCCGAGGGAGTCGTAGCTTGACGTCTATGAGTGTCTCGTCCAGCATTGAAAATAACAAAACAATATATTACATAAGTATACAACAAAATTTAAACTTCAAAATTGGGCAAAAAGTAACATAGCTCACGAGAAGCCATAGATACTCGGTGCTCGCGATGTGGCATCCATAGGAGAGGACTGACATGCTCGGCACTGTCGGTGTTGATCGATGGCTCATCAGCTGGTGGTGGAAGTCTGGGCCGTCCTCTACCTCTATCCATCCTAGTTTCATAAAGTATGGTTAGTTATACTAAATTATGACAAAGTGCGCTAAAGTCGCCTAAGAGTATGCTTAACTACGCTAAAATGCACTAAAATTGTGCTAAATTATGCTAAAATGTGCTAAATTACGCAAAATTGCGCTAAAATGCTCTAAAAGCGAAGAAATGCGCTCAAATTGCGCTAAATTGTGCTGAAGTCCACTAAAGTGCACTAAATTGTGCTAAAATCTAAATTGCATTAAAATAAGGAGAAATGCACTCAAATTGCGCTAAATTGTGCTAAAACGCGCTAAAATGCGAAGAAATACGCTAAATTGCGTTTATGTTTTGTTGTGTGAATTTCTATTGCGTTTTAATTTCTTTTTAATCCTATTCGAGCATACATAGTTCCATCTACTATATGCCAATGACTTCAAAATACCAATGGGGGAGATCCGATAGATCTTTATGTGAGAAGGATAGTATGTAAGTTGGTTGAACTCCGGCTAATGAGGCTTGGCAGCGGTTCAAAGACTAGGGTTAAAACCCAGGGGGTTCCATTGGTAGGGTAGGATAGAAAACATATTAGGTTAGATTTACTTAGCCGGAATCACAATAGAAATTGCTTAGGGTTTTGGGATATTTCAACTACGGGGTAGTATAAGAAAATAACATGATTTCGTATTTAAAATACTTTAGTCTTAGTTGCCCAAAAGTCAATCGAAAGATTAGAAAACCTAAAACACAACACACACACATAACACCATGGTGCCCTGCGGGTAATGATAGTGCCGCATGCGGGTAAGATTTAGGCCACATGCAGTAGTGACAATACCGTATGCAGGTTGCATCAGTGCCTGAACAGATCATTATATTAGACTCATAGATCGTCCTGAACCCTAGATAATCTCTTTTACTCTACCGATCACCTGTAGCTCCACCACATTAAAACTTGCTACAACTCCGGTTGTATTTTAATTTACCTTTTAATTAATTACTTTAAGATAACAGACAAACAAACCCCCAATTAAACAACAAATCCGACTTAGACTAAGTAAAATTGTTAGATCTTATTATACTATCCCTGTGGATCAATACTTGATAATACTACGCGATATGATTGTATACTTGCAATCTGAGTTGAAAGTGTAATCAAGATTAAATGGTATAGTCTACTATACTGAAACTTTGTGTAGTTTACTTTGGCTGCATCACCCATCAACTCGACACATTACAGTAATAAAATCTTACAATTTAAGGATTCATATCCTCCCAGGTACTGTAGATAATCTCCCTCTTTACGGTTTTAGATTAAATCTCAGCCGGTTTGAGATTCGGGATAACCTAGGAGCATTATTATTGGGCTTTGAGATTCACACTAAGTTAAAAAGAACGGTCTAGATCCACTAATTGTAAAAGATTCCCTTTTCAGGTAATGGAGAGGATGTGAATTCACAATCTAACCCCTCGCAAATGAACTTAAAATTTTATAATTCTTTTTATTGACATATAATTATATAAGTGATATATATCTCTGTTGGTGTATGTTAGTTTAATTGGCGTTAAGTTTGATTGAATATATAGATCGAAGCTAGCTAGTTGTGCATGCATTATCTAATTTAATTTCTAATGAAAATTAAGTATTAGTAAAAAAAACTATGGAAGGGCCCTCCTCAATCTCAATATAATATACAGGGATTGATTAATAATGATCTTTTGATCCTATTTCATGGAATAATTAATTAATTAATCTATATATATGCTTGAATTAATTAAATTGGCCTTCAACTTCAATTGAGATAATCGTAGTGTAGTATAGTGTTATTATCCATCCTTTATCAATGTATATGTATTAATTAATTTACTGCCTCAATTTGACTCTGATTCGTTTGGTGAGAATGCTATAGGGATTCCTTAATTTGTATTTCAGCCATGTTGATCGATTTCTTCTCTGTATATTTTGATTGATTCAGCACTTTGAGTCAGCCAATCTCTCTCTCTCTCTCTCTCTCTCTCTCTCTCTATATATATAGGTCTAAACTTTTAATTACAATAACAATTATAGGGAGTCAGCGAGAGGAATTAAGGAGAGGAAGGATACATTAATTGTAACAGGATTCAAGCAGGTTGAAACAGTTACAAGCATACGGATGTACAGCGAAATGTTTTCTTTGGTGGAATTTATTAATGTTTATATAATGTTACTACTTACTATAATGGAATTAATTAAAATCACGCATTTATGTAGGAAATAATTAATTAAATAGGCTGAGAAAAGCAAGAAATTAATACAAGAAAACACGTGCACCAGTGGAAGTACTCTATTATATAAAAAAACTGTTATATATGTGTGTTTTTCCAAAATTAAGCACGGTTTAATTCAGATAGAGAGAAGGACCAAAGAGATGACCGCATTTGCCAAGAGGCTGAAGCTCAGGTTTGTCTCACCATATCGGTACACCTGTGTTGGTACCAGTCATGACTCATGACTAGTGGTCTGATTCAATTGTCAAGTCGAGTGAGAATTAATTCTGTTTGTTTTATGACTTAATTTGGAAATTAAATATCAAGTTTGACCAAAATGGATCCAAGCAAACTAGCTAAATGAAGACTGGCAGAAATAGATCTGTCACAAAAATATATATACGTGTATCAACAAAAAAAAGCAATTATCTCACAATATGTCAAGCAATTTTATGGTATTGCAGATAGATCCCACGTATCATCGATCAACAAAAAAAAGAAAAAAAAAATAAACATATCAAGAACATAAGAAACAAACAAAAAAAAATGTATCAAGAACAACATACTAAGTTGAGCCAGAATCTTTACTAATTCAGTGCTTGTGGTTCCTATCAAAGTGAAGGGCATTGTCATGTCAATTTTCTAATAGCCTGGTGAGCTCGTCTGGGCCAAGCTGATCAAATGGAGTTGGATTACATCGTTGTACGCAATCTCCATTTTCCTGATAACCTGTTTGTAGGAATTCTTTGTAAAAACGAAATCCGAAATGTATTAAACCATTTTTTTTTATCTAATATGCATTTATTTGTGAATTAGAACTTTTTGTATATACTTAACGACATTACAAGCATATTTTGTGTTTTTTTCTTGTGTAATTGCTAGCCTTGCACTGCTCATGGAATGACAGTTAAACTTCATTGATAGACACATTGTCTGATTTGTATTGAGTAATAAATTTATTGCAATTTAATCGGAATACATTATTATATGTGAATTAAATAGAGTTGCTGAACATGTCGCTGTTCAATATATTTGATCTAATCTGAATCGGCTTTCATTAGAATTGTGCATTTGCTTCATGATATTTTTAGTGAGATGGATTATATTGATTGCAATTATATTTGACAATGGTGACAACAAACTAAATATTCATAAAAAAGAAAATTTGAAAATTCTAATATATTCTCTATCTCTTAATCTAGTATCAAAATTAGTTCAATTAAAAATCACTTATTTTTATTAAGTAATTTGAAAATTAACAATTAAACACTGCTAACATTTTAACTGACGGGCCTTTTTTTGAACTTGCAGAAAACACGGTGATAAAAAACACATCTACAATTTTTTTTTAATTTCCAGACTAATTGTCATAATAAATTTTAATTTTTAATATTCAAATTTTCATAATAAAATTTTCATAAAAATTACCAAATATGTATAGTTCATTGATTTTCTCTAATCTCTTAATTCAAAATTTATAAATTAGTGCAAATGTGATTAATAAAGAATTATTGTTATGACATTATCTTCTCAATACATGACATATAATGCAAGAAATATATGTTCAATGGTAAGTTTTACAAGATAAATAAAATATCAAGCAACACATGCACGGAGCATGATAGATCATGCAAAATCCCCGATTCTAAGTTTCTATCATGTTAAGCGTGCAAACAAATCGGCTGTTATTCTATTGGAATAACATGACTCCGTTATTGCAATAATAATTGTTCAACTTTGTTAAGATTCTTAAATGAAAAGATATTTTCGTTGAAATATACACAAAAAAATCTGAACGTATACTATTAAAATAACATGATCCTGTTATTCCATTATTCCAATGGAATAACAGCTGATTTTTTTCCCCTTGAATAACAGCATATCTTTTTGTAAAGAAAAATGAAACAGCAACCAACCAAAGATCTTCTGCGGCACAACTTTCTGCAACCCGTGTAATTGTATTTTTTTTTTCTATGCAAGCTACAAATATTGATTCTCATTGTCAAAAACTTTTGTGTGTATCCCGTTGTTTTTAATAACAATATATTTGCTGTAATAAATTTGGCAACTATATATATATATTTTTAAATATGTGTGTTTAATGGTATAATTGAATTCATATGTTCAGACAACTAAACTATTTTTTTTAGTATACATACATAAAAAACTAAAGCAGGGACTCAACATGTGATGAAAGTCTTGTGTTCAGTCTACTTATTTCTCTACTTGTAAAAAACAAAAGAAAGTACAATATGACTTCTAAGCAAACATTACGTTCAGTAGGCAAAATGTTATCAAGTTTTTTAAACTGAAAATATTGTCTGTTAATTAAAATAAAATAAAAACATTGTTAGATATAATTTGAGGTCATTGGTAATTTCACAAGCGTAATCTCGTGAAAAATTATGGACTGAATAGTTTAGAAATTTTGTTTTTTTTCTTCCAAAATCAGGTGCCGGTAAGGACTATTTCTAGAGGCAGAATTATTTGAGAGGAATTAGAGTCAATTGACTTTTATTTATTTTTTAAATATATTATATTTTTAATACAATTTCTATTTAATTTAGGATAAAATGCTATGAATACGGTAAAATTGACTTCATTCACAGTCGGAAATTTTTGTTGATTGACTCTTATTCATCTTTGACCCTCATATTTTAAAAGTTTGACTCTTCCTCTCATTATTTCCATGTCTCAAAGCATACTTTAGAAACCGTTTTTTTTTTTTTCACATTTTGAAAATGAAGATAACATATAACGTTTAATATAAACAGCCTATACTATATAATAGTTAGAAAAACAAAACAAAGAACACCCAACTACAAGAAATAATATATATGATCAACGAGTACAAATAGGGTGTTCTTAAATTCATTAAATTTCTTTGTAAACTCAATTTTAAAATCGATAGGATTGACTTCAAACGACGAATTCAAATTATTAAAATCTTTCTACCTTATGAGTGAAGTGTCTACATGCAAAAATTTAAATTAATTTTGTATAGAGTCAAGTAGTCAAAAGACGTCCAAAAAAATGAATGCATTAAAGTTAATTAATAAACCTTATAATTTTGACAAATTGACTTTATACTAAATTAATTTGAAACTTTAAAATTTTTACTTGTAGATGCATCATTCGTAAGATAGAAAGATTTGAACAATTTGGATTCTCATTGGAAACTAATCCGATAAATTTTAGAGTTCACAAAAAATATTTGATGAACTTAGGAACATCCTAGTTCTACTCATGATCAAGACATATTTCATGATTACATGGACCCGATGCATAAGTGTCAACTTAAAATATAAGATATTTTAAAACAAAAAAAAAAAGGTTTGTATTCTTAGTCCAATTATTTTTATAACAAAAAGAAGTTTGTATCATTGGAGGACTTATTTCTATTCCTTCGACCTTTCGTTGTATTTGTTTTCTCTTTTCTGACAGTATCAAAATTCACAACATTGGTATTGAGTTGTAAGCAATTATATATCGGAGGGAATGTTTTGTTCCCGCCTCTATTTCATGTCTTAATTCATAAATTCTATATAGAGTAAAACTAGGGTGTTCCTAAAGTTCATCAATCATCTTTGTAAACTCAACTCTAAAATCTATCGGATTAACTTTAAATGACAAATCCGAACTGTTGAAATCCGTGTACCTTACGAGTGATGTGTATATATGCAAAAGTTTTAAACTTCTAAATTAATTTTGTATAGAGTCAAGTGGTAAAAAAAATTCAAAAATGAATGCACTAAAATTAATTTATAAACCTTATAATTTTGACCCCTTGACTTTATTGTAAATTAATTTAAATTTTTGTATGTAGATGCATCAGTCGTAAGGTAGATGGGTTTCAACGGATTAGATTTGTCATTTTAAATTAACTCAATAGATTTTAGAGTTGAGTTCACAAAGAAAGTTGATGAACTTAGAAACACCCTAGTTCTACTCTCTCTCTCTATATAGTTTTTATTTATTTATTTTTGCCTATATCAAATCTAAACATGAATAAGTATAATATCTATAGCTGATTGATTTAAAATTTCCAACTAAAAACATGACTTAGTGTAACTAAGCAGAGTTTCTACACCATTTTTTTTTTATCGAATATACATTTAATTTATGTGTATAGAGTTACAAATTGATTAAAGTTGTCGTGCCAATTTTCTTCTACAGACGTCTCAGTCTGAGAAGCAGGTGCATTTGCCCCAGTCTTAGGAGCAGATACATCTGCCCAAACTTATTCTTGCTGCCCCTCAATTTTTGTAGTGTCTTTCATGGCTAACTCCATTAGTAAGAGGTGTATTGCCTATATACAACTCGAATCGCCAAAAGGTGCGACGAAGGTTCACATTGGCTGAGAAAAAAGCTAAGTTGTGTGATGTAAGTGCATTGTTTAGAACATCAACAATCGTAGCCAATAATTCAGTTATAGGCAACAATTTGAAAATTAACAATCAAGCACTGCTAACATTTTAACTGATGGTTCTTTTTTAAGAGTTTGTAGAAAACACAGTTATAAAAATCACATCTACAATTTGTTTTTTAATTTCCAGAAAAATTATCATAATAAATTATAATTTTGAATAGTTCAAATTTTCGTAATAAAATTGTAATAAAAAATTTATTATAGTTCATTGGTTTTCTCTAATCTCTTAATTCAAAATTTATAAATTAGTGCATATATGATTAATAAAGAATTATTGTTATGATATTATCTTCTCAAGACATCAAGATAGACATATAATACAACTAATATATATATTCAATCCTAAGTGTACAAGATAAATAAAATGTCAAGCAACACATGCACGAAATGCACGAAGCATGATAGATCATGCAAAATCCCGGATTATTTTTAAAGCCTATTCTAGGTTTCTAGCATCTTAAAATTTGAAAACAAATCGGCTGTTATTCTATTGGAATAACATGACCCTGTTATTCTAATAATAATTGTTCAATTTTGTTAAAATTTGCACATAAAAAAAAGTATCTTCGCTAAAATTCACACAAAAAAAAAATCTAAACGGTTACATCGAAATAACATGCTGTCTGATTTTTTTTTTCCGTTAAACAAACGTACCAATTTGATCTTCTGCGGCACAACTTTCTGCAACCCATGCAATTGTATTTTTCCCTGGACAAACTACAAATATCGATTCTCATTGTCAAAAACTTTGTGTATTTAAACCTTTTATTTTTGTTTAATAACAATATATTTGCTCTAATAAATTTTGAAACTATATGTATATTTTTAAAGAGGAGGGTTCCAATGCACCCAAAATTTCATGCTTCCATTTGCACCCATTTTTTTTTAATCTTTTTTATCTTCATTTTGAAAGTCCGAATAGTCGATCCGAACCGTTCAACACGATTATCATAATGAAATATACTTGGAGACCAAATTTTATATTTTTTGGAATTTTTTACTATTTTTTAAGATATGTACAAAATCACTTTATCGGATGGTCTAGAATCACTTTATGTGTGTTTAATAGTTTAATTGAAAACTAAGCTATATTTATTTAGTATACATACATAAGAAAACTAATGCAGGGACTGAACATGTGTTGACTGTTGAGAGCCTTGTGTTCAGTCTACTTATTTCTCTACATGTGGGTTTTTTGTCCAAACGATTTGCACCAAAATTCACACAAACGATTTAAATTCAAGAAGTCTTTAAATATATATATTTGCACAGATCTCAATACAAATCGGACATTTAATCTTGACTTTGGATGAGTTTTTGTCCAAATGCCTTTGGACAAAAATTCAAATCATCCCTTTTGCATAGCTGAACGCACAAGTACAATATGACTTCTAAACACTTTACGTTCAGCAGGCAAAATGTTGTCAAGTTTTTAAACTGAAAATATTGTCATTTAATTAATATTAAAAAAATTGTTAGATATAATTGGAGGTCACTGGTAATTTCAAAAGCACAATCAGGTGTCGGTAAGGACTATTTCCATGACTTGATGTGAATTTTGAAGGGAAATATTAAGGGCCTGTTCAGCAAAAGAAAATTTATCACGAATGAAATTTTTTTGAAATGAGAATTTCAATTTGTCAAAACTAAAGTCCTTTAAGTCATGGAAAGTTTTACAATATAATTGTTCGGCAAATGCATGAAAAATTTGTTAGGATGTTGTTTTTTTTTCTTCTTATTTTTATAAAAAAAATGTAATACTAAAATTAAATTATATTAAGTGTGTTGATACTAATCATTGATTATGATCAATATGATAGTACATATCGGATTCTCAAAAAATTAAAATGAGTGAATATAAATGAACGACAGTGAAATTACAAAGAGTTCTTTAATCTCCGTCATGCACAATTTAGTAATCATAAAAACTTGTGTAATTGTGTTTGTTTTATTATATTATTAAATTGTGTTTGGAAAACAAAATAAATTTAAATTTGGTTTTGAAAAGTATAGTAAGTATATAAAATGAATAATTAAATTTGATAATTGAATATGGTTTCAACCATTGTGATAAATAATTGGAGCATTACACATTTAATTTTTAAGTACTGTAAGTCTGTAAGACATTGAATTTTTTACGTAAGGTGAGTTTCTTACATATCTATTTTACTGTAGGTGAACCATCAGATTAAAATCAGACGGATCAGACAAAGGGTGTCATATAGGTGAACAATGCAAAACTCACCAAAGTAGGTCCGATGGCCATCGGATCTACTTTTAGGTTCAATGAGGTTCAAAACTATCTGATTGAAGTAGACTCGCACGAATTTTAAAGTGCCGTGCACGCATTCTAAAGTGGATCGGACGGTGATCGAACTAAAGTAGGTTCGATGGGCATCGGACCTACTCTCAAGTTCTTTACATAAAATAGATTTTGAGTCAGGTGGAATGCACGTGGCCCTTTAATATTCGGGAATGAAATGATAGATCGGATGGTCTGCATCTAAACCCAAAATATGAGTTACCTTAGGTGATATGAATTCCTTTAAACTTGTGAGCTGTCGCCTAGGTGACAATAGTGGAGTCCAGCCGAAACGAAACTGTGATTAAAATACAGTCCGAATCTGCTGAAATTCTTGGTCTGACCCTGAAATTTCTGAAATTCATGATTCAGCCATTGAATTGTTTTGAGATGCGTGCACAGAAAAATCAGCTATTTTGAGATGTGTGCATAGAAAAAATTGGACGACTGGATCGTGAATTTCAGAGATTTCAGGATTACTGTTCATGCTTTTTGGATTTCAGCAGATCTGAAATCTAAAATACATCATGTCTAGAAACTGGACTGGACTAGTTTGCACTTGTGATTAATACAGGTCATATTTTTACTTATATTCTCTATTTAAAAAAAATAATATAAAACTATAAATTATTGTTTCACATATATTTTTAAAACCGTATTTAAAACTTTAGGAGTATAGAATATTAGATGAGACAAGTTATTTTATTTTAAACGACAGAAAGAGTTTAAGATTATCTAAGACAAATCATCTGTACAAGATTTTAAAATGACTCTCATCTCATCTCATGATTAAAAAAAATATAAGAAAGGTTAACAGTTAGGAGGAAAATTTACTTTTGTAATAAACTAAAAGTGAGCCTATAGTAAGACGCATAGTTCAACATGATCCCTGTATAAATATGTATTTACATGCCGAATTATATATTTTTTAGAATTTTTTTACTATTTTTTAAAATAAGGTAGAATATCATTTTTTTTGGACGGTTCAGGATTTTCAGATCAAGTGATTTTTATCTGTCTTAAAAAATAGAAAAACAATTCTAAAAAATTTAAAATTTGGTCAAGTACATAATTATATGGGGATCATGTTGAATGATTTAGATCGACTGTTAGAATTTTGAAAACGAAAATATTAATTCGTATTACAGAGCACATATATTAAAAAATAGAAAAAAATTTAAAAAATATAAAATTCGGTCTGCAAGTACATATAAAAAAAAAACAATTAACTACTTTTACTGAAAAATTAAAAATCTACCACGTCCATCAATTCAATTGGCAGACCCAAAGAGAGAGGTCCACTAATTGAATCGGCGGACCTATTTTTTTTTTTTAACATAAATTCATGTTCAGGGGAAGGAAAAAAAAAGGGCCCGCTGATTGAATTGGCGGTCCCTTTGTTTCCTCCTTCCCCTAAACATAAATTTATGTTAAAAAAAATAGAGTCCGGCGATTGAATGGCAGACCCCTAGACAGAGACCTCCAATTCAATTAGCGGACTCCAAAACCTCGTTTTTGGGGTCTGCCAATTGAATTGGCAGACGCGGTATATATGGAATTCTCCAGCAAAGTGGCGAAATGGTTTATTTTTTTTAATATGGTATAAATAAAAATTTCGGTACATATTCATATGGAGATCATGCTGAATGGTTCGGATTGACCATTAGGATTTTGAAAATAAAAATATTGATCTATATTACGGAGCACATATATTAAAAATAGTAAAAAAAATATAAATTTGGTCTGCAAGTACATATTCATATGAAGATCATGTTGAACGGTTCGGATCGACCGTTAGGATTATGAAAACGAAAATATTGATCTGTATTACAGAGCACAAATCTTAAAAAATAGTAAATTTCTTTTAAAAAATATAAAATTCGGTCAGCAAATACATATTCATATGAGAATCATGTTGAATGGTTTTGATCAACCGTAAAAAATTTGAAAATAAAATATTTATTCGTATTACGGACCAATCCTTACTATGCATACTACCATGGACTCACTCAGAACTAAAAATGAAAATCCCATTGTTGGTTATATAAAAATTAAGCAAAACACAATCAATTAAATACCCAAAAGTCTACTTTTGTGAGAAGTTGCAAGTGGTTTCACTTTAGCCACCATGTGAGCCTTTTTCCTTTTTCTTTTTCAAAAGAATTCCATCCTATCTTGGTCTGGCAAATATTATATGGGAGGGACATTATGCTATGGCATTTTGCAAAGTACAGAACAGTTTGTGCTATAGATCAATTTAATATCTCCGTTTACAATGTTTAAGAACGTTTTAACATGTCCATAAAAAAAATGTACTTGGAGATAAATTTTATATTTTTATTTATTTTATATTTTTTTAGATAAGTAGGAAATCTCATCTAAAGATTTTGAATCATTCTAAAATAGTGATTTTCTATTTATTTAAAAAAAACAGTAAAAGAGTTTCTAAGAAATTGTAAAATTTGGTCTCCAAATACATTTTCATAGGAGAAAATCATGTTAAGTTGTTCATATTGACTGTTTAAATTTTAAAAATGAAAATATAAATCTATAGCACATGCTAATTACGCCTTGCAAAGTACCATAACCTCGCTGAGTAGAACTAATACGTTCTTAAACTTATCAAATCTTTGACGAGGTTAACTCCAAAACCTATCGATTTAGCTTTAAAAAACGAATTCAAACCGTTAAAACCGATCTACCTCATAAGTAATGCATTTACATATTATTTATATTAATTTAGTATAAAGTCAAACGACTAAAAAATAATTAAAATGAATGTAACTTTTTACTGCTTAATTTTATAGTAAGTTAATTCAAAAATTTATGAATTTAATAGGAAAACATATTATTCTTGCAAGTGTAGATCGATTTTCACGATTTAAATTTCGTTTAAAATTAATTTAATAAATTTCAAAGTTAGTGTGCTCGCTCTATATATATATATATATTTTTTTTTAGGTTTCTCGCTCTATATTTCTAATACGTTTCCCACATTCATATATATTTTTTAAAACCTTCGAGACGCTCCTCATTCTCTGAACATTTTGAAATCAGGGAGAGGGTGTCCGATGCCCATCGAACCAGAACATTGTTTGATGGGTGTTCGATACTGTCCGATATACTTTAAAATCTGTGAGCACGTATATTAAAGCAAATAGCACGGATATTAAAGTGATTCGCACAGATCTTGAAGTAAGTCGGACGGTATCGGACACCATTGAACAGACTCTGGTCCGATGGGCATCGGACACCCTCCTCTCCCAATCTTGAAATCATGGATCGGGCATCGGGGAAATCGTAACCACAAAGGTAACAGAATATTTCCTTTTTAATCTAGACTGTCCAATTCGAATCCGCACGGCTATTAAAGTAGAGACATCCGTTCCACCTCGGACCGGATTGGCCCGGATTCTGATCGGACGGCCATGATCCAAACAGAAATGTTCTGTTATGGATTCGATGATTGCTCTTCAACGAGAGAGAGAGAGTAAATAAATTATAAATAGGAACTCGGATCTCACCTCTCTTTTACAGTTTTACTCGAGATCTCGACAATTCAACAATGGAGTCACTGCGAAGACAAGCCTCTAAGCTCAGAGAACAAGTCGCCAAACAGCAACAGGCATCTCTCCTTTTCTCGATCTATCTTAATTTCGCTATCATTAAATGTTTCTTTGATTTGACCCCTAGCTATAATTGGGAAGTGTAGCTATCAAATTTCTGATCCTAATTTAAACAGGCTGTTCTTAAACAATTTGGCGGTTATGGAGCCTATGACAATTTGTTTACTGATGAATCAGAAATACAGCAACATCAGAGATTGGAGAAGCTATTCACATCCACCAGGACTGCTAAGGTCTCCATTAATTCTATTTTCTGATCACTTTTGCATTTATGGGTATTTAATATTTCTTATATAATGATAAATTTGCATTTATTTATTTGTTTATTTTGTTTGTTTTGTTTTGTAAATTTCAGCATTTTCAACGGGACATAGTTCGTGGTGTGGAAGGATACATTGTAACAGGATTCAAGCAGGTTGAAACAGGTACGGTGTGAAATGTTTTTCGTTCATGGAATTTATTGTTTATGTTACTATAATGGGATTAAAATCATTTATGTAGGAAATAAATTGGCTGAGGAAAGCAAGAAATATGGTGCTGAGAATACGTGTACCAGTGGGAGTACTCTATCAAAAGCTGCTATGTGTTTTTCCAAAGCACGGTTTCAGATAGAGAAGGATCGAAAAGAAATGCTCAGCTCCCTTGGCCAGGTTATTATTATTTTTTTATATTTCAGATGAGGTCAAATGATAACATGATCAATAGTAGGTTTTCTTGGAGTTTATTATGAGTGATATTATATATATATTGAGTTTGAATGTATGGCAGGTGGCGGAGACACTGAGAGCAATGGTGATGGGTGCACCTCTTGAGGATGCGCGCCACTTGGCACAGAGATATGACCGCATTCGCCAAGAGGCTGAAGCTCAGGTTTGTCTCACCTGTGTGTACCAGTTGGTACTAGTCATGGCTAGTGGTCTGATCTTTTCCAATTTCTTTTTTTTTTTTCAAATCGAGTGAGAATTCTGTTCGTTTTACTATTTCATTTGGGAATTACATATCAAGTCCGGCCATATTGCCATTAAACCACATTTTTAGTATGGGGTTATACTAATCTACGTATAGCATACATAAGTTTATGTACACCTGTGTTAATTGTAAAACGAATGGCAAGTGCCATGCTCTAATTCATCATATGTATAAATCTATGTTATCTTGATATAGAAAATTAGCTCCTGTAACCGAATCTGTTATGGATACGCCTATGATTTGCAAGCAAAACATATTAGATACGCCAGATGGTGAATCTAATATTTTTCTAAGTGGGCAACCCTTGTATTTATAGAGAGGTACCTAGATAAAGTAAAACAGTTGTTGTGGGACTACAATAATTCCAATTGGAATGAAAAGTGGACCGAACCCCGGTAATATACTCTCCAATTATGTAAATGAAATAGTAATAACTTTGCTTTTCACTTCTAATTGAGCTCATCCTCAAAGCTAAGCTTTTGCAGTACTGCCACTGATTTTCAAAAGTCAAAATCTAAAATTTACATTACAATCCTTGTTAAAAAATATATATCTTCATGCTTTTTCTATCCCATTATTGAATTAACACATTTCTTAAATCATGCATCCTTCTAATATTCTCTTTAGTTAATCAAGCCATTGATACATATGTACAATTGTACTTTATAACCTTAAACCATTGATTTCCATACTTCTGATTTGTTTATTTTCATACTTCTATTTGGAAAAATTAAAATTTTATTTTATTGACAGTATAGTTTCCTTGTGGAGGAATAAAAACCACAATATGTATATAGGAATATCATATCCTAAGTTTTTGTAAAAATGCCGTATTACTGTATCCATATTATATCAGATACGATACTCATATCCGTGGAGGATAGTATGATTGAAAAAGTATATCCTGCTGCATCTTCACACTTTTGTTCCCAACTAGGTAACTATTACAAGTTTTTATCACAACTCCTATTTATATTTAGGAGATAATGTGTACTCTGGGTCTCAAAATTTATCTCATGAGGAGATTGAAAAGAAAGTATTTTTAAAAAAAGTTTATTGCCAATTTGGTCATCTTTTGCTTAATTCAAGTTTCTACAGGTGTTAACCCAATTTTTTTTTTTTTGACTGCAATATAACTTGCAATATAACATGAATAATTAAATCACTGTTGAACAGGCTGTAGAAGTCTCAAAACGGCAAATGAGAGCAAGAGAATCACCTGGAAATAGCGATATATATTCAAAATTAGAAACGGCTGAGTCAAAACTTGGAGAACTGAAGTCAAACATGGGGCGTTTAGGCAAGGAAGCGGTTCTGGCCATGGCTGCTGTAGAAGCCGACCAACAGAGCACCACTTTAGAGAAACTCATCACTGTGGTATGAACTGTTATTATCACAACTTTCGGTTCTTTTTACTAAATTACATAAAAGGTCCTTGTTTAACACCATGTCACATTTTGATTCCTGAACACCGGGTTATTTGTCAGTTTAGGGTTTATTTGCCTCAGACAGTTGAGAAAACAAAAATAAAAAATAAAGATGGAAAGAAAAAGTCAGAGGTAGTTTTCCAGCTATTTCAGCAAGGACCACCTATGTGGGCCCAACCTTCTTTTATATTTTTATTTTCCCATATATTTCTACCGAGGTCATGCAAATCAGACATAATCATATAATGACTTTCAGACTTGGTTTTCTTATGTATCTACATAACTCAATGTGCCATTATGAAGTCTGAGTTGATTTTTGACAAACAAATTTCTTTGTGAAGGTCGAATGCGAGCGAGCATACCACCAGAAAGCGCTTCAGATTCTTGAGCAACTTGAAAAAGAGGTACTTGTAACTTTTTAATTTAGTATTCTGTACTTTCAAGTTAGTTCCATTTTGCTTCTATTGCAAAAGAAGGGTTTTTGACAAGCTGCAAGAATTTGCAGTATATGCCATAAAGAGAAAACAACCCAACCTTAAAATATATGTCATAAATGTGTTTTACAACTCTTTTTAAGTCGGTCTTTCCTTCTATATTCTTAAATTTGAATTATGCTACATCAAAATAGAGAGAATTTCAATACTGGGCCAGGCTTCAATGAACATGTGTCGAAGTGATATAGTTAAGTTGAGATGAAGAATTGTGCTCTTTTTTTTTGGTTAGTCCTTGGGGTGTAATTTGGAAAAAAAATGAAAAAAACTGTGTGTCACCAAGAAGCCTACTTTTGTTTTTCCAGATGGTTTCAGAGCGTCAGAGAATTGAGGGGGCCCCACGGCCAGGTCTGCTGGATTCAGCCCCACCTCCTCCCTCTTATGAAGAAGTTAACGGGGTGTCTGCTAGTGAAACTTTTGGTCAAGCGATCAAAACCATGGAATACTACTTAGCTGAGGTTATACATTGGCGTTAAATTAAAAAAAAAACCCTAGCTCTTCAATTTTTGGATTTTGGAGTAACTTCACAGAATGTCCCCTGCTGTACTTTTGTTTAGTACTGTTAGTTTTATTCATTAGTAAGCTTAACTAGAACAGAACGACAATATCAACCACAGTTAGAAAACATATATTAGCATTTTCATTAAAAACTTGTTACTAACAATATTGCATCAATGAACCTTGAAATAGATACATCTATAATTATACTATTGTCACATCTCATTCCTGATAATTTTATTAAAAAAAAAACACCATTGTTTTAAGCGGATTTGAGGGACCCTTTAAATTTTATCGACAACAGGATTTTAGAAATTCGTAGATAATGTAGTGCCTTTCTTCAGATTTCTTTTAATTTATTGAAATTTGCACTTGTATTGAGAGGTAATGTTTTATCTAGTTTTATATACTCTTTTCCTTAGGTCATTCAATCATATCAAGCTGAGAGCGATGTGGAGCTTAATTTGTCTGTTGGTGACTTCTTGGTTGTGCGCAAGGTACTGTTTTCTCTCTTTTGATCATAAAAAAATGAACAGGCTGATCAATCCGGCCCTTTTTATATGAATCTGATACGTTTGTTTCAATCACACAGTCCGAATTTGAATAGTAGGTATCTAATCCTATTTTGCAAACAACACAAGTGGTTCAGGACAAAGCCATAGTCTTTTTATATTATCAATTTTTTCCCTTTTTTATTTTAATTTTTATAGAGGCTGGTTCCTCTTCTTTTTTTTTTTTCAGTTCACATTCTGTGTTGATCTTTAACTTGTGTTTTTTTTTGCGAATTACCCAACAAGGTTGGTGCCGGTACTTGTTGCAAGGACAAATCTCTAAAATTTCAGACCTTGCAAAATTCCTTTTTATGATATGCACTTTAAAGCAACAGTTGTTCAACTAATATTTTGTATGGTTATTTATAGTTATCGAGCAATGGCTGGGCCGAAGGGGAATGCCGAGGAAAAGCTGGTTGGTTCCCTTCTGACTACATTGAAAGACGCGAGCGTGTTCTTGCCAGTAAAATCACTCATATATGTTAGAAATAATCTGATCCCCTTATAGAGGATATATGCATATCAAAAATAAGTTTGGCTTTATTTCGGTTCTGAAACATGGCCAGTTTTTTATTCTTTGAGGGCTTTCTCGGCCTTGGTTAGAGAAGCACATGTGCAATCTGCTGAAGCCGAAGGCGGAGGTAAGCTAGGTTGTTGAATAAGTTCTTTGCATATATACTGTCTGAAAAATTTGTATTTTGTGATGTTTGTATAGATTTATTGATTTTGCTAGCAGTTTATATTTATTGATTCTTCTAACGGATTGTTCATTACTAATTTGTAGCTGGTTCCTTACTTTCTGTGAAGTTTTTCATTTGATTTGGTTACATATTTTTAAGGGTTACGGGTTTATAGATTAATTCGATAATATTAACAATTATTAAAATTAATTTCTAATTTTGAAATACGACATTTTTTAAATGTAAATTTTACAGTTAATCAAAACCTTGAACTTTGTGAGTATATTTTTAATAAATTTTACAAAAAAGGAAAATAATCTAAAAGGTGACTAATATGTTTACAATTTTTTCTTAAAATTTTTGATATTATAATTTGTCAATTTAATTCATTAGCAATGGATTGGAACTTTTATTTTAAATTCAGCTTGTGTAATCATTTAGAAAGAAGGAATGAAGTGTAATCACTTGTAAATTCAAAGCACAGCTGCACAGCTGCTTTGGTTTTGAGTCAGAACCTCACTAGCATCATGATATTTAAAATCAAATAAAGGAAACAACTGAAATTGCTAATGGGCTACCAATGCTCATTTGATATCCCAGCCCAAGTACCTGACAAGTCAATATCCACATCCTCTGAGGTAACAGAATATTTATTTTTACATACGAACCGTCTAATCAGAATCCTTGGACTATATTCGTGAGGATTCTGATCGGATGGTATGGATATAAACAGAAATAATTATGTTACCTCAGGTGATATGAATTCGATACCAAGTACCTCACTCCTTATCCATCGATCACTCTCGCAACCATTTCATCAAACACCATGGCCGCACTCTCCCTCTACGCTCCACTCCGCTTCTCTCTCCACCGCCCCATTTCTCTCCCTCCCCGTCTCTTCTCCTCTCTCACCTTCTCGAATCCTCTCTATTCCCCTCCTCTCCGCCACATCTCAACGCACACAGCCGTCGCCATCGCCACCCCTCCTCTTCTTGATACCGATGCTAAATTGCCCGAGTTGGAAGTTTCTGATGAAAAGAAAGAACAGGAAGAAGAGATAAACGTGGTGCTGCCGAAATTTCCAGTGCCTCAATTGACTGTCAAGGAGAAGAAGGAATTGGCTTCTTATGCTCACAGTCTTGGTAAGAAGCTCAAGTACCAGCAAGTCGGAAAATCTGGCGTCACGCCTTCTGTTGCTGCATCTTTTGTACAACTTCTCGAGGCCAATGAGCTTCTCAAGGTCTCTCTCTCTCTCTCTCTCTGTTAAGATTATCTCAAATTTTGACTTTTAATTGACTATATGTTGTAGTTAGGCCTTGTGTTCAAGCAAATTATATTAAAGAGTGAGGCTATGGTACTATGCATAGCGCAAATTGGTTCATACTACATATCAACATGATTTTCATATGAAAATGCACTTGCGCACTTAATTTTACATTTTTAAGAATTTGTTTACTATTTTTCTAGATAGGTAAAATTTAATCTATAAGTATACTTTCATATGGAAATCATGTTGAATGGTTCTGATTGATTGTTTGGACTTTAATAATGGAGATATTAATCCATAGTACGGACCAATATGCGCTATACATTGTAGATTATAGAAAAGCTATAGTATGAGCTGAAGCTTTGGCCAGTACATAACATACTATCACAAAAACCATAACGCATGGGTTAATCCCTGGTTTAAACAGTGCTTTTAATTCATCATTATTTTTTGGATACTGCTGCATATATTACTACTGAATCATAAATAACCAACTGGCACCTGATGGTAACTGCAGTTAAAGGTGCATGGTAACTGTCCTGAAGATTTTATAAATGTTGTAAGACTACTGGAAGAGTCAACAGGTTCAGTTGCAATTGGTCAGATTGGTCGATCTGTTATTCTGTACCGGCCTAGCCTCTCCAAAATGAAAAAGGAAGAGACCCCAAAACCCGCAAATAGTGCTAGAAAACCCAGATCTTATAAGAAACCTTATACTACAAATTCGAGATCCGATAAACCCGGGAATAACTATAAATTTGGAACTAGTAAAAAGGGCCCAAGAGCTTCTTGGAGGAAGCCTTGATATCAAAGTAAGATATTTATTTTTGGTATAACAATTTCGCTTGCACTTGATGCTTAGGAGTAGAGGAGTTTATTAGAGTTTCATATCGTATCCTTTTGCACACACTTTAGTGAGTTACTTCACTTGTATATTACTGAAATTTTATTTGTAGTGGAAGTAGATTCAGGTGCCAAATTTTGGTAAAATTACTTTCTGTTGCCGTGTGCTTTATTTGTTTATTAGCATGGCTAATCCAACTCTTGACAATGGTGCTTGTTAAATTTTTAAAAGAGGAATTAATTTGGAAAACAAGGTGACAGATTGTTTATGTTAATTTAATTTCTAAATTAGATGGATTACAAAGTAAAAAAGCAATGCTTGGGGGAAAATACAAAGCAAGAGCATTTTTTTTCTCTGAAAAACTTGATAGTGGCTATCAGGTTCAAACAAAGACAGTTATCTACATTCACTGTAACAAACTACAGGGATGATTTCAACATATAAAAAGAAACAGACCCGCTTATCTAGCTAATTACAGTAGAGTGAGTCTACGGTACTATGCATATCACGATTTAGTCTGTAATACAAATCAATATTTTCATTTTCAAAATCCTAACGGTCAATCCAAACCGTTCAAAATGATTTCCATATTAATATGTACTTGAAGACCAAATTTTATATTTTTTAGAATTTTTTTACTATTTTTTAAGATAGATAGAAAATCACTGTTTTTGGATGGTCCAGAAGTTTCAGATCAAGTGATTTTCTATCTATCTTAAAAATATAAAATTCGGTCTGCAAATAGATATTCATATGGAGATCATGTTGAACGGTTTAGATCGACCATTAAGATTTTGAAAACAAAAATATTAACCCGTATTACGGATCAATCCGTGATATGCATAGTATCATAGACTGCCTCATTACAGTATTTAAACCACAATTCTCCCAACTTGGCGCCAAGCAGTGAATAGCCATCTTAGATGATTTCTTTCTTTCCACATCATCCAGCACACAGCCTTTCAAGTACATCTCGTGTCAGTGTTTTGCCTTTTAGATTAAGAAAATAAAAAAATCCGCACTGACGTCGATGGAACTGCATATATACTTCCAAACGAGATAGGAGTAGGTCCGATGGGCATCGGATCTACTTTTAGGTTCAACTAGCTCTAACACTGTAGGATTAGCATTAAGATTAGTGCGCACAGAAATTAATAAATGCAATCAAATGGTTATTTCACCCATCGAACCAAAGTAGGTCCGATGGGCATCAGACCTACTATGAATTCCTTCCAAACAACCAGAAATTGAGAACGAATCTTGCCTCAGTGGTGAGAAAATAGTTCATAACTCACTAATAACTCGTTCATTATCAATTCACTCGTTAAGTTAATAAATTGAACATGAGCAAGCCTCAACTCGCTCATTACTAACTTGAGTTACATGAAGTCATGTCACATTCAATCCCAATCAGATCCAAATCCAAATTAAAATTGCAAATGATCCAGCACCAACAGACCCTTACTCATCGACTATCCCTTTCCTTCTCTGTCTATAGTCTATACTCTCTCAAGTCTTGACTTATTTTAAATTATGTACTGTTTGTCTGTTAAATTATGTTAAATTCAAAGATTTAGTATTTTTGTTTTTTGGTTAAATTTGTTTTCTATTATGTATTTTTAGAACTTTCGGCCTTAAGAAATTCAAATTACTTAAAATTCAAACATCAATTAGTCTTAAGTCTTAACGAGTTACCAATCAACTCGAGTTAGTCACGAGTTGAGTTGTTAACTCAATATAGTCTTCTCAACTTGAGTTGACTCGCTCATTAACTTTGAACCAAACACTAACATACCCCTGTCATGAATAGCCCTACCCCGACCCCACCAATGCTTCATATGCTGATTTGCTCGATCTGTCAGGGAAGTCTCTCACTTTTCTTATTGAAAAATTTGGCATTTTGAATCAGAGAGTCGCAATAGTTTCTCATATTTTGGAGGTGCATGCGAGGTGTACTGCTAAATTACATACAAAAAGAGTATATATTTTTATTATTATTAAACTAAATGGCAAGTGAAGGATGAAGCGAGCTATTTATTCATTTAATTCCTATCAAAAGAGGAGTGATTTTAGACAATTGCATACAAGAAATGAAGAAAGAGTGTGTACGTATATTTTTATTATTATTGAACTAAATGACAAGTGAAGGATGAAGTATTGAAGTAAGCTATTTATTCATTTTTAGTCCTATCAAAGAGGAGTGCTTTTAATGAATTAAGAGGATCAAAACTTCATTTCATCCATCCAAATTTACTTCAGCTGGTAAGGTGTCAAAAGTTTTTTTTTTTATGATTCTATGTCATGCTTCCGCACTTTAAATTTCGATATCAGCGAAAAGAAAAATAGAAACAAAGGCAGCGGCTAAGTTGCCAACAGTCGATCGCAATCCACGCAATTGTGATTTTCTATGAACAATTCGTCAGTGACTTCCTACACAATAATTTTTTTTTGAATTTAAAAAGCCCATAGACTGTACCAGTACACCAGTCACCTATAACATAAATACCAGTACATCAGTCACATATCCTCTAGCTAATACCTTAATAACGAGAAAAAGAGCAACAATCAAAATTTATAACAGCTATGGTAAGAATATAGGAAAACGGGAAATTTTACAAAGTGCCATTTTCTTTCAAAACATAGAACAAAATACCCTTCTTTCAAAATTCTTAACAAAATGCCATTGTGGACTCCACTTGTTTCCTCTATTTCCCTCCCTCTCACTCCTCCCAATTTACTCTCATTTATTATTTGCTTAAGTAAAATATACAATTATGATCTCTCATCTATATTTTGATTAATCTATATTTTTTATGTATATAAATTATTTAGAACAAAAAAAATTAAGTGTGAAATTGTATTTGCTAAAATTAGAAATTATAATATTAGTGTATATATAGAATATTTTCAAAATATTGTTCTTTTTGAAAAATTATTATAAGAAATTGTATTAACTTATTCTATAAACTATTTTTAACTAACATATAATCATTTTAACTTATTTACCACATCATATGTTAAGAACAATTTAGTGAGATATTTATGCTTCAATGAAAAATATTATAATTATGTATAACATATCTTAAGAAATAAATAATGTCATCAGTTTTGAATTAGTTACAATGCAAGTAATACGACTCACCATTGAATATATTATGGTAAAAAATTAAACTTTGCTGAATCTACTAATTAATCAAACTATATATATATATGCACTTCGAACGTGTAAAAAATGTATCCCAAGTCATCTCAATCATTTATTGCTATAGTATTCGAACTCAATATTTCTTGCACTTGTTATTTATTTCTTAATTTCTTAAGATTATATCAAATATATAATTAGTATATTTTTATTGAAGTATAAGTATGTCACTAAATTGTTCTTAATGTGATAAAATTCCTTATTGTTGTGAAAACTAAGAATATGAAATTTATATTGAATAAACTATATAAAATGCATATGTTAAAAATATTTATTTGTTAGATTTTTTTTTTACGAATAAGTTAATATCATATCTTATAATATAATTTTTTTTAAAGACCCGTATGTTGGAAATATTCTACATTTATGTTAATATTATACTTTCTGGTTCAAATAAATAAAAATTTGACACTTTAATTTTTTTTTATTCTAAATCATTTATACACGCAAAAATTAAAAAAATTATTTAAAATAAGAATGAAATCACAATTATATATTTTACATAAGCAAAGAATAAATGAGAGTAACTAAAAATAAGTGAGAGGGATGGAAAGAGAGGGAACAAGTAGGGTCCACAAGGGCATTTTGTTAAGAATTTTGGAAGGAGAGTATTTTGTTCTATATTTTGAAAAAGAATGACACTTTGTAAAATTTCTCATAGGAAAACTATAACCTATAATCCCACCCCTCTAATCTTCCTTTTTTTTGCAAGATAATCCGCCAAAACGTTTTGGCTTCTACGAATATACGATCAATGGCGGAACCAGGAATGAAAATTAGGGGGGCATAAATAATTTAGGGCCCATAAGCAAAAAAAATTTGGACCAGTATCCTCTGCGGAGGTTTGCGGTGCAGAGCTGATCGGACGGTCCAGATTTAATCTCAGCCGGTGAGCGCTCAGGATGATGGAGGGGGCAGTATTAATTTTGCTTTGAGATTCATGCCATAATCTTATTTGGTCCGTCCGATCAAAACGAACATACCAGATTAAAAGAACTGCACGACCTCCGCTAGTAAAAGCTCCGTAGAGGATGTAATTCCAAAAAATTTAGGGAGTGCCAAGGTCCCATAAATAATTTAGGGGGTGCCAAGGTCTATAAGCAAAAAAAAAATTCTGTATATTTTTTAAAAATTTCTGTATATTTTCTGAAAATTTCTGTATATTTTCTGAGCCAAGAGGAGCCGGGGCCTAGGCTAACCCCTGCATACGATCATTGAAAACCAAGTATCTCTTTGAATGCTTTCCAAACATTGAACACTTCGGCAAAGGTTCTCCAGTCCATACCAGTTGGAGGTTGTAACTTGTAAGTCATTTGCAGCATTGAATAGGACAGTAAGCTTTAATTACACTATGCATAACAGTAAATTCCAATTCCACCTTTCAAACTTCGTGATCATGAACCATCAATCATGCAAACCAACAAATTTGAGACTGGAGAAACAGTAGTGATCTGCACCCTGTTGTCGTTGTAATGTGTATGTAGAGGTATTAGCAATCATGGCCTACAACTGTGACATGTTTTAGAGTATGTACACACACCAGCGCCAAATTGAACGTGCCCTGTTTTGTAAAGCAATTAAAAGATATGTTATCATATGTTATCATACAGATCTCTAGCTAGGTTTTAAGTTCTTGGCTTATTCTGCACCTACAGATATAAGTTTCTGATTTTATTTTTTTTCGAATTCTTCTTCCAATAATAATGACATATATTAATATATGTATCATCATTGCAATGTATATATTTTTTATTATTTAAAGTAAAATGTGATGGTATGGCGTTTCTCCGATTTTTTTATTAATAGAAAAATAATATATTAATTATCGGGATTAAGGAAGCATTCTCGTTTTTTGTAAAAAGTAGGAAAATCGTTGTTTTGGACAACGGCCAGAGGCTGTTTTTTTGGCCAACGGCCTGATTAGTGTTACGCAATTATCAGCGCTGAAACGTTTAATACCGTCCGTGATCTTCGGAAACAGCCAGAATAAAAAAATAAAAATGAAGCTGTCCGTTGTGAGCGGGCCGTGATTTAGCACAACGGACTTACGATAATTAATAAAAAAATTCGGGCCAACGCATGGGGCCCATATTATTCAAGCTTTGAGATTCGCGTAGAACATATTTCGACGGTTGGAATTTTCCAAAAAGACGTGCATAATATGAGATATCGGAGAGGATGCGTTTCTTGGGCTCTGTGTTGACGATTTCTAAACTTTGAATATAAAAAAGGTTATATGAAATCGTTTTGAGCCTACTAGAAATCGCTAACCTTTTCAAGCCCCATGCGTTACACGTGGATGTCGACACGTGTCGGGCAATATCTTCTGGAAATCGCATTCTCTGAGATATCTCGTATTTTGCACGTCTTTTTGGAAAATTCCAACCGTGGAAATATGTTCTACGCGAATCTCAAAGCTTGAATAATATGGGCCCATGCGTTGGCCCGAATTTTTTATTAATAATATATTAATTATCGTAAGTCCGTTGTGCTAAATCACGGCCCGCTCTGGCCGTTGTTCTGGACAACGGACAGCTTCATTTTTATTTTTTTATTCTGGCCGTTTCCGAAGATTACGGACGGTATTAAATGTTTCAGCGCTGATAATTGCGTAACACTAATCAGGCCGTTGGCCAAAAAAACAGCCTCTGACTGTTGTCCAAAACAACGATTTTCCTACTTTTCACAAAAAACAGGAATGCTTCCTTAATCCCGATAATTAATATATTATTTTCCTATTAATAAAAAAATCGGGTAAATTAATCATTCTTTGGCGTGCCATTTAAAAGAAAGTTATTGTCTGATAACGACTAAGTGATCTCCACACATCGATGGAGAACAACAGGTCTACTTCTCTCATCAAATTCATTATTTTTTAATTATTTTCCGACTTTTTTTTTTTATGAAAATAAATTGTCATGACATTGACCCGGCAACTTATCCGAATTATAATTGATGCCTTTTTTTTTATTTGAATAATTTATTTGAGTTGAAATATTAATTGTACTCACTTATTGTTGTCGTTATTGTTATGATTAATGTTGAAGTTATGAGACCTTTTCGTAGCTTGAATTTTAATTTGTCATTTGAAATTATGAATTTATGACATGATTGAATTTGCCTTTATTATAGAATTGATTTTGAGTTATAAATATAGAAACTTTGAAATATTCATATATAAAATAACATAATTTGAAATTCCGATTCCGATTCCATAGGTATAAATGAAAGTTCTTCCTAAGGATGAAATTTTTTGCTTGGTTAATATATTAAGAGAAGCTATATATTGACAGCTGAAAACCTGGTTCTGATTCAGAGGATCTTTTCTATTCAAAATTGTGAGTAGTTGTCTATACTGATCCAGACATGATTGTGAATTGATGAAATTGAAGAGTTCTGATACATTATGTGTTTGAATGACTTGCTTTACCATTATATCTTGATCATTTGCCTGATTGTATATATTTAGAATTCATATTCCACAAAACAATATATTGATCAATAAATTTTAAATTAAAATTAGAGTATTTTTAAGCTCATTAAATCTCATGAGTAGTTTAATTATTTTGAAACTTTTCGGATTGAATTCATTCAAATATGATCACTTTATGAGTGATTTGTATATTAATTAATCTTCGAATTAATTAGTATAAAGTTAAAAGGTTAAAAAAAAAATATGATTGTATTAAAATTAAATTACAAATCTTTTTTTTTCTGATCACTTGACTTTAAATTAATTCGAAATTTATAAATTTTGCATATAAACACATATTCGTGAAGTAAATCGATCGATTTCAATAATTTGATTTTTTTTGTAAGATTCGTGCTGAACTCAACTCAAAATTTGAGATATCTTTGAGGAAGCGAATTCGGATTAAAGAAGATCACATGGTTAAAACCAAAAAAGGACCTCTTAATTTTATATTATCAATTGTATAATTCTCCAATTAATCCTCCGAGCTATAAATACCCCCACCTCTACATATTCTTTCCATCTCAAGTAAGTATAACTACCACTGAATCACATGTTAAACTCACCAAATCAAACTCAGAATCCTGAGACAATACAAACTAATTAATTAAGACCATGGAGTTGCTTCAAGACCCAGTGTTGTTGCCAATTATATGCATCACACTCTTCATTGTTTTCAAGCTCTGGCGGGACCGGAACAAGGATCCGTTCCCTCCGGGACCACTACTACTACCCATCATCGGCAACATGCTAATGATGGGTGACTTGACACACCATCGCCTGGCAGCTTTGGCCGAGCACTATGGTACCGGCCTCCTTTATCTTCGCCTCGGCTTTCTCCATGCCTTTGCTGTCTCCACTCCAGAGATGGCGCGCCAGGTGCTTCAGGTACCAGTTACTCAGTCAATTACTTCAAAAACATAATGTTTTTTTACAGCTTTTAAGCTACTACCAACTAATGTTTTTTTTGTGTTTTTTTTTTTTTTTTCTGAATTTGCCATTGTTAAAAGGTTCAAGATAATGTCTTTTCGAATAGTCCGGCCACCATTGCGATTACTTATCTTACATACAACCATGCTGATATGGTGTTTGCTCATTACGGCCCCTTCTGGCGCCAAATGCGCAAACTTTGTGTCATAAAGCTCTTCAGCCGGAAACGGGCTGAATCCTGGGCCTCAGTTCGCGATGAGGTCCGTCTACTCGATGATATTTTTTTATTTTGTTTGTTTATGATGTACAAATTTCAAACAAATGTGGTCTTTCTGAAAGCTAAGTTTTAACCCTTCATGTTTTAGCTTGATTCAATGATTCATTCCGTTGCGAACAACACTCCCGGCAGTACTGTAAACCTCGGTGAACTCATATTCAATGTGACAACAAACATAACCTTCAAAGCAGCCTGTGGAACACAAGGAAATGAAAACCAACATGAGCTCGTATCAATTTTGCAAGAGTTCTCTAAACTCTTTGGCGCATTTAATATCGGAGATTTCATCCCGTGGCTAGGTTGGATCGATATACAAGGCATCAATAAGCGACTCAAAGCAGCTCGTGAGTCGCTTGACTGGTTCATTGATAAGATCATAGATGAACACATGAAGAACCGGAAGAGTAGTGACGACGTGGATGCCGATGTGGTGGATCACATGTTGGCATTTGTGGTAGAATTGGAGGATGGTAAAGGGGGTGAAGATGGAGATGATCTGCAAAACAGCCTCAGGCTTACCAGAAACAATATCAAAGCTATCATCATGGTACGCTCTAATATAATTATACCATATATTTATTTTTAAGGATCTGTTAGGTGGGCCGCATCGGAATCGGATCGTTGACTATGGAATCGGAATCGGGTGAATTGGTAGGAATTGGCTGAGTCAACTCGAAAACTCGGATTTTCCGGAAAAATCTTTTTTTTTTTTGTGTTAAAAAATAGGAAAAAAAATAATTAGTGCAAAGTAACGTTAAAGTCACTTGTTCGCCACCTTAAAAAAAAAGAAAAGAAAAATAGAATATAGAAAAGGAAAAAAACCAACAAAGAAAAAGGAAACAGTTAAGAAAAAAATCAGAAAATAATGATGAAATGGACGTAGCCATTAGCGAAAGAAATGGAGAGGAACAATGGGGAATAAAGTTTTAATCGGAGGCAACCAGCATGCAAGAAACGGAGAAAAGGAAAGTAAAAAGAGGGGGTTGAGGGCACGGTTCACATTCTTACAGTTGGGACTCACCTAACAGAGTCACGTTGCTCTAAGAACCACGACCATGCGTGCTGAAGCACCACACTGTTTCCCTCTCTTATTTAATCCGACAACTAAAGCCCACGCCAACAGCCAATCAACGCCTTAATGAGCGATTTGAGTATGCTTATGCTCGACTTGTTAAGTTAATGAACAATAACTAGCGAGTTGATAATGAGCAAGTTATGAGTGATTGAACGAGTCACGAGTTATAAACAAGTTAAGAAATCAAACTTATTTAAATATTTTTTTTTATTTAAGATATATCATTCAAAAACTAATTTTTATTTATAGAATTTAACAAATTGTCATAATTCAATCTAATGTGTATTTTTTATTTATTCAATTTTAATTTCTAGACTTTGAAGCGTAGTTTAGGTTATGAGTCTTTTTCATTTATTCAATTTTAATTTTAATTCAAAAGATTGGGATTAGATGTGGTAGGATTCATGTAACTCAGTTCTTAATAAGCGAGTTGGGGTATGCTCATGTTCGGCTCATTAAGTTAACGAGCGATAATAAACGAGTTGTTAATGAGTTTTTAGTGAGCGAGTTATGAGCAATTTACTCCCTGTGCACTCCTTGGCCTGTCACAAATGAATCCGATTTTCCAATCCATGGCTATATGCCCATAAGAAATGTTTAAATTTTAATTTTAGATTAATTACTGTTTGTGCCATCTACTTTGTGCTACAATTTCTTAGTAAGAACTTATAGATTAGCATCTTACCTACGACTCTCATGTTCATCAGGGAAAAACTTGCATTAACAGTACGTATACAAACAATTCCTGCAGCTATCTTAATCATAGGTAATAGTACATTAACTATTGCAAATTTAAGACTTGTTTTCTGGGACATTATTTTCACAGATTTACTAAATGTTTTTTCTTTTTTCTCTCGTTGGTGCAGGATGTAATGTTTGGCGGCACAGAGACGGTAGCATCGGCCATAGAGTGGGCCCTATCCGAGCTGATGCGAAGTCCAGACGACATGCATCAGCTCCAAGCCGAACTCACGAGCACAATCGGTCTAGACCAAAAGGTCCATGAAACCGACCTCGACAAACTTCCTTTCCTCAAATGTGTCATAAAAGAAACCCTCCGCCTTCACCCGCCGGTCCCTTTCCTCCTGCACGAAACAGCCGAAGACAGTATTATCACCGGCTATCAGATCCCGAAAAGATCCCGTATCATGATCAATGTGTTTGCTATCGGTCGCGACAAGTCTGCCTGGAAGGATGCCAACACTTTTTACCCCTCAAGATTCAGTGCTACGGGCGATAGTGCCGGAAAGGATTTTAAGGGGAACAATTTCGAGTTCTTGCTGTTTGGGTCGGGAAGGCGATCCTGCCCGGGCATGCAGCTAGGTATTTACACGATTGAGTTAGCCGTGGCACAGCTAGCGCATTGTTTCAACTGGAATCTGCCCGACGGAATGAAACCCGACGAGCTTGACATGAGCGATGTGTTCGGACTAACCGCACCGAGGGCGGTCAGGCTGACAGCTGTGCCCAAGCCCAGGCTCAGCTGTCCGTTGTGCTGATTAGTGAGAGAAAGCTGCTTAGTGGTGGTTTGGGTAAAACAGGAACCTTGTCGTTTCAATAAAATAAAATAAAAAAGATATTGTTATGTATGGTGTCCTAGGATATGGAATCATATTCTCTGTGGAGTTAAAATGTGCGGAGTTCTGCGGTTTTTTTTAATCTGATTCGTTCGTTTTGATCGGACAGACCAGATCAGATATTGTCTGAATTGAAAAACAAAATTCCCAAAATTCAAGATCTGATCTGGTCTGTCCGATCAAAACGAACGGACCAGATTAAAAGAACCGCATAACTCTGCACCTTTTAACTCCGCAGAGGATACCATTTCCCTAAGATATTGGGTTCCTTTGTTTTTAATTAGTTTATTAGGCTTCATGTGGTGAAGCAAGCAAGTGCTAATAAGCATGTCATAAAAGCACTGTGAAGTGCCCCGGAATTTTAGTGCCTAATTTGTTTTTAATTATTTTATTAGACTTCATATGGTGACGTAAGCAAGTGCTAATAAGTATGCTTAGGTAATATATATTTGTTAGTTGTTTCAAAACTAATTAGCATGTTTTGATAAGTTTATTAGTTTTTTTTGTAATAAATATTTTATAGATTGTTCAACTTAACAAATAATGTTAGTTGTTAATTTAGAATTCATATTCCAGAAAACAATATACTGATCAATAAATCTAAAATTAAAATTAGAGTATTCTTAAGCTCATCAAATATCTTGATGAGTTTAATTTCAAAAAATTTCAGATTGATTTCATTCAAATTGTTGAAACTAATCTACTTCATGAGTGTAATTTGTTTATATAGAAAATTAATTAATTTTCGAATTAAATTGTATAAAGTCAAAATGTTCAAAAATAAAAAACAAATGCATTAAAATTAAATTACAAACTTTCTTTTGTCTGGCCATTTGACTATACATTAATTTGAAAATTTATAAATATTACATATAAACACATACCTTGAAGTAAATTGATTTTAATAATTTAAAATTTATTGTTTAAAATTAATCTGATAGATTTTAAAATTAAGGTATTAATAAATTTTAATGAGCTTAAAAATACTCTACTTTACTAAAATATTATTATCAGAAATGGGTTCTCCCCCTCTTCATTATTTTTTGTTTTGAGCAAAATAAGAAAAATAGTTATAACATAACAAACTTGATTCTTTCATAATAAAAGCATAACACATGATTTGAACTAGTGAGTTCTAGAAAGTAGAAACACCCTCTGCATTATCTTTAAAAAAAAATTTAAATTCCTTTCCCCGCGTGTTGGTAGAACCATGATTGAAGTCTTAACTATGTCTATACCTTTGTCGAACAATCCAATGAAAGCAAAATTACATAGTTTTGAAGCAATTACAAACACCTACTTCAGCTACAAGCAAACAACATTCACATCAAGAAAACAAGTTTCAGCAGCTCAAAACAAACAAAATTTGTGAAAGTAACTAGACCAAGTGTAAGGAGAGGGGATGTTACTGTCTCTTTCTCTTCTTTCTTTTCCTCTGTGCCAGTTCTGTTTTGGAACAATAAATCAGTAACATCATTTGGTAATACTAATGACAGTTTTAAGAATGAATTGTCATTATTGAATTTGCACCAGCAAGTAGCTAAATCTAAGATTTTAGAAGCTATTATTCTAACTGTTTTTATTTTTGATGGTCTATTCTAACTGTTTTTAACCAGTAGAATTATTAAAACACAAAAGAGTTTCTCTCTAACCAAATAGACCAAAGAACTGTAACTCATTAGTCATTTCTGCAAGTAACATGTCTTTCAAAAGAATAGAAGCATCAATACACCATAAATCACTAATGGTATTACAATTAAAACTAAAATTATTAGATCAGTTGACTCAGGGAGCCCACAAAATTGGCAATCAACTGAGCCTTTTCCAACCTCTTTAACTAAATTGGCAATCACTAATGGTAAGTATTTTATGTTGTTTTTATCAGCCATAAATTTTTTTTTATCTTAAGAAGATCTTAACTTTCTAAATTGTAATATAATTACAATTAGGGATCCCTCCATAATTAAGCCAGATATACAAAGAGTGTATTGTGAAGTTACCAAATGTGGACCATCTCCACACTAATTGATCATGATAAATAATTTAAAACAAAGTCAGAGAATTTTGCTGGTAAAGTCTTCCATTCACATAACTAAATATCTGCAAGTTGTTATCTGCTAAAGTTTACTCGATTGTTTAAAAAGAAAAATATTGCCACTCAGATGTTAGAATCTTTGGGAATAAAAAAAAAAGATAGAGAACCGTGGTATGTAGTTCAAATTCATCAACCCATCTATTCAACCAAAACATAGTGTATTGTCATTGCCTATTATTTTACTACTAAAGCCTTCCATTCCTCCCACTTTTTCTCTCAAATATAAAATTTTCTCTGATTTATTAAATAACCAAGAAAATAATCAAACTTCAATTGGCGTAGGGGAAAAAGGAAGAAGCTCATGCTCTATTTAAATTGGATTTCGCGGAGAAAAAAAAAACAAAGAATAGGAGCTTGGTATAACAAGGTTCACATGGTGAAAAGAAAATTAACAACCTCTTAATTTTATATTTTCATTTAACTTTTATTGCAAGATCCTTGTTTGCATGAAAATAATAATTAATTCTCCAATCATCCAAGCTATAAATACAACGACACGTTAGTCATATCGTAATCAAGACATGTTGTGTCCAAATGTGTTTGATCATAATTTATTTAATATTTATCATTAGATCAAAATCTAACGGTCTTGATCACGTGTGACTTAGTCACGGGTGCCTACATGCCGTACCATGTCAATTTTTTTAAAAAATTGTGACCATTACACAAATGATCACAGTACGGGACACACAAATCCTAATACGTAACTGGCACACGTATCGTTTTTTTAAATCCCCTGTAAAGATCACGCAGTGAAAAAAGCAAATAGGAACCTCTTAAATTTATATTTTTACTTTTACTTTTTGTGTAACACACTTGCCTACAAGTTAAAAAATTAATTATTTATCCAATTCTCCAACCTATAAATATCCCCACCTCTACATATTCTTTCCATCACAATTAAGTATAACTACCTTAGAATCCTGAGACAACAAACTATGACCATGGAGTTGCTTCAAGACCCAGTGTTGTTGCCAATTATATGCATCACTCTATTCATTGTTTTCAAGCTCTGGCGGGACCGGCACAAGGCTCCGTTCCCTCCGGGACCACCACGACTTCCCTTCATCGGCAACATGCTAATGATGGGTGAGTTGACGCACCGCGGTTTGGCAACTCTGGCCGAGCATTATGGCAGCGGACTCCTTTATCTCCGCCTCGGCTTTCTCCATGCCTTTGCTGTCTCCACTCCAGAAATGGCGCGCCAGGTTCTTCAGGTACCAGTTAGTCAATTACTCAAAAAAACATAATGTTTTTTACAGCTTTTAAAGTAATGTTTTCTCTCTCTTTCTTTTAACCTTTTTTGTGAATTTGCCATTTTTAACAGGTTCAAGATAATGTCTTCTCGAATCGTCCAGCCACAAAAGCGATTACTTATCTGACATACAACCGTGCTGATATGGCGTTTGCTCATTACGGCCCCTTCTGGCGCCAAATGCGCAAACTTTGTGTTATGAAGCTCTTCAGTAGGAAGCGGGCTGAATCCTGGGCCTCCGTTCGTGACGAAGTCAGTTTACTCCAATGATGATATGTTTTTTTTGTTTATGATGTACAATTTTTAAACAAACAAAATCTTACTGAAAGCTAAGCTACCCTTCTTGTTTAATTAATTAGGTTGAAACGATGGTTCGTTCTGTTGCGAACAGCACTCCTGGCACTGCTGTAAACCTCGGTGAACTCATATTCAATCTGACAACAAACATAACCTTCAGAGCAGCCTTTGGAGCACAAGGAAATGAAAACCAACATGAGTTCATATCAATTTTGCAAGAGTTCTCTAAACTTTTCGGCGCCTTTAATATCGGAGATTTCATCCCATGGCTAGGTTGGATTGATCTACAAGGGATCAACAAGCGACTCAAAACAGCGCGCGAGTCACTGGACCGGTTCATTGATACGATCATTGATGAACACATGAAGAATCGGAAGAACAGCGATGATGTCGATGCTGATATGGTAGATGACATGTTGGCATTTGTGGTAGAATCAGAGGATGGTAAAGGGGGAGAAGATGGAGATGATTTGCAAAACAGCCTCAGGCTCACCAGAGACAATATCAAAGCTATTATCATGGTACGCTCCAATTATATCATATATACTTTGTGTTTGTTATTAACATGACATTATTTAATTAATTCTTATAATCACTCCTACACAAAACATAACTTGTAGTGGATCCAGGATTTTCGTTAAAGATCGGCAAGAAAACAACGAATCGGATTTAAAACTATTAACTAATTGGGTACTAGATAAAAAAACAATGTTTTATTTCTAATTTATAACGTTCTGACTTTTAATTTCCAATGCTCTACTTTCTAATTCTAATTACTAATCAGAATTCAAAAAAAATATTATAATTTAATCATAAATTTAACATTAATTACAAATTAAAATTTTAGAGTGGACAAATAAAATTTTAAGAAGAACAAAATCGGTCCAAATTTATAAATTTTTATGAAATTTCAAAATAAGGAGAGAGGGATATTTGCCCCCTCCTCAGAAGAGGTGGGTCCGCTCCTGCTTGTAAATCTGCATAGCGATGTACATATGAAAAGACATAGGTAGAATAAAGATAAAGTGTGGATGAAAATTTGAAAGTAATTTTAAATATCTAGGTATAAAAGTCGATGAACTTTAATTTCTTTTAGGAAAGTCCAAAAAGTCCGGAGTGACGGTCAGGCACGGATACACTTGAATGAATGAATGAATTTAATTAATTGGTCAATTTACATCTCGGTAAAGAAACATTTGTCGAATCACGCTATTGAATCTTGCGCCATTCCTTTGACTAAACAAAAACAAGACAAATTAAGGAGTAGAGCAGTTGGGGTCCGATGCCTATCGGCCTAAAATTTGAGTTGATGATCGTCTGATCCACTTTAAGATCCGTGAGCACAGATAATAAACAAAATATGCACAAATATTGAAGTGACATGCACGGATATTAAAGCATATCGGATGGTTTTCGAGTCCATCGAACTCAATTTGAGTCTGATGTACATCAGATCCAAACTGCTCTCATTAAGGAAATGGGAGTAGGTTCGATGGCATCAGACCAACTTTTAGGTCCGATTAGGTTCAATTAGCTCTAAGTTTCTGGTTATCTCCAAATTATTTTATTTATTTTAGTGCTCGAGTGCTTCCAACCATGCGTGCTCATCTTCATTTTAGTTTCTGGTTGTGGGAAGATATTTTATTTATTTGCTAACCCGGAAACATGCTCATCATCAGTCGTCACATGAAATTTATTTATTTATCGCCGAGCGAGTTGGATAGAGTTGGGATTAAAGGTATGAGCTGAAATTTCAAATTATAATCGTTACGAGTTAGCTTGTGATTTCGACGGAGCTGATGAGTTGAGTCTGATTGGATTTTGTTTTAAGAAGAAAATAAATGTTATTAATTTTTGAAATACGCTAAATAATATAAAATGTACACAAATTCATACCTAAACGAGCTACATCTTAGATCGAACTCGTTTAATCTGAACCGAGCTACTAAAGATCAGCTGGCTCGTTAACAGTTCCATTTAGTAACAAGCGAACTATTAGCAAGTGAGTCAGATACGAGTCACGATCGAGCCACCTCCTAACTAAGACCACAATAATATTAATAACAACAACAACAATAAAAATAAAAAAGTCTGGCAGTCTTTTTCATCTTAAACTACTCTCAAGTCTCAATTGTCAAGATCTCAATTAAATTCCCAAAAGAAAAAGAAAATCCAAGTTCTCAATTGCAACAGTATATAGCTCTCGAAATAGTGTATGATGCTTCCTTGTTTGCCTCCTCATTTAATATATTATTTATTATTAATTGACAATGAATGCCGCACAACAGTGAACCCTATCTCACCATTAATTATAGAAACGTGGCAAAATAGAGGACACTTATATTTTCAGAAATTATTTTTACATAGAATATTTTGCACTTCTTAATTATTACACTTTAAAGTTATTTATATTTAATATACAAGTTGTTCATAATGGGATTCAACCATATTTATACATAATATGCAAAGTGTTTATTATTTTTTATTTTTTAAATCATCATAGAGAAGTTAAAGTTGAACATTTTATCAAATAAGTAATTAAAGGTAAAAGTTTTGAACATTTTAGCAAGTTATAAATTTAAATACATCCAAATTGCTATATCGTTAATTTGATGGTATTATTTCCTACAAAATTAGATAGGTGACACCCCTAAAAGGCTAAAAGTCTTGAACAATGTTTCTTTGTAGTGTTTTTAATATATAAAATAATTTGTTAATCAATCACAATACATTTATATACAAACACATTACTACAAAAGTTTCAGAGGCAATGACGTCTCATTAAGAAAGACATCTTTTGTAGGTCTGATAATTTTAAATTTATATTACATCTAAATATTACATCTTATTTTTTATACTATTAAAATGAAGTGAGAAATTGATGTCTAGGTTGGATCTAATTCACTTAAGGGTGCATTTGGATGGGTGAAGAATAGTCACTAATCCGGATTAGTACTATTCTGAGTTACTATTCTACGTTTGGGTGTATTTGAATTAGCAAATATGAACTATTCTTTGTTTATCTTTAGTGGGTTTTCTCACTATTCTACTAACCCAACAAAATATTGGATTAGCTACTATTCTCAATCTTGAGGTTAGTTCTATTCTTGCTCTATAATTACCAAACGAATAGATTTTGCTGGCCATTCTAAAGGCCTAAATATTTTAGATAAGATGTATACTGGTAAAAAAAAATTGCTTTGAAAACTGATTGAGATATCTGTCAATTAATTTGCCACTTGCACCTTGTTTGGATGGAGAGTAGAGGAAGGGAGGGAATGGAAAGAAAATAAAACTTTCCGTTGAATCGTGTTTGGTTGACAAAATTATGTTGGAGATGAATGGTACAAGAGGTGAAAGATTTAACCTTGTATCATTAAAATTAATAGAATTGGTTTTCCTCCCAATTTGGGGTGTAACGGATGGAAAGCAATTTTGTTACAAATATTGTTAGAAAAAATAACACAAATATCCACCTCTATATCTTACCTATATAATTCTTATACAAATTTTTTTTGTCACAAACCTACAACAGTTACCAAATCTCCTATTAACCTTCTAAATTTTAATAAACCAAACAATAAATAAGACGGAAAGGAAAGTTAAATTTATTTTTCCTCATTAATCATCCAAACATAAAAAAGTTAAATATGTTAATCTCCCTTTCTATTCCATTCCATTACCTTTTATTCTTCACATCCCCTTCCTTCGTCTACTCTCCATCCAAACAAGGTGTTGGGGAAGAAAAATGTTACCCTTTCGGTAGTATTCTTTTAAAGAGAATTTTGCTCTCACCTTTTTACCTGATAAGTTCAATTCAAATGCAGTTGTCAATGTCAAAACATGACAATCAACCACTCTATTCTCATTACTGGCTGCTAACTTACCTTCAAGTTAAATTTTTTTTTTTTTTTTTTGCTTTAGATCTGTTTTTACCTGTCAGTCAGTTTTTTCAATCTGTATCTATCTCGTAAAAAATCTATCTGTATCTATCTGTATCTATCAGTCAGTTTTTTACCTGTCAAGTTATAAAAAAAAATCTATCTCGTAAAAAAAGGCTGTGTATATAGTAAATATCCATTTATCTGTCGATCTATCTATAAGAAAGATACATAGCTAGTATATTTACTATATGATCATAAGAACTTTTTTTAATCTTAAGTTTATATCCCGTAATAAATTAAGATATATGAATAATATAGTTACTATATGCTCATAATAAGAAACTTGTTATTCTTAACTTTTATGGATCTATAGTAATAAAGATACATGGATAGTGTATTTACTGTATGCCATAAGAAATGTTTATTTTTTAATTTTTGATTAATTACTGTTTGTGTCATCTACTTTAATTTTTAATTTTCACTGATTTACTAATTAAATGTGTTATTTTCTCTTTGGTGTAGGATGTAATGTTTGGCGGCACAGAGACGGTAGCATCGGCCATAGAGTGGGCCCTATCTGAGCTGATGCGAAGCCCAGACGACATGCAGCAGCTCCAATCCGAACTCGCAACCACGATCGGTCTCAATCGAAAGGTCCATGAGACCGACCTCGACAAACTTCCTTTCCTCAAGTGTGTCGTAAAAGAAACTCTCCGCCTTCACCCACCAATCCCTCTCCTCCTCCATGAAACAGCCGAAGACAGTGTTGTTGCCGGCTATCAGATTCCAAAAAGATCCCGTATCATGATCAATGTATTTGCTATCGGTCGTGACAAGTCTGCGTGGAAGGATGCCGACACTTTTCGCCCCTCGAGATTTGGTGTTACAGGTGATAGTGCCGGAAAGGATTTCAAGGGGAGCAATTTCGAGTTCTTGCCGTTTGGGTCGGGCAGGCGATCCTGCCCGGGCATGCAGTTGGGTCTTTATTCGCTCGAGTTAGCCGTGGCACAGCTAGTGCATTGTTTCAACTGGAATCTGCCCGACGGAATGAAACCCGGCGAGCTTGACATGAGCGATGTGTTCGGACTGACCGCACCGAGAGCGGTCAGGCTGTCAGCTGTGCCCACACCCAGGCTCAGCTGCCCGTTGTTCTGATTAAAGAGAGCAAGCTTAATTAGTGGTAGGTTTGGTAAAACAGGAAATTACCAGTTTGTCATTTCAAAAATAAACATGTTTTGTAAAGTACCCCAGGATTGGTTCTTTTTTTTTTGTAATTAGTTTATTGGGCTGCATATGGTGAAGTAAGCAAGTGGTAATAAGCATGTCATAAAAGCACTGTGAAGTAGTGCCTAATTTTTTCTTAATTAGTTTATTAGGCTTCATATGGTGATGTAAGCAAGTCATAATAAGCATGTCATAAAATTAAGTAGATGATTTCTCCCAGTTGAACAATTAATATATCAAATTTGGAATACTATAAATTTAGTATAATGTATTGGATTGATTGTAAACGATAAATTCAAACCGTTGAGATGAATATGCTTCATATGCAAAAATTTATAAATTTATAAATTTATAAATTAATTTAATTTAAAGTCAAACGTAGAAAAAAGAAAGTTTATATGTTAATTTTAATGCATTAAATTTTCATTATTTTTGATTGTTTGGCTTTATATTAAATTAATTTGAAAAATTAAACATATTACTTATGAAGTATATCGGTTTTTAAAATTTAAATTTATTAATATGAATAATTTAAAATTCATATAATAAGTATTGCAGTTAAGATCAGCTTGATTAAGTTAAAACACCTAATTTTACTACATATTTAGGTCTCTTTTATTAGTTAAAAGGCACAGAAATGTAGTAGTGGAAGTACTCAGTTTGTCGGCTATAAAAGCTGATAGAGCCATCATTAATTATTACAATAATACCCTCCATTTTATAATTAGGTGTGGAATCATTCCAAGTCCCAACCGCCAAAGTATGGGATCTATTATTGTTAATATGTACGCGTAAAAAGTAATTTCATTTAGGGTCTGTTTAGAATTTAGGGTTTAGGGTTTAAGATTTAGCATGGCTATCTATAAATTATGTCATTTTACCTAAGAATTTTCATGGGTACTGAACAGACTTTTAGAATTAAGTGGTGATGCAAGCAACTGGTAACATGGGTACCAAACAGGCCCATATGGTAAAGCTACTTATAAAGTTATTTTAGCTAAGAATTTCCATGAGTAGCATGGCTACCGAACAGTAGGTCTTTAGAGTTTATTATGAACAAAATCTGGACGTACAAATAATATGTGCTTGTTGAATTAAAGGAATTCCAAGATTAGTAATTCCAGTTTGCTATTTGAAATTAAATATTAAATTATTAATAAAACATAAAATCCATAACAATCATGGTAAGAAATGTTCTATGGGTCAAATGATTTCGGCTGAATTAATATTATTAATATTAAATATGTATTAAGATATTGGGCTGAATATATTATGGGCCTAATGATCTGTTATATGTATCTCTGGATAAATATCTCTGAAGTGGTGCAATTGAACTGGTGCATATGTTTTACAAATATAGTGCATCAGTTCAATTTTCGCATCCAATTCATTTTACACTAATTACATAAAAATGTAAGAGAGAAACAGAGAAACAAGTGCAATTGTCTGTTGATACTAGCATACCGACTTATAGTAGATCCCCTCAAAACTTGAGTTGAATTAAGTTTATGATTAAGTTTGCTTTCTAATTTTTTTTTTGGTACTCATTTACCATATTTTTTTTCTTAAACATTGTTCATGTAAATATATGCAACGTCAGATATAAGATTTTCTTATTATGTTTTTATTTTTTAGTTAATTAGTATATGGTTGTAATGTATGAACGAGTTCATTTTTTATTTGTGTAATGAAATTGTGCATGTTGTTTATATTGACAAATAAATGTAGTGTTTTTTGTATGCGCTATTTTTAAATTCATAGTTTTTTTAAATGTAGTGTTTTTCTGTATCAATTCAGATTTAGGGTAAATGTATTTTAAAAAAAAATTATATATGGTTTTTATATGAAGAATCCGTATACAATTTACTGATATTTTTATACACGTTTTACATAAACACGGTTACAAAACAGTGTACAAACCAAGCTTTTAACTGTGTACAATTAAGAATTTTGTAGTAGTGGATGTATCGTAAAAAAAATGTAATAACTTAGATTCTTTCTATACTAAGTAACAAAAGCAAAACCTAAAATGGGCATATTAATCTCAATACAATAATCTAGGAAGATCATTAGTGGTTGAAAATATCAGGGAAAATGACATTTGATGAACTTAATTAAAGCTGAGTTCATACCTCACTGTCTCTGGCGTGCATGACTTTTACTGGAATAATAGACACCACATAAATCTGTATAGTGTGGTTCATTACTAATTTTTATATTGTTTGTGTACTAACAGTAAATATCTTTATGGTTAATTAATTCATGAGCAAGATAAGGATCAAATGTAGGATATACTCATATGGAGTTTCCATTCTTCATGATATATATATATATATAACTATCATAAATTCACTCATTTTTAAATTTAAAAAAATAACAACTAAATTTATGTTATTAATTTATAAGCATATTTTTTATAAAAAAAATGATTAAAAGATACATGCATTTTATAAAGAAATATAAAACAAATATCATATAATTTATATTTACTGCGTAGCAAAGACAAGATGTCACTACTGTTTAACTGTAGAATTGGAAAGGAAGGAACTATTATATTAAATTACCCATCACTGTCTGGTAGGCAGCTGTGTGCTGATATATATACCAGAAAATTATTATTTAATGCTCCTTGATTTCCAACGTATACTATGAGTATATGACTTATTCTGACCAAATCTAGCTAAGAAAACTTAGTTGTATTTTTGGGAATCGGTACAATTGTCGCCATTATCAATAATAATTTTGTCATGATTAATTATCACAAAAAAGTAGATTAGAAGCCCTGAGATAGATGACTTATTGAAGCCAATTTTGTTGATCTAGTCTTATAAAATAAAGCTAGGATGTAGGAGAAGATAAACCACTGCTAGCTGCATTCACCTACTTCCTTAAGCGGACGTCATTATGTCGCATGTCTTGCATCAATATCTGCATCTGAATCTTCATTTATTTTTTATTTATTGAGGGAATTATATATTAAAAGGCCCTAGTGGGCATTACTCATTAACTAGATCGATTAAGTAATATATATATATTTGACAAAGGTGTGTACGGATTCCATTTTAGTGAGATTCAATCATGTATCCTTTCTTTTTGAAAGATTATAAATGGTAATATAAAGATATCAGTCTTGAAACTGCATCTAATATAATTGAATTATTAATAGTGCATTTGGTTGATGCAAGAATAGAGATAATTCAAGAATAACACTATTCTTTTGAGCTATCCCATATTTGAATCATAAACTACTAACTATTCTTTATTTGTCTTTTGTGAGTTAGCTTATTATTCTACGAATTCAACAAAATATTGAATTAATTATTATTTTAAATTTGAAATTAGCTCACTATTCTCATTAACCCACTCCTCCATCAAAATGCACCTCTAAGAATAGTTATAACAGCTAAATCAAAAATAACTCGTCTGTCTTATTAGAATAGCGAAATCTCAAAACTCTTAGAAATAACCTATATTAATAAGACAGAAAAATTGAATTTTCTATTTTAGTTATTCTAATTCAACCAAATACAAAATATATAAGCTATTCCGAATAGCCCAATTCCAAATATAATCTATTCTCAACCCAACCAAACATACTCTTAAGAAAAGAAAGGACTGGTTCAGATCTAGTCATGCAGGCACCTATTAATTTATGTATTTTGTTGAATTAATTGGCCTAGCTATCTGAATTTCAAAGGTCCCAAACTGTAAATTTTTTAGATGACCGATCAACTTTGTAAATTTAGAAACTACTGTACTGTCCATCTAGGCAAGTTGCTGATGAAGAGATCAATGCAGAATCCTAATTGTGCGCGTGATTGAATTCAAAGCTAATTCAGTGTCAGTAAGTGTGGCAGAGTAACAGTGTCTGCGTTTGTTTAATATTTAGCCAGTTACAGTTACTAGATAATATTAACAAATATTTAGGGACCATTTATTTCCTTTTCTTTGCCTACCTACGTACCATACAGCTACTGCACACAATAAGTGCCTTGTGTGTGTGTGTGTATATATATATTCTGAATTAAAGAAGAGCATCCGCCCACTCGCCCACACATAAACATCTTCGAAATTTTTTTTCTTACCATTCTAGAAAATTACAATAAAATAAATATCATTCGAATCTAAGTTTTAACAAAAATGACACTCTCGCAGGCTGAATCCGCGCATCCAGAATGATAGGTGCACGGACTGGGGAGGCGCACCAAAGAATGTGCGGATTGAGCTTGCGAACTCGAGTTAGCAGACTGAGTTTGCACACCCACAGATTCGCAGACTGGGTTTGAGCACTCAGTTTGAAATTTTTTTGGTATTTGCATGCCCGCGAGACTTGTTTCAAATTATTAATATTATAATGTGTTTTTTATTTTTTGGTAAATGCGCAATCATGAGCCTAGTCGAAGGAAGTCGTCATTCTGGTTTGTGCACCCAGTTATAATTTGCAAACCCGGATTCGCAAGCTCAATCTGAGCACCTCTTGGTGCACCTTTCCAGTCCACGCAGCTACCATTCTGGATGCGCAGATTCAGTCTGCGAGAGTGTCATTTTTGTTAAAACTCTAATCCGGATGGTATTTACTTTATTCTGATTTTATGGGATGGTAAGAAAAAAAAATTCGGTAAATTAACATCTCTCAATTTAATTTCTCTTACAAGTTACAACAAATAACTGCCGGTTTTTTAGTTTTTAGAAATGAAATAAAATCTATAAAGAAACGGTAGATAAATATTTTTTTTGTTAACACGAAAGGAACTGCTAAAAAGATATGGTTTCTTACGGAATGCTCTAAGAAACCACATATTTGGTGCAGTTTCTTATTGGTTCATAATTTAATGCCATCCATTTGGCCGGCGGTCACTGAAAATATCTAAAGAGCTGCAGCTAATTAGCGGTTCCTTAAGAGCGTACGTAGCAGACTGCATTGCGAACCGTGCAACGTTGGGGATAAGGTTGGGTCCAAATAACTTTGGACCTAAAGTCTCTAAAAATCATATGATTAAAAGCCGAAGTCTAATATAATTTTCATATTAAAATGTGCTCAGTGATTAAATTTTATATTTTTTTTGGAAAAATTTTACTATTTTTTTAGATACGTACAAAATCACTATTTCAGAACGGTCCAAAAATAATGATTTTGTACATATCTAAAAAATAGTAAAAAAATTTCCAAAAAATATAAAATTTGGTCTTTGAGTATATTTTAATATAAAAATCATGTTGAGCGGTTCAGATCGACTGTTCAAACTTTAATTGTACAATTTTTAGAGGCTTTGGACGGTGTCCAGTCCAAAGCCATTTGGACCAAATCTTATTCCACAACGTTGTGGCATGCTTGAAATAAATCTGCTGCGATTTCAAAGGATTGCAGAGTTCTAATCTCAACCGTTAATTTATTAGAATACACGAATCTCAAAAGAAGTTAATTTTTGTACACGAATCTCAAAATATATGAACAGTTAAAATTAGAATCGCAAGACCCTACGATCCTTTGATATCGCAATATCCACAGCATGCTAAGGAACCGCACCGAATATGCAATTCATTAACAAATTTTCCAAAAAAAATAAAAAAAAACGCATACATAGCTGGTGTGATTCCATCTATGTCATTAAAAAAAATTCTATCATCTTTCTGATTTTTTAAATATTTATTGTTCACTAGAAATTAAAAAAACTGAATAAGTGCTACTCTACATCAAAATGCAGATGACAATGAGACCCATAACTGGGATAAAATAAAATAAAAAATAGCAGTAATGCCGTTCTGACTTCACACTTAGATACTGTTTATAGTGCTGAATTGCCCACATTTTTATCTTTTGGAGTCGACAACTTTTGAAATTTTAGAGATCAGATCAAGTCCTTTTAACGCATCTGACCCGAGTGCATGATTGGAGAATATATATATATATATATAACATCTGCAAAAATGAGGAGAAAAATAAATCTTCTTGATAGTTAAGTGCATGATTCACTACCTTACATCAAGTGTCTTAAAATTTCAACGATCCAAAATAAATAATTCTTGATGCATCATTAAACAATACTTAAACTGTATGAAATTTAATTGTTAGATCGAAATCTAATAACATAACTACAAATTAGTTCTCCTATTTTCAATTTTATTTGAATTTTTTGAAGGATAACTCTAGCACATCTAACTTTTATGGTACATATATTTAAAAAATATTATTTAAATTAAAAAATTGTTGATGTGTTTCAATTGTTAGATATGGTGTATATCCAATTTGGGTTAATTTTGAATTTAATTGGTCATTCATTATTAAGGCATTAAAATTACACCATTAAAAGGTTTACATTGTTTGGACTAAATGTTTTTCAAATCGAGCCAAGTTAGAATACACCTCCTATCTAAATGATTAAAAACACATCTACAATTTTAATTTTTTTTCTTAATTTAAACAATAGTTTCAAGTATTATATCATCAAATTTGAATATTTAGAGGTATTATATTATTGTTTTAAATTATCACTAATATCAAGTAAGGTGATTTTTGTGAGCTTAACTTAAAACTCTATTGGATCAACTTTAAATAATGAATTCAAACAATCGAAGTCATTGAACTTAATGAGTGATGCATTTATACGCTAAATTTGTTAATTTTTAATTTACTCAATGTAAAATTAAGCGGGCCAAAAATGTTGAATAATGAATGCACTAAAATAATTTACACCTTCAGTTTTGCCCCCCTAACTAATTTGTACTAAATAAATTTAAAATGTACATATACCACTCATTAAATAGATCAATTGTAATAATTTAAATTCATCATTTGATGGTGATTTGATAGATTTTAGATTTAACAACTATCTTGATACACTTTAGTGCATATCAGCTTCACTCTTATTATATTTCTTCACTTATTTTTTTTTCTTTCTGTCAACAGAAAGTATCACTCTTAACTCTTAGGTATGGGAAAGGGTGAAAAAGGCATTAGCCAACAGTAGCACAAGCTGCTCAGTACCAGTTAAGTGCCCATAACCATTTATGGTAAAGCTGATGAAGAGAGAGAGAGAGAGAGATGATATATTAATAAAAAAAAAAATCCAAAATTCTAAGCAGTTAAGAAAAACTACAATAATCTACAAATATAGCAAGTCCAGTACTAGAGTTGTACAATGCTTTACCAGAAAATGTTTTGCTCGTGAAACCATTTCCTTTTTAATAATATGTTAAAGAAGTCGGCCTTTGTCGTTCGTCAGAATGGTCTTGTTGTATCACCAAAACCATGATCCATTTTTACTAGCTTTCTGGTACCTGATCAGGGACTGTTATCTTGTTGGGGTATGATGGGCCGGGCCAAATCATTGTATTCTTTTTATTTACACTGTATGTTATATTTTTTTTGAGGTTGACATTGTATGTTATATGAAGGAAGAATAGTGTACATGGAGAGCAGTTTGGGTCCGATGCCCATTGGACTCATATTTAGGTCCGATGGGCTCCATAACCTTTCGGTCTGCTTTAAGATCTGTGCGGACAGATATTAAAGCAAACACATGCGGATATTAAAATGTTACACACATATCTTAAAGCATATCAAACAATTATAGAATCCATTGAACTCAGTTTGTGTCTAATGGACATCGGACCCAACCTGCTCTCGTGTACATGACCTTTTGGGGATCGTCATGTTGAATTTCTAGTTGTTTCTTTACTTCATATATAAATTGTCAAGTGATAAGTATAAGAGTGAGATGAAATAAGAAGTGAATTTGTAAATTCAGAGCAAGTTCCTCTACTTTTTTCAGTCAATTAGCTTACTCACTCCGCTTATATAAGATACACTGTTATAGGCAGAAATTCATTTTTCATATGGAATAAAATAAGTCATAACTTAAGCTGCAAACGAAGTATACAAATGAGAAGTAAAATAAAGTAAGCAACATAATCCTATTTAAATTTAAGTAGCAATCAAACATAACCATACTGACTACAATTTCAATGTGTAAAAATGGATGTAGTGAGTTTGAGCTGATGGGTTATGCAAAAAAATGGTCTACGTAAGACTTCTATAATTATATTCATAATCAGATTACTTTTATGATTCAATAATGTTCAATATTTTGTACTAGGAGAAAGAACACCAGAGAATTTGATGTTTAGAATAATGAGATATTAGTTTATTAATATCTACATTTATGAAATATGATTGGAAGTAAAGAACAAAGATGGTAAAAGACATCAATTCAAAACATATTGGTGCCTAACAATGCGGATACGCCATTCAGAATAATTCGCGTTTTAATCCAATAGCTATTTTACCCACTTAATAAGACAAAAAGAACACATGAGTACAGAGGCAAACACGCAGAATAAAAACCTCTACGTATATTTATAAAGAGAGAAATGGAGGCAAAAAAACAAGCCAAAAATATAAACTCAGGAATCTCTCTTATGAGAAGTAATCTAAACCTGACAAGATATCAAAATAACAAAAACACTTTCAATCTTTACCAAATTTGTGAGGATGTGCACTGGCAATATCAGCTTCTCGGTAAGATGTGCAACTAATTTCTTTAAAATAGTCGACGAACCGTCATCAAATTTATTGACAGTGACAAAAAATGGTCCTACAACAAAATGCGAATAACTGCTAGACCAACAGCTGATATCGAAACAAGGGTACCAATGCAGTACTTTATGACATCATATTTGGCTGCTTCAAGTTGTGCCTTCAAAGCATGAATTTCCTGAAATATAATAATAAAATGTATATTATTCAAATCCTGATACAATTCTGTGTTGCATTGCAAGGAAACAAACAAACAAAAATGCAAAATATGTAGAGCTTGCCCGATCAATTTTGTTTGTGAGGTCATTGGTTTCTGCACCTTGCTTAGCTAGTTCATCACGTATTCTCCTGCATTTATCAAGTTACAGAGCTGTAAGAATTACCATACCAAATGCTACTGGTACAAACATGCACTACTTGGACAAAATTACCAAATATTTTCGATGGTGCAGTCAAAAACATCTTCAGAGGAGACTAAAAGTTGAGATAAAAACTAGATTACTTTTTTTGTCAATTACAGCACTACTTGGACAATAATGAAAAGTTTCAGCTGAAATCTCAATAAAAAATTCTTAGGACAATTCTGTTTATTCTGGTATTGTCATCAACCAACAGGGCATCATCAGTTTAAACCATATTCATCCGACAACTACAACCAAGCCTAGTTAGTAGAAACTATACACAGCTTTTTATTTCAGAATAATGTCATATACTTACTATAAACTAACAACCCTGCAAAAGAACTAACACCCCTTCCATAATGTAGGATATTTAATATAAAACAAAAAACATGAAGAATAATATCCTATATGTCCATCCCTTCCCAGTCCAATTCGGAAGCTGCCCAAATTACCTATTCTTCCTCACTTGCTTGATGGAGGCCAATTTGGGTAGAGATTTTATAGGGAAACGGATATATTAAGATCAAAACTTGCTTGACAACCATAGCAACCAACAAAATGCTTGTCAAAAAAAAAAAGCATTTAGCTATATATCAAGTACCTATAAAGCTGTTATATCGTATTTCTTAATGGATCCTAAAAAACTTTCAAAAAAGGACCAAATTTGATATACAGTCTATCCAAACTATAGATGAAGTATTTGTAATTTAATCTTTTTATATTGATAAGCATTTTGTCGGTTGTCAATATAACCTATCCCCTAATTTTAAGAAGAAAGAAATAGGGAAAAGTTAAATGGAATCTATCCCCTATATTTATTAACAATGTAGTATTGAAACACTTGTATGGGGGATATTATGTAATCTAAGTGTTTAGCAAGAGCATATACAAAACTATATTTATTTATAGGTAAGCAAATTTGTTCTTTTTTCAACAATTTTTGTCATCTTACCCTCTTTCAAGGTTCAGATCTAAGCGCTGGCCAGCCGTAACCTTGTCAATTTCGTACCTATATTAAAATAAAAAGATAGTCAATAGCTTTCTATGAATAATAAAAAAAGATGTTGTATGCTGCTTGCTGAAATTTTAAAGACCTCAGTTCGCTGCGCATTTTTTCAATATCAACTCTCAGTTTCTCTGTTTCACGTTGTAACAGAGAAAAATGGTGCTCCTGCATAAAAGAGGAATAAACAATATTACAAAATGATGAATTGTGCAATACATATGACCTATTTACAAGATACTGTGCTGATATCAAATCAGTCTTCCCATTATTTTCATGTCAAGGTTAGATAAGAACAAATTGTACAGCGCAGGATAAAGAAAAATTAATTGCAATAAATCTTTAATTATTACAAAAAAAAACATATTTGAGGATCCTATAGCCGCAAACAGGTATTCGACTACTGATCCCAAGTACAAGAACTGGTACCAGTACAAGCAATGCTCTAATGGCAATCTAAGCAATTTTGTCGGGATTTCCCATAGCATGCATCAGGCACACATTTCTTGGGAGTTCTTTAAACACATTTTCTATAATTTTTAAGGTTGAGTCACCATTGCAGCGGTTGCATGTAACAACTGAATTTGAGGTGAGATAATTTTTTTCAATTGACTTTCCACTAAACTTTCCCCACAATAGCAACTGCATGACAGTGATGTTATTGAAATGCTGAATGAAATATAATAGGTACACAGTAATCAGTAACCTAAGGATAAATGAATAAGTATAGCTCCAATATACAAAATAAACTTATAAGATCTAATAAATTAATAATACTATTGGTAAGCCTCAAAATCAATTGAATCGTTTAATGTGTGCATATGTAAAAGCTGGTATTTAATCATCAACAACTGAGAACCATTATGGTATCAGTGTGTGCTGTAACTTCTATCCAAATTTTCCAACAATTCTCACAAATGAGCTTAAAATAATGTGCATTTTACTTATGATCGACCATTTTACCCTTTGTAATCCTAAAATAGTGAAGATATGGTAAGGAAAATGTACCATGCCTAGAAAAGAAAAGGAACCATTACCTGGGAACTTTGCACTTGAGATTCAAACTTTGAAAGGTTAGCATCTTGAAGCATTGTACTCTGGACTTCCACATGATCATAAAAGAACCAAGTTAACAGCAAACAACAACAACAAAAATTAACAAAAGTCGGGGATACATGTTATAGAGATCAGTGACATCGAAGGGTCCCACAAGTCAGTGTACCTTCTGCATCTCCCCCCTTGACACAAAGGATTGTGAGACGTTTTCAAGGCTATCATTCAAAACCTCAATAATAGCCGAAGTTATAGCCTCTGCATGTTTCGAAGGCACCCCTTCTCCTTCCAACCTTCTAACCTGCATTTCATCAAACAGTTCATGTGCATTCTTTCAATCAACAAAAATAAAAACTACCGTTGTCCAAGAGAAATGATATAACTCACCAATGCTAAAGTATCAACAAGAAATGCTCTCTTGAAGCTTGGTTTTGAAAGCTCGGACCTAAAGCGGACTTGGCCAATAATGGGTGCTAATTCAAACTTGTTACCATTATTTCTCCAAGCGCCTTGGGTAAAGAAGGTACGACTTAATCTCTTGCAAATAATCGAAGTTGACATGGTAGAGATTAATTAGGCAAATGAACGCTATGCTTTTGCTCTACCAGATCGAGGAGATGGTTGGGTAGTGAATGAATGGGAAGGCATGGAGAAGAGTATTTATCAGTGGCGCTATTTTCTCGATTTTGACGATATTCAAGAGTTTTTTTTCGCGATTTTCTCGTTTTTAAATTCTCGGGAGAATGGATTTCTGATTTCGGAAAGAGCGAAAGGAACTCGGCGGCGGGAGGTAAAATTCCGATCAGAGAGGCGTTTCCGACTTGTTACGAAAGGTATTTAGACTTAAGTGGGCTTTAGTAGGCTTCAGTGGAGTCGGACTCGGGTGGTGTTCGGGATGGACCGGGTCTGGCCCATTAGTAGTATATAACCTTAGCTTTTGTCTCGTTTAATTCTCAAGAATGTTGGAGTATACCAACACTTTTAATAAAAATATATACAGATATAATATTACATTTTCAAAGGCAAGCCGAAACTATGTAGAGTACTTGTCCATACAAAATTATGAAGTTTGAAATTCATTTAATTCAACAAGCAGTTGATATTTTAACCGTCCAGATTTGTACATAACAACTCAGTGATTAACTTTTATAATTTAATTTATAAAAAAATATTAATGTAATGAGGCATTGTCACACTCCGAGCCAACCCGCCACATATTTCTACGTAAGGCGTATGCACATCACATACAGTATCAATAATAATATGAATAAAGTCACATTTTATTTCATAAGCAAAAGAGTTTTAACAAACGATTACGACAGACATAGCTAGTAATACAGACACTGCCATGTCTGCTCAATGTGTCACTTATTGAATCATAGAAATAAAAACTAAACAACATGTGGCAATTTATTAAGTATATGTCTTCCCGCTTAGTCTTACTCTTGTCCTCCCTCGAATCCTTCTTTTTCGTTACCTGGAACCCACATAAAAGTGGAACGGGTAAGAGATCGAACCTTCTCTCAGTGCGGAATTTAGTTCCAGCCTAGAGCTTATAAAACCTTTACATATTCTCACAAATATGAACATATACAATTAAAATGTGTATGATTCTTCTAATGCAATGCATATCCTATCATCACTTATGATTTTCGCCAACCCACTGGGAAGTCCAACCAACAGTGGGAGGCCGCCAACTCATTGGAAAGTCCAACCAACAATGAGAGGCTGTCTCACTAGACAGGGAGTCCATCCTACGCTAGGTATTGTCCCATAACAGGACCGCTTTCGCCTATAATCATGTTATCGAGGGGTCTAGTCTAACACTAGACCCAATGTACACATCCCGATATGCAAGCATATCGGCCCCTATTCACTTTCCATATCCATTCATTCTGCGTACATTCATTCAATCACAAAAATCCATGCCATGCTATACAAATCATGCAAGTCAATTGGTCAAAGTATGAATCTTATTATTTCATACAATTTATTTATGTTCTACTTGGTCATACGAATGGTTTGAAAATAACATGCATAAATCCAACTAATACAATAATAATAAACAGTTGAATGACAACAGACAAGTAAAATAGTTTTATAAAGTCTAGAAAATCCACATCTGTTGTCGTAGAAAAATCGCTAGGCGTCCCGAGATCTTCCGGAACTTCGAAATCCGAACCTAAGCCATATATACATTATCTCTAATTTAGTATCCTTAGTAATTATTTTAGAGTTCTATGTACTTAATTAATTTTTAGCACCTACGTTATGTTTTATTTTAAACTCTCGTTAATCTTTAATAAATGATAAATCCAAACGAAAGAAATTAATTAAGGAACCCGGTTCTTATAAATAAATATGATTATTATTTAATATGTCTAGAGCTCATTCAGACAAATTAACGGAAGAATCCAAAATTAATTGAGAATACATCTAGAAAGAAGTAGTATTTGTAATATCTATCATAATTGAAATAATTGCATGTAGGATGTATGGAAGCAGACAAGCAGTACCGTAGTTTATTATTTATTGACCATCTATTACTAAATTAAAATAAGAAAATCCCCTTTACTGAAATTTAATTAAAAGGATATTCTTGGTATATTCAAATAATAGCATATACTAATAAATCCCAGATCTTTGTGTACTTAAAGAAATACATTATAATCGATTAAAATTTCAGATTATAATATATCTAGAGAGAATATTTACCAATAAAAGGAATTTCCAGGTTTTTATAAAATTGAAGAAAATATATACTTATTAATAAGGAAAATTTCCAGATTGTAATACGTTTGAAGAAGTACTTATTAATAACTGTGATTTTCAGATTTTAACAAAATAAATATTGTTGATCACAAGATATCTCTAAAATTTCAGAATTTAGTATAAAAAAAAAACTATAATTATATGATCTCAAATAAATACCAAAATTGAAAATTGTAAAAGAAGGTTTATGGATTGTAAATGTAATTACAAGAAATTTCTAATAATAAGTTATCATAAATCCTTAGAGATAAATAAATTTCATATTTATATTTTATGACTAAAGAATTCTTAACAATAATCTAACCTTAATACATAATTTACAAGAAAAAGATAACTTCAACTCGGTTTGGCAAAGTTACGGCTTGAAGGAATTTGTTTGATGGCCGTGAGGGAAGCAAGGGAAGACAACGGAGGGGGAGAAGGGTCTAGCAGGGGTTTGAGAGGAATATAAATGGGTCGTCGGTTTTAATTAGCAGAGGAGGGATTTAGGAGTTATTGCAATTATATTTGGTATGAGATTAAATATTTGAATGGATTTATAATGTTTCTAATGAGGTGTATTTAATTATAAAGATTGTGTTGCTCTGTTAGCCGTGATTATTGCTATATAACGTTGGTTTAATTATTTATATATGGTACTCTTGATACAGCTATACAATCTATCTATTTTGTTTTGTAGCAATAAGATACATTTGAAATTTTCCGATGATGCCGTTCAAAGTAAATGAAGATTGTTTTATTTCTATGCATTTGTTAGTTAATTTGATCAAGAAATTATATGGAAAATAATGTTGTCATGTCCATAGTTTATGGCATCTAAGAAAAATAACAACTCTACTATATTTTTTTTTAACAGTTATATTATGACAAGTCTTATAACTATAATTAATAATAACTCTATTTTTCGAAACGTGACGGAACGTTACAGGCATTTTCATAATATGTTCGCTTCTTTATTTAGTTTTGACCTTTCTACTCATATATATATATATATATACTAGAGTATTTGCAGAGTTAAATATTATGAGTATATTAAATCCGGACTGACGATAATCTCATATTGTCGCTTCTTAGACACTATTATAAAAGCGACTGATGATAACTCTACAATATTCAATAGTTGAATTTAATTAAATTGAAACAAGATGGAAAATATCATGTTTGAAAGAGTAATGAGAGAGAATATTTAGGGGTTTTATATATTTTTTTTTCTCTCGATCGGATGCCCGATTTAAACAGGAGAGAAAGCAAATTAATTTAATCAATAAGAGAATGAATGAAGATTTATGCTTTGTACAGTGGGTTTCATCCTGGGAGCAACAACAGTAGCCCAGGGTTTGAGCACATCTCATACAGAGAGTTTGTTTCTAGAGGCTACACTCCTATGGACACATCTCATACAGAGAGTTTGTTTCTAGAGGCTACATTCCAGGTCTCAGCTCACGCTTCATGTACTGTAATTATTTTATTCTTTTGTAAATTGTCGTCTAAAGAAGAAATCGTCTATATTCTTCTTCTACAGTTGTCTTGTTTAATCTGTTGGAGCCCGGTACCATCTCAAGAACCATGGCTGGGAATCAGATTGGCACGCTGATTGGCCAATCTGGCCAAATTGGATAGCTTCACTTCTTGGAAGAAGCTCTATTTGAAGCATGGATTCACTTCTTATGACTAATTGTAAAGTTGTCTGGAATTACGCTAGAAATTTTAGTCATGATAGAGGTCGGCATTAGTCTTGTTTGGGTTTGTTCGGAAATGAACACAACGCCACTAGTGCAATGCTAACATTTATGTTGTTAGTCTTATGCTTTCCAGTATTTTCTTTGTCAATTCTATGCAAAGCACATTGTATTGAAAGGATATGGATTCATTCTCAGAGCATTTAGCATGACTTATGTTATAAAATGAGCAACTCCTGCAACGGTTGAACCCATCTAAAAGCATTTAAAAAAAAAAAAAAAAAAAGATAATTGTTAGTCCATTCTAGCTATAATTATAATGTAATTTCAAGAATGGACAATTTGGTAACCTCTTGTCATTTACATAAAAGAACTAAAAGTTTCGAACAAGTCCCAAGGTCAACTCTTGTTATTTACATAAAGAAATGAAAATTTTGAACTAGTGCTCAACCCATCTAAAAGCCAATCATGCACTTCCTCATGTTGCCTTAAGCTGCACAATGAGTTCACTAGAGTCGACAGTAGGAGTTGCAAAGACAGGATAATACGTCTCCAGCTCAAGCCGTTGCAGAATACCTTGAGAAGCAGTTAGATAAGATGAGTGGCCTTCGATGAGATCAGTCACATCAACCTGTTCATATAAAGTTAGTTTTAAGTTAAGTTGATGTTCAAATCTAAATACCTATTGATATTCTTGTGAAATGCTACAAAGTTGTAATATCCTAAAGGGATATATATATAGTCTCCTCACAGTTTAAAACATGCAGAACTGCCATTGATCTATTCATGGAGTTTAAAATCGAGCAACTTTTGAAGATAAATAATTAAGAAATATTCCTAATATTCAAAATCAGAATTCAATTACCTCTACTATTTTTGCATGCATCATAACTCTAAATTTTTAAAAAATAATAATTAAAAAATGTTAATTCAAATGAGAAAAGTAAAACCGAAGATGAAATGAAGACAGCTGGAATAATATTCTTTTACAAGCATCTGAAGGAAGTGCTATAAATTGTATTTCACAGTTTTGGTTTATCATTTGGATTTTAGGTTCTTTTGTAGCTTTTTAAAAAGTGAAGGCGTGGTGGAGGCACAAGAATTTATCAACAGAACCCTTTAATTCTGATAGGTGTAAAAGTTTTTTTTTTTTGTTATGCAGTGGTGTACAGAATTTGGATCCCATAAAGTAACTCAAATTTTGAGTTTGGATCCGGACCGTTCGATCTGCATTCTACCTTGGACAGTCCGGATCTAAACTCAAAATTTAGGTATTTAGGGGGATCCAGACCCGTGGTGTACATGTATTATAAGATTTTTAATAGACAATTGGGTTAAACAATAAAAAGGATTTAGAAATAGTACATTTTCAACTCCAGGAATGTCAACTGCCTGAATTCCAGCCAAACCTTGTGTGAGGAGACTGCACAGTAAAAAAAATATATAAATTAAATGACAAGGCTCATATCAACAGTAAAAAGGAAATATTTGCAGAGACCAACCTTGCACGGAATGTGATACCAAGTATCCAATCATTGGTCGAATATGCATTAATAAATCTCCCTGCTACCATCTTCAGTAAAAATAAAACATAAAGTGTCATAATTGATATGTCAATCTCAAAAAGTAAAAAATAAAAAATTATATTGACCTTCAGCACCTCATATGATTCTCACAGAAACCTTAAGTCATATTTTCAAACCAAAATATTTCTAAAACCAAGTTTTCAAGGAGTAATTGTTTCAATTACCTTTCGGGCAGCTTCCCAGTGTTCTCCTTGTACTGAAACAGGTGCACCCAGCAGAACGACCCTCTCAACCAATCCCTCTAGAAATCCAAATTTATACTCAACTCATGCAATAGAATTCAAAATATAGTAAACATGTTGTACACCAGGTACTGGTATGGTCCAGCAGTACAGGTCATGCATGGCATCCATAAGCTTTCTATCTTTCATGTTATATTTCAGTTATTATAACTTATTAGTGTTCTTTTTTTACTCGAGGCAATTGTACTGAAACAGGTACCATATCATAAAGTACCAACATGAACTTCTATTAAGTAAAATTATAACTGATGTATACTAGTAATACATTGGTGGCACAAGATTGGTACCATTATGTCCAGATACAGCTAATTCCTGGAGACACTTGAAAATAACTCGGGCTCCAAGTGAAGAACCAACTAGCGTCACTGGCCTGCAAAAAGAAACGAAAAATTTACTCAAAAAGGTCATAGCTTCTGACAGAAAAACAACCAAATCATTAAAAATCATAAAAAACCTGTTTCCTTGCAGTCCCTTTAGCAGAACTTCAGCAAGTAGCTTCCCTGCTTTATCTGACCTGTCAAGTGTGGTTATTACTTTACAAGGGAATCTGAAGTAATTGCATTAATTCTATTAATTATCCTCAAGTTTGATTTTGAGATTTCTGATTAAAACATCAAAAGGCAAAGAAGAAGAAAAAGAATAGAATAGAATATAAAATATTAACTAAAAAAGAAAAACCAAGACTCACATATGCATAGCCAACTTATATCCTTTAATAATAAGGAATTGTCTCATTTGTAATATATATGGACCACAGCACAGAGGGTCCTATGCCACATGTAACATCACAGTCTAGCTCATATTATTTCCCAAGTTCAAGAGAGAAAAACTGCACAGAGTAAACTGTACCTGTCAATAGCAATAGACCATTTACTATCAATCCAATTTGTAGCAGTGAGCAATGCAGCTGGGAATGCAAAAGCTGTCACAAGAGAACTCAGCACAGTAAGCATTGCACCTCTCTTCATCAGCTCAAGTGTCAGACCTATCATAAGGGATTATAGCTTTTAACACCATCAAGATTTACATCACATAAATCACAAAATAAAACTTACATGTATAATTGAGAGTAAGAAATAGAATTACTTGATGTGATCCAGTCCTGAATAGCAGTGCTTACTGCAATTAGATTCTTCGACTCCCACTGGAGGGCATATCTGCATTTTAGAGTTTATTAGAATAGACAGACATATAAAGAAACCTGTACCAGTTTTATATACTGTACCTTCAGGAACCCATGAGTGGTACTGCTGATGCAGCTGGTGATGGTGATAACTATTACTTATCTGGACTAGGTAGCACCACATTATAAAGCAAAACAACATAAAAATAAAAGGCACCTTTCCAGGTTATCTTTGTACCCATCCCAAGGCCTCAAAAAATCTTCCTCCTCAAAAACAAAGCCCGAAATCAAGATGCCAACAGCCAGACGCTGTACATAATATTTTAAAAATATTTATTTTCAGATATATTCTCTTAGTAAGCAACTCACCACCAAAAAAACAGAACTTAGCCATAAATTCACAAAAGAAGAAAGAAACAAAGTTTTACTATTGTTTGAGTTCACAGAACCTGTATTTAGATTATTTGAATATATATATTTCCCACAGAAATTGAATGGAACAAAAAGAAACTCACACCCTGATTATGATTTTCTCCAATCGGCTTAAACTCAAATTCCTTCACATCTCCAATTCGTCGGGCCATCTTAGTTCCTGAAAGTCCAGCTCCAGCAGCTGTAAAAAAGAATGACAGAAGTGGGTAATTAGTTACTAATTTTAAAAGAGAGATTCAGATTTTACTTTAAACAAAAAGATTTCTTCACAATAATCCATATTTTTAGTTTCCATGTTTCTGGAGATAATCCAACGTTCTAAACTTCAATAAATGGGAATAACTTTCTTTTTTTTTTAAAACCAAATGGGAATAACTTTCAAGTCGTAGATTGCACTGAAAATCCTTTAAAAAAGGAAATATTTAAGCAAAAGCTGAAAAAAAAAAGAGTAGGGTTCAAATGCCTCGTGTCTTTCATGCCTCACATTCTATCTTCGTTTTCAAAGTTTGAGCCGTCAATCCGAACCGTTCAACATGATATCTATATTAAACTATGATTGGATACAAAATTTTATATTTTTTTAATATTTTTTTACTTTTTTTTAGATAGGTACAAAATCATTGTTCTTTTATAGTACTGTTTTTCTAAAAACAGTGATTTTGTACCTATCTAAAAAATAGTACAAAATTTCCAAAAAATATAAAATTTGGTCTCCAAGCACATTTTAATATGGAGATGATGTTGGGCAGTTTGGATCGACTGTTTGAACTATGAAAACGGAGATAAGGATGTTATGTACAATTGACACCTGAAAGACATTAGGCATTTCAACCCTGCTAACGAAAAATAAGAGAAGATAAACCTCCAAATGAAGCAGCAACAGCCACAGATCCGGCCACAGATCCAGCAGCACTGGCAAAAGCAGCAAAGCCACTTGCCCCAATAACAGGCACAAGGGTCCCTAGTGTTGGAGCTAAAGCACTAAACCCAGCAGCAATTGCTGGGGCAGCCAATCCTGTTATGCAATAAGAAAAAGAAATATTAATTGCCAATTGGCGAATATTAAGTATTCTAAAAACTAAAAGTTGCTCCTGACCAGTACCAGTAGGCACTATTTAGCATTACTGGTAGTGTTGCTTGGTACATTATCATAATATAAAGTAATCCTAATCCAATATGAACTGGTACTGTAACATAATGTTAGTATAAAATGGTACGGCATGGGACCTACCGCCAGTGATAGCCAATAAGGCCCCTCCAGTCAATGCAGCAGCGCCGATTATTCCACCCTTCCTCCATTTCTCCCATTTGGTTTTTGGCGATTCATTTCCTTGAGATTCCTTTAACTCCTTTGCTGCAGCCATTGCAGAGCAAGCTACTATTATCTCAATTGCCTCCTACAAATCCACAAAATCAACTACTTAAAAACTCAGCTTCCAATAGAATTTAGGGACTACTAAAAATTTGGTATTGGCAAATAATAATGAACATCAAACAGGTATTGATCAATAATAACAAGTGATGACCTTTAAAGGCTCCAATATTTCTTTGAAGAAAAAAAAAAAAAAAACTTCCCTATTTTTGGAGTTTTTGCCAAAATACAATCCACTACTTAACATTTTTTTTTAAATAATCAACCAACAAATTTCTAGTTTAATCTGAAAATCATCCATAGCTAACATGACAACGTGACTGAGAATCAGCAAATATACAGAACATGGTCACTGTCATCTTAACTCAATAACATCAATGTACTTTCTAAACCATTAAGACAGGATACTGTGGGCATGAACATAGTTTTCTTTTCTGTATTAAGTTCGTATCTTGATTCATTTTTCCGCTCACATGTTTTGTCTCATTTCTCTAAAACACCAATGCGTTACTTCTTATTTAATGAGAAGGGAATGCAAAAGAAAACAATTATATTATGCAAAGAGAACGAGTAAACTAGATTTAAAAATTTACAAATTATTGGTTCTATATTTCTGTTGTATTACTCGTCTGTCTGAAATGGGTGGCTTACGTACATTCCAAAAATAATCATTCTATTTGTAAATAGAGATAAATGTTGGTTCTTTCTTTTTCCAAAAAAAAGTGCCCATGAGTGCAAGCCTGCTTACATTTTGGGGTACCTTTGTGCAAGCATTCCTAAAGATGGCAAGTAAACCTGAGCAAAATATAACAGAAAAGAAAGAAAAGACAAACCATTTTGCCCCACTTCACATTGAGCCATGTGGATAATAGCCGCAAAGCCGCACGGTGCCGCGCATCATACCCCTTTCTAAACCGAGTCGATTTACCCTCATCCTGAGGCGGAATATCAGCCACACAAGCAGAAAGCAATTCATACAGTAGAGAAACTTTCCTTTGATAATTGGCTGGAGAATCAGCCAACTTTAGTGCATCAACTGTTAATTCTGCATTTGGATTTGCCTCCAGGAGTTGATTTTGGTTTTCGTTTGAGTTTGTGGTGGGTTCATCCAACTTTAGTGCATCAACTGTTAATTCAGCATTTCGATTTGTCTCCGGGAGTTGATTTTGGTTTTCATTTGAGTTCGTGGCGGATTGTAGACTCATTTCCATTGCATCAACTGCCTTTGCAAGAGCAAGCTCCAGATCCACTCTTTCTTGTGATTCTTCACCGTCTTCTTCAAAAATCATTCTTAGATACTGCAAAGCAGCTCAAGAACAAAAGCGAGAAGAGGAACACTATAATAAGTTGTACTATAAGTTGTTACTTTTGCATCTGACCCCAAAATAGTTGATTTATTGTTTCTTTCATCCAACAATTGATTTATTTTTGTGAATATTTTGCCACTGGAGCCTTATTTGAGCACTCAAATAGCCTTAATGACGCAACCATATAACAAGAAGCACAAGAAACAACGATATTAAAAAAAATTACAGAGGAAAAGTAAAAATAATGTGGCATAAAAGATCAATAGGTATTAAAATCCTAGGTTAAAAATTCAAAAAGATTTTGTATAATCTGCTCATTGAGACTGACAGCAAACCAAACAAGTATTCAAAATCTGAGGTGATACATTCAAGGTTAGTATTCAAAATCTGTACCTTATTGTCTGAACTCAGTCTAATTAGACACAATTTGTACACTTCTCTAAGTTATCTACCTTAACAAATTAGTAAAGAATGAAATCAGATGAATTGATTTGAGCAAGAAAAGCTGGAACTTACAGCTCCGACATGAAACTTAGCTTCAGATGAGGCCGCAGTCTCCTCTAATCCAACCCAGGCCTTCTGATCAACATCTAAAAACCTAATTTCAAACAAATCGGTTAAACCATTTCTCAGCATAATCAATCAATAAATGATCCAAATGTAATACGACCTGAAAATGGGGCGGAGGAGGCCTTGAGATTCGTGCGTCCAGAGATGAGGCGACGATTCCCCACCTTCGTCCTCGGCGCTACACCCGCTGGCGTTGCTGGACCGCTCCTGGGAGGGAGAATCGGGCTCCGGGGGTTCGGATCCGAGTGGCCGGGTCTGGTGGATCTGCGCCTGGCGCAGCGCCAAGGCTAGTAGAGCCGCCGCCGCGTACCGCTGCGTCGAATTCAGTGTTGTTATCGCCATTGGGGTTCGTACGATTATTTTCTCAGTCTTAGGAGAAGAATTGAAATTGGAGCAAATCCGCGCGTAACTTGTAACGAATTCATATCACCTGAGTTGCCTCAAATTTTGAGTTTAGATCCAGACCGTACGATCTGGTTAGGTACGCATATTAAAGAGATCGGATTCTGATCGGACGGCCCAATATAAACTCAAAATTTGAGTTACTTCAGAAGTACTAAACACAACCTCTAATTAAGAAAAATCCTTAATTAACTCTTGATTAACCCTTCATTTTGCATCTGCGTGGAGACCTTTTGGGAGAAAGAACCCTGATACATACAAAGCTCTTCATCTAATTGCTTCCTATTACAAAACCAAACAAATAACACACCATCAATTAATCAAATATTTCTATAATTACCTCTCTTCACTAAATGCCAACAACTAACTTTTCATTTCTAGAGCCTTCAATCAATGACGTTGAATGAAACCGGATACGAACAAAGTAGACCAGATAGGCCCCTCTCCTAAAGAAACTCTCATTTGTGCAGAACCGTATCCTCTGCTGCAAATTTAATTTGATCCGTTCGTTTTTGATCGGACAGACGAAATAAAATTTTAGCACGAATTTTAAAGCAAAATTAATACTGTCCCTTCCATCCGAGCACTCACCGGCTGAGATTAAATCTAAGCCGTCCGAAAGTGCAGCAGAATGCTGCAAATTTAGGATACGGTTCCCTCATTGTGCAGCTGAAGGCAACATTAGGCCGGTATAAACCAAGCCGACATTGATAGGATATATACGGGCCGAGTGATTGTGATGAAACTAAATATAGGTTCGGCCCGGATAAAAGATCTATTTTCAAGCCTGGGCCAATATATTAGTTGCATAGTACACGAGTTCGGATCTCCCAGAGTAATTTAATTTTTGAATTTAGATCCGGACCGTCCGACTCAAATCAGACCATTCCAGGTTCGAATCGGATAGTTCAGATCTAAACACAATTTTTGGGTTACTGTAGGAGATCCGGACCCACGAGGCCACGACAACATGAAAATATCATTCAGGTAAGGTCACAAAAGCATGACAAAAAGCTTTTGGGTGATATATAAGATTTTTTGTTACCCCTACTATTTCTATGAAACGTCTTAATTAAGCATTCGGAGGAATTGAAAACCGAGATATCTTTTATAACACTTAAATCGATGGATATTGTTATTTAAAGTACAAACAAAAATGCACAAAATGATAAATCATGCAGGTCCATTTTGGGTGTCAATGCAGTTAATTTTAGCATAGTTGATGCACAAGTAAATTAACTCGCATATAGAAACTAACTTTCTATTAAACTAATAGTTTTCATTTATATTCAAACCTATTAACTAATTGAGATATTAGAGGCAGCTAATTAATAAGCCATATAAAATGGATAGCCTCAATTCGTCCGCACTCAATAAGGAGATGTTGAGGCAATCGGCGTAGACCTTCTTCATCATCTTGGTACCTTCTTCGCAACAACTGGTGGCATTACTTAAGTCTGCCATGTATTCCTCCATACTTAAATTACTGACTTGTGAAGACAGAGAAGAGAAGAGAGAGGGCAGATTCATAACTGCATTTATATAAACACAATATTTAAGCTTCAATTAATGGATTAGGCCATCCAGTGAGAATCACAATCGAAATATTAAACCATAATGGAGATGTCCATTCCATCCCCTTTCCTGGAGGCACAAGAATTATTTTCTGTTTTCTGTCAGGATCCGTTGTGCTTCTTTGTTTTATTTACAGCACATACACTAGACGAACAGGATTTAAAGCAAATTAACTTTAGGGTTGGAATCTTCACTATAATGTTGCCTACCGCCTACAGTTTTTTTGTAATTTATCTTGTATGTTTTGTTCTACTTTGAAACAAAACCGATTTTTTTTAGTTAATTGTGAAAAAATAATTGGAGAAATTATAGAATGCAAAAAAAAAAATGTTGTGGAAAACTAACTAAATAAATAAACATAAAGAGGATTATTTTTTACAAAATAAATTGTCAAGCAAAAAAATCCCTTTTTAAAAAAATCAAATTAAATTTCGTATAAATATATGCTTGAAAACCAAATTGTACAATTTCTAGAAAATTAAGTGATTTTCAAAAATTCGAAAAAACTAGTATTAAATTAAAAAAATATATATATAATTTGGTCTCCAAGCACAATATAATATGTTTTTGTAAATTACTGTCTAAAGAAGAAGTTGTCTATATTCTTCTTCTACAGTTGTCTTGTTTAATCTGTGGGAGCCCGGTAACATCTCCAGAGCCATTGCTGGTGATCAGACTGGCACGCTCATTGACCAATCTGGCCAAATTGGATAGCTTCGCTTCTTGGAAGAAGCTCAATTTGAAGAATAGGTTCACTTCTTCTGACTAATTGTAAAGTTGTCTGGAATTATGCTAGAAATTTTAGTCATGATAGAGGCCGGCATTAGTCTTGTTTGGGTTTGTTAGGAAATGCACACAAGGCCACTAGTGCAATGCTAACATTTATGTTGTTAATCTTATGACGAATTCGCGCGTAACTTATGAAGAATTGAAATTGGAGAAAATACGCGCGTAACTTATGACGAATTCATATCATCTGAGTTGCCTCAAATTTTGAGTTCAGATCCAGACTGTCCGATCTGCTTTGGTACGTATATTAAAGAGGTTCAGATTGGGCCAGATTCCGATCAGACGGTCCGATATAAACACAAAATTTGAGTTTCTTCCGAGGATCTAGACACAACCTCTGATTAAGAAAAATCCTTAATTAACCCTTCAATTTGCATCTGCGTGGAGACCTTTTGGGAGAAAGAACCCTGATACATACAAAGCTGAAAGCTCTTCATCTAATTGCTTCCTATTACAAAACCAAACAAATAACACACCATTAACTAATCAAATATTTCTATAATTACCTCTCTTCACTAAATGCAAACAACTTTCTTTTCATTTCTAGAGCCTTCAATCAATGACGTTGAATGAAACCGGAGACGAACAAAGTAGACCAGATAGGCCCCTCTCCTAAAGAAACTCTCATTGTGCAGCTGAAGGTAACATTAGGCCGGTATAAACCAGGCCGACATTGATAGGATATATACGGGCCGAGTGATTGTGATGAAAATAAATATAGGTTCGGCCCGGATAAAAGATGTATTTTCGGATCTCCCAAAGTCATTTAATTTTTGAATTTAGATCCGGACTGTCCAACTCAAATCAGACCATTCTAGATTCGAATCAGACAGTTCAGATCTAAACCCAATTTTTAGGTTACTGTAGGAGATCCGGACCCACGAGGCCACGACAACATGAAAATATCATTGAGGTAAGGTCACAAAAGCATGACAAAAGGCTTTTGGGTGATATATAAGATTTTTTGTTACCCCTAATATTTCTATGAAACGTCTTAATTAAGCATTCGGAGGGAGTGAAAACCGAGATATCTTTTGTAACACTTAAATCGACGGATATTGTTTTTTAAAGTACAAACAAATATGCAGAAAATGATAAATCATGCAGGCCCATTTTGGGTGACAATGCAATTAATTTTAGCATAGTTGGCGCACAAGTAAATTAACTCGCATATAGAAAATAACTTTCTATTAAACTAATAGTTTTCATTTATATTCAAACATATTAACTAATTGAGATATTGGAGGTAGCTTATAGATGATAAAACTGATATAAACTCCTGCAAACATTAACTTTGATTAAATATTAATACATCTAGGAGTTTGAGATCTTGCAACAGCAGAGGAAGAAGCGATGAGCTGGAGGTTGAGAATCTTGAAGTGTTGCATGTAAGAATCGAGTAACACCTCGATAGCGCTGTCGCTCCACTCATAATTCTTGCAGAACTATAAATAAAAACAAAAAATAAAGAGATTTGAAGAATTAAATATTTATTTCATTCTTAATTGTGTAACAGTACAATTAGTAATACATCTCTATTTAAATAAAATACATTTGTGTAGCAGTATAATGAGTACTAACCTCTAATTACTTGCTAATTACATTTGTGTCACTATCTAATTAAATAAAATACACAATTTATATATAAAAGTCATTAAATACACAATTGATGCCAAGTACAAAGCTAGAAAAATGGAACGGAAAAAAAGACTCATTTTTTTCACCCGATTTACTGCTTTGGAAAAATTTGGAAAGAAAAATGAACGAAAAGAGTAGAAACAAAATAAATCATCCAAACTGGTTAAAGAAATATAATCTCAATTCACCCAAAATCTCATATATTCTCATGAAACCTTGATATCCGAAAAGTACTGTTTAATGCTTTAGGCTGTTGTGGATGTAAAATTGTAAATAACATGAAGACATGTACACCAGATAGTTGGTACCATATATTTGTAATATTGGTTTCTCTTAATGAAATCAGTGATGCTATGACCTCACTTTAATAAAAAAAAAAATGTTTTTTTTTGTTGAGAATAAATTAAACATTGAAATAATGTTGAGCAAAAATGAAGAATCAGCGCAACTAGATTTCTGGAAGAACACATGCATGCATGCTGAAATATTGCAATCATTAATTGCAAGTCACTATATTTGATAATGTAAGTTATTCTATATTTTTTTAAAAGGTATTTTCTGAACTTTTTTATGAATTACATGTTATTTTTCTATTAAAAGTTTGAACAAAATATCCTTCTTTTAATATTAGTTGTAAGTTCATATCAGATGAAAATTATGGATATCCATTAATGTATCATTTCCCCATTGTTAATTAGACTGGCCATCAATTCGACTAAAACATGAAGCAAGAGACATGAAGCAAGAGACGGATGTAGCAAGGGACTATGGGGTCAATTGACTCCATTTTAAAAAAAAAATTGTACTAATATATAATTTTGTATATAATTTACAATAAAATGTCATGAAATGGTAAAAATGACTCACATTCTCTGTGAAAAATTTTATATGATTGACCTCCATAGTTCGAAAATCTAACTCCGCAGAAAAAATTTATATGATTGACCCCCATAGTTCGAAAGTCTGACTCCACCCCTGAAGCAAGTACTATTGTAAAGTTTTACTCTATTATAGCCAAATGTTTAAAAATTTGTTGTTATTACATATTATTAAGGTGATAATATGTTATTTCAGTTTATTTAAGGTCATGAGATTGTTGACTTTGTTAATAAAATGAGAAATATATTAAGGTGATACATAACTTTTTATCCCAACAAATTTTGTTGCCTCGTCCCAATTGCAAAATAAACTACCAGCATTCACTAAGCATACTGCAATACGTTTCTTATTTTTACTTTCTTGGTTGTCAGTTCCAGTTTTTACGTGATTTTTCATATTTCTTTTTAATTTCAATGCAACTCAAATGTTTTGAGCAATGTTTTTACCTATTTTGGTGGTTACCACTCTCTTGTAACTGAACCTTTTAAATCAATACAAATGAGGGCATGGGAACCGAATTCTCTGCCTCCTCAGGGGGCGAGATTTTTTTGCTTCTGAGTCGCTGACATGTGGACCCACATCAAAATTAAAATCAATATTTAAATATTTAAATCCGTCTGAACTCACGTGTCAGCCACAGTGGAAGCAGAAAAATCTTGCTCTTCGGAGGGCAGGTGATCTCTTTCCGCGGACATGATCCTCATTTTACTCAAAAAATATATAACGGTCCACACGAGTCCTTGGATAAGAAAATAATCTTCACAAAGGAGACCCTCTTATTAGTAAAGATAAAAGTGTTGAATTAAATCGGTCTCTTTTATCTAACTTTCTTAAATAAATTCCTTTTAAAATAATTTTCTATGTTAAATTAAAGAAAAAAAATTCAGATGGAATAACAACTTTAATTTTAATTGTACTTTTTTCGCATTTTGCATTTCGCTAGGTAACAGGTGGGTTCCAATTCTAAAACTTTCGATCATGAACATTCTAAAAAAAAAAAAAAAGGAGTTAAACATAAAATAGAAAAAAAAAAGTTTTGTGCCACAACAGGCTAACTATTTCGTATTTGACACTTAGTTAACTTCTTATTTAACGATTCAAGTCACAAACAAATCTCATGAATAGATCATTTTTATTTAATTACACAATAAATGTTTTCTTAAATTACACTATAATAAATTAAACAAATCTCTTATACAATTGCTACTTGTAATATTAGAACGTTTTAATTTAATTAAATATTTATGTACTTGTAGCTGTAGCCAATATGCCAAATCAGAAATAATATTTTTATATGCATGCATAAAATCGTTTTCATTTGTTTTGAAAGTCAAAATATGTATAAAGAGTAAAAAAACAAACAACATACAACTAAAAAAAATATACAACAATCAAAACTACATTTAATTATTTTTATATCATGATTACATTTTTCAATTACAAGTTTATCATAACAACAACATACTTGCATAATTAAAAAGTCAATAATAAAGAAACAAATATTAATTATATACTAATAGCGAAATTAATTGATCATTGTATTTGTGCTATAAAAATTACTAATGAAACAAAGAAATATTTTAAAATAATGAAAGGAAGAAATTAGTAGATAATAAATAAGAAAATCAATTAATTAAACAATTATGCAATTTTAAGAAGGCGTTGGGAATTAAAGTACTAAAAAGAGTAAATGGAGAAACATTTCAGCGCAAAAATTTGTTGTGATCAGATGAGATATGCACGAATTTTGAAGCGTAACCAACAAAGTAGAAACATAGAATAAAAATTCATTTACTCTATAGCTCAGCATAGCTCATCTCATATATAATTACCATATTTGGTAGGTCGCAACCCTATCAACAAAAGTAGTCACAATCCAAGTATCATTTTTATGCTTGATTGTTATAATTTGATTTTCTCGGATATTTGAAATAAATTAAATAAATATGATTCACATCTTAACCTCATATATCAAGCAATAAACTTTAAATGTCTCAGTGTATCCTTGAAAAATGTTTGGAAATAAATTCTTAGAATAAGAACAGAAGCTTTAGACAAGAGCTTTAGTACTAGTTAGATAAGTCACTCAACCAGCATGAACAAGCATTTAAAAGGAAAAAAAAAGTGTGAAATAAAAGACTAATTTCATGAAGTAATTGTTGTGGGATTGAGGCCCATAATCGGTCCAAAAAGCCTAGCCCAAGGAGGCCCATAATCATGTCAACTAAATCCTCATTTTGATATTAGGAACACATTATAAAGTTTTTTTTCAAAAGTTGCTCAATTTAAACCATGAATGGATCAATGGTGTTTTAAGCTGAGAGGGGACGGTATATATATTTCTCTTGTACGTGTATTCATTATTTTTTTGTTATGCATATGGGATATTCTCACAAAATCAATTCGGTACCCATTTAGAATATAGAAAGGTTTGTTTTGAGATTCATGCAAAATTGAAATGGACGACTCAGATCTCATTGTTGCACTGGATCTGAATTCTCCACCGCCATGTACAATATTACTATTTTCTAAAGTAAATTGTTGCAACATATCTACCCAGCAAAAAAAGAAACAACTATTCCTAAAAGAACAAAAGAAAGAGATGCCATTACTAAATTGAATGCTCATATCCTACAATTGCGATAGCTACCAAATTAATACAAGGATTTAGCACCTGCATCCTACACAAACCTAATTTCCAAGAAACCCAGATGTTAGTGTCCCACCAGGCTGATAATATACATTGTTCTATACAAGAGAGGCAAAATGGGGGTTTTCACCGAGTGGGGAAAACAAAAAATCACCACAACTTTTCCCACTGGTAAAACTAAAATCTCATGGATGCATGTAATTACAGCTGGCACCCTTCTTACAATACCCATTCTCATAGAATTTACATATTACCCTCTGATACCCCTGACCTCTAGAAGGCTGCAGTTGTGGCCTTGATTGGGACCCGCCTCCATGCCAGCCAGACCTGTTCCATTGACTAGCCCAGTCAACACCACCACCACCACCAGCTTCCCAGTTTGACTGTGTAGTATTCCCTAGAGCAAGTGTCGTGCCCCAACTAGCATTTGGATCAGTAGCCACCTCCTTTCGTGCTTCAGGTATGGTAGTTGCATTTGGATTCGGATGAGCATGAGCATGAGCATGAGCATGCGGTGCTGCTGTAACTGGTGCTGGTGCAGGTGCAGGTGGGCCCCAGCCTGACCTGACGTTTACTGCCCATCCGATGTTATTTGAGCTGTTGGGATGAATGGCATCTGGCCAACTATTGTATGGTTTCGGTTTAGACTGGGATGAAGGTGGACTGGTGACTGAGCCTGAGAGTGTGCTCCATGTGACTCCAGTGTTTGCCTGAGTTGATTTAGGACTCATACTCCCATGCATTGATATGCTGCTGCTCCTAGTGACCCCAGTATTTGGCGAAGCTGATGTGGCATGACTTGTGTCAACATGACCCACGTTCCAGGAAATGCCAGTACTTGCATCCGTAGTGTCAATGCCTCCTTTGAGTGTAGCATTCCTCCAAGTAACCCCAGCATTGACTGACGATGGGGCCATATCACCGGTGCCTATGTTTCCCTGTATTGTTGTGTTTAAGTCCATGTAGGTTGTTCTCCCCATTACTACACTCGACTCAGGGTTTGTGGAAACTGCTCTTTGGTGAGCGCCTGACATGAATATAGATTCACCTGACAAAAAGTGTAGAATTTAGATGCATGATTAACATATACATAGACACTTGTGTGTAGTATGAGACCTGTATAGATAGATCTCAAGATTAGCACAATTTAATGCATTATGCATGTGAAATGCTATTGACCCGTTATATGAGTAAATAATAGAGTACCATACCGAACTTCAATACAAAATGTGTGGTAAAGTTTGAGCTGTACCACAACATATTATAAGAGATTTTTTAGGGTATGATGACATACCAAATATGAAAAAAAAAAAAGAAGGCATTTTTAATAGATTCTAATATACCTGATGTGGAAATGCCATCAACGCCCAGTCCGGAAGTTTTGGTGGCAAGTGGGGTAGGAGATGGGAGTGACCAATCTGCCCCAATTGGGTCCCCCAATTTGTCCCAGCTGTTGGTTCGCATCGGATCAGTTTGTAGAAACAGCACTTCCCCTCCAGTGGTGGTTGGCTTTGTTTCTTTCTGAACCGCTAGAGCTGATTTTCTTTCCAGGGAACAGTCTGCTGTTTCCCGTAAAGCGGCTCCATCAACAGGTGTAACACTCAAATCAAGTACCCCATGGCCAACCATGGGTCTCTCTTCTATATCACTCAAACGGGATTTTTTTTTTAAAGCTTCCATGCGCGCTATGAAATCACCATCTTCTAGATCTTCATCAGCTACTCTAGAGAGAGAAAGTAAGATGTCAGCAGGAGAGAGACAGTCTGATGGGTAGGATGTGCCTGTATCAAGGGAGGTTGTGGTGGGATCAGGTACCCAGGTCTCAACACCAGTACTCTCGTGCACTTGCACTTCTGGCCAAGACTCATCAGGTGCATCATCAGGTTCAGCCACCGGGCTGTCAGAGTTTGGTGGGGTCGGGCTGGGGTACTCATTCTCCGACTGTTGGTTTTTCTCCTTTTCTGAGCTATCATTATCTAACAAAGTTGGGGCTGTGGTTGGGGTTGCAGCTGTGATTGTGGCTGTGACTGGGGCTGTGGAGGTGGAGGGGGACGGGGGGGTGTGTGTGCATGTGGGTGTGGGTGTGGGTGTCGAAATGGGATTGGCAGCAGGAGCAGGAGTGGAGGTTGAAGCAGTGCTGGGAGCAATTGAATCAGCATTGTTCAAGGAAGTGACAACCTGATCAATTTGTTTTTCATCTACCTTTGGTTTCACTGTTTCTTCTACTTTATTGGTATTGGGACCTGATTCTGGTGTCGGTACAGATGCAGTAGAGGGACTAGGACTGTTTTTTAACTCGGTCTTTTCAGCAGAGGAAGCTGGTGCAGTACTATTTTGAGAACCATGGGCTGTAACAGAGCTGGAAGCAGGAGCGGGAACACTAACAGATGGGACCGCTGTTTTGTCTTTCAAATTGTTTCGGGACTGTTGGCTTGAACTGCCCAAATTAGACTTTGTCGGGCTCCATATGCTTCCATATTCCTTTATACTATTTGAGATATTGTTTGCTTGAGCCGCCTTACCAGAATCATGAGCATTTGCACTCCCCGGAGAGGTACAGACTTGGGCCTGGGCCTGTGCTTGGTTATTGCTTGACAATTTGGCACTATTTGCAGTTGAAGACCCTGCATTGCTTGCATTTGCACTACTACCACCGGGTACTGTTACAGGGTTGGTTGGATTAGTTTTAGCTGAGTCCTTGAGGTTTTTCGGTAGAATGTCTGTTAATAGTAAAGAGTTTTCTTCACTATCTATCATTAACCAAACCTTCAGTGCAGGAGGGAAGTAACTCGACCACTTGCCTAACTGTTGTAAAGAAAACGGGCCCTGAATGTTTCCCGTGGGGTCCCTATAATGCCACACCTTTTCACCACCCGCGGCTTCCGATGATGCTGCAGCTTCAGGTGGTACGCCGAATTGTGGTCCAGAATTAGAACCTGTACCGATTTCACCGTTATTTTTAGATTGCTTGGCACTTATTGACCCAGAGGGATCCTTTGCCTCCCGTCCCCTTCTTCTAGAACCACCCTTGTTTCTTCCCCCGTCTGTTCATGTAGATTTTTACGAAGCATTGGTCAGAGAAAGAATGCAGATAGATGACAAGGGAAAAAGTGAAAAATTACGGATGTTTACCAGGCTTGTGCATCTCGGCAGTTGGTACATCTCCAGATTTGTAGGCAGGATCCATCTGTGGGTCACTGTGCACAATGGGGACTTCACTCAATCGACGTTCTTTTTCCTCAGGAGTGTTTAATGCCTGAAGTTTTTCAACACACTCCCTGAGCGTATATTTTGGTTAAGGGTCCCAAAATTTATCAAATACATAAATGATTGATAAAACAGATTAGAAAATATATATTCATATAAATTGGGAATAAAATAAAATAAAATGGCAATAAAAGAGGATATTCTTTTCTGCGCCCAGTTTCACTGGCACGGTCCCGCAGGTGGCTTAATCGCTGCTTCTCAATCTCTATCAGCTAGCAGAAATAAAAAAAGGAAATGTTAGATATTAACTTAAATGACAAAACCACTCAGATGGGGAAAATGATTATGAAAGACTACTTTAGAAATAATTTATTTTATTTTCATTAAGTTAGACATCAAATATTTCTTATTAAGGATTGCTTCATGTAAAATGAGTAAACCTTGGTACTTCAACCCCTACTTATATAAAAAGAATGCCGCCAATTTCAACCATGCCTACATTTAGTCCAGTGCCTATGCAAGACACAATACACCCTGCTGGCCAGCACAGAACCAATACCAGCACGGCAACATCCAGATCCAGATTTATAGTTGCAATATACCAAAATACTAGGGTTTCATTCTGTCTCTTGCTTTTTGGAAGGACAAAGGAAAGTTGGCTGAATCATCATAAAAGAGCTGAGAGCAGGTACTAGGAGTAGAACTAGGGTGTTCATAAGCTCACCAAGCTTGGTGAGCTTAACCCCAAAACCTATATGATTGACTTCAAATGACGAATCGAAATTGTTGATATGGATCTATTTCCCGAGTGATGCGTTTACATGCAACATTTATAAATTTTCGAATTAATTTAGTATAAAGTCAAACGGTAAAAAAAAAGAAGGTTTATGAATTAATTTTAATACATTCATTTTTCATTACATTTTGACCACCTGACTTAATAATAAATTAATTAAAAAAAATTGCATGTAAACTTCATTCAAAAGTAGATCGGTTTCAACAGTTTGAATTCATCGTTTGAAGTCAATCCGCTAGGTTTTGGGGCACCCACCAAAGGGCCTGGTGACTTAAGAACACCCTAGTTCTGCTCCAGGTACTAGGGTGTCTTAACCCAAATTATATATTTTATTGGTAATTTAGATTATTCTGATCAGCCAGTCAAACAACTAAAAAAACTAAACCAAGAACACTAATATGGACCGTAAAATCAATTAATCGAATTCCAAACCCAAAGAATCTCAACAGAATTCAAATTTACTAATTAGAATCCCCATCTCAACAGCTAGAGCAAACCTATAAAAATAACTATACTACCTGATGACCCATACAATACATCAAAACACAGTAAAACAAGCAACCAAAAATATTAAAGGAGACCGTAGAAGGCCAGCTAATCTAAACCTCTCAGAAATGAACCAAGATTTTTTTCACTAATATTATCATAAAGATAAAATATACCTCACTAATTCTCAAAAATTTTAAGCTCCTTGCTTTTTCCTGTACTTCTCCCTAAAATTGGATACTCAGCATTAGGAAAGAACGAAACAATATGAACCAACAGTGGGATATCTGGGGAAAAAATAACAAGAAATAGTACCACTTTTAATGGAGCCATAAGGCCGCATATGATGCTCTGTCTTAACCTCTTGCATTCCTCCTAGGAACATCAAGGGCAAGCAAGTATTAGTAGAAAACAGAGAGCAACACGGGAGGTTCCAAAACTTGGATTATGCAAATATAGCAAGTACAAAATATTGCCTACATAGCTGCATGTGTCTGGAATGTGTGCAGCAATTTTGCTTTGATAGTGATGTTCTAACAAAATTAATTTGCCAGCATTATTTCTTATCTTAATAATACTTGCAATGCCGTAACTATCCTAAACTTCATTAATTTGACAGAAACAGCTCTTTGCCGTCAATGAAACAGATAAAATTAACAGCATGGAATATCACTTGGAAGGAAATTATACACAGTTGCATATTTCTAGAATGCATGCATGCAGTGTCACTTTCATAGTCATGTTCTCAACAGCTCCTATTAATTTGACCAGCGTCATTTGCTATCCTTTAATAAAACTTATAATGACATAACTATCCTAAAATGTTAATACTTCATTAATTTAACAACAGCTCCTCTCAATGGAACATAATAAAAAATAGCAGCATGGATATATATATATATATATTACTTGGAAGGAAATTAAAATTCCAACCTCACTAAATTCCTGGTTGGAGATAGCATCAGCAGTGATAATCTCTTTCTTGTCTAAATTGAATATCTCTAACATAAGGTCTGTCATCTTCTTACCAACTTTATACTTCTCTCCAGCTTTGCTTGTCCCTTCACAAAAAAATAATTACAAATATTTTAGGCTCAAGTAAATAAATATCACGCATAAAAGACGTAAATAGTCAACACGTCAGGTTCGCAAAGTTATATCCCGAAAGAAGATGAATTCTCTTATTTAGTCATTTTGTGGGTTCCGGTCACATAGATCTTACCAACAACTTTAACAAGTCGATACATGTCTTGTTTCTGAACCACACCAGGGATACGTATCCGCACAAACGCACCCATAACATTCTCCTTGAATTTCTCAACATCATCAAGCAACTCCTCCATTAAGCCACGACGCAAGTAAAGCAAACCAATGTTATGCATGTCAATCGCCGCATAGTCCCCAATATTAACATTTACGGAATTCTCTGGAATTTTTGGTCTCTTCCTCCTCCGGCCTGGCACTGATTTTGGCGTCACACCACCAGATTCACCATTCTCTACCTGACCCAAATTGAGGTTGTTTCCCCCATTCGTTATAGCTTGCGAGGTCTCTTTCACAAGAAAATGCATCTCTATCAGTTTCAGCATCTCAAAATGGGCAACACGTGGTTTGCCAAAAAGGCGCAGGAGCCTGGAGTCACAGATGATCTGGCTCTTTTTGCGAGGGTCCCGCAGATTATTCTTTTTTATATAATCAAGAACAAGAGCTTGCACGTCGTATTGGGACACATATGACCTGTTTCCATCTCGCATGTGCCCAACAAAATCTAGCATGTCAGGAGTTGCCCACTCAGTGCCATCAGGAAATGGCATCACTTTTATTTCTATTTCCTTGGAAGGTGTCAGATCCTGCGCTCTCTGGGCTTTCTGAATTTTTTGGGCAGGTCTTCCACTGCCTGGTGCAGAGCTTTTAGTGCTCTTTCGACCTCGTTTCTTTCCCCTATTGCCCTTCTTATGCCGCACCGATGAACCATCAGAACTAGCATCCAAATCACTATTGGCATCATATGAGTCGTCAGTAGAATCAGTTTTGGAGGTCGAAATGACATTCGGGTCCCACCGTTCCTTGGCAATTTTGAGCTCTTCTATTGTTAGAGACAAGTTGTCTTTAAGCTCAACCCAGTAAAGCTTGAACAAGTACTCCCAGCTATTCTTGTCATCAAAATCCACTGCAACCTGCAAAATAAATTAAGTAGACAGACAGGTATCTTAATTTAGGTTTTGACAAAAATAGTTTCCTTATTAAGTACATAAATAAAGAAAAATAAATATGTATCACCTTTTTCTCTATGCTATTATCCTCTATCAAAACAATAGTGCCAAAGCATGTGTCACAGAACCCCTTGCTCCCTCTGACACGGAAAAACTTGGCACCTTTAAGGCATCTTCTGCATGACGAGTATGTACACGTGTAGCACATAAATTGTGAATTCTTTTGGCACATGCTACAAATATGCCAACCTGCCATGAGAAAAAATTACTTTATTAGGTACAACATGTACGTTTTCAACATTAAAATGCTGTCATAAAAACTAATGGAGTAACAATCTAGATATAATTTTATTCGCAGACATAAATAGATGGCATTTGTGTGCACAGCTTTACCAAAGTTTCAAGCATTAGTGTTTTATCAGCATTCTAAAATTCCCTTGCTTATTCATCTAAAAGCACATTTACCGTTACTACATTACATCAGTTGCCATAACTATCCACTGTCAAACTTTTTGTAAACAAATGGAATTTGGCTCATTTTTTTTACCAATACCCTTTATGTCAGGTAAATCTGCTACTCTCGCATGAGATTAGCCAAATAACTACCCACACAAACTTTTCACATTGCAGCAATAAAGTGACAAAACATGAGCGTTATAAAGCTCTAGATTGTTACAGCTTTTGTAATAACAGGCACGGCATGTGCGAGTTTGCTGCAATATACAAATATGATTTCTCTTCAAAGTGATAAACCCCAAAATTGTGCAACAGGTTAAATGTACAAAAAATAGACAATGAAAAACTTACCACAGTTCCACTTGCCCCTTGTTTTGAAAAATGCCTCGTCCCGATGAATGCAAGAAGGATGGTATACCTTTGGACAACCCCTACACCAGAGAAAAGTAATTCTCTTCAGCTAGAAAAAGTCGCAGTAAACAAAGAAAAGGCAGAGAAGCCTCCTCTTTGCAATGGAATTAAGGGAAGAACACAGAGAATATAGAATCTGAAATTGCATAGGTATGGTTCATTTATGATTTCAATTCCATTATCACTTCTCTCTTAACTAATATTCAAACCCTAAAAGTGTAAACAATGGCAGAATCAATCATGTACCTCTTATCACAAACTACCAAATTACCCCCGTCGAAACATATAAAGCAAACCACCTCCTCCTCCTCCTCCTCTCTCTTTCTCTTCCTTGAAGATCCCATCTTAGCTTCGACGGCGCTCTTAGATGCAGCACCACTCTTAGGAGCACCTCCATTCTTAGGCGGTCTCCCTCGCCGCTTTTTCACCGGTTCAGTCACCTCAGCAACTGTCGCGTCACCTACGCCGACACCAGCTAAAGTGGTATCCAACTTGTCACTCTCCTCCATGATCGATCCAAGAAACTGCGAATTGTCCACTGCGTGCTGTAAAATGGTCGACTCAGTTACAGGTACAGGTACAGTAGCTGATACGGTCTCTGGGGGTGGAGGTGGTACCGGAGGTTCGATCGGAGGTTCCATTGAAGCAATGGAGAGATGGATCTAGGGTTTGGTGGTAGGAAAAAAAAAAAAAAAAACCCTAGAAAGTTGAAAGCCAAGCTTTCGTCTAGGTTTGTTCTTCTTGGCCTGACTAGTATATTTTGTTTTCTTTCATTTTTTTGGGTTTATTTTAAATTATTTATTTTTCAAGGGGCGTGGATGAGCTCAGGTGTCGGGTCAGACGTTGATGGGTTCCGTAAATGGGAAAGCACTTTATTTAATTTAGTGGAGCTTTTCTTTCGTTTGAAAGCTGCGACCTGCGAGCTCGAGCGCGAGTCGACTCAGCGCTCGTGAGGAACAGCGGAATTCGTATCCTCTGCGGTAACAGAATATTTATATTTACATTTGGACCGTCTGGAAACTCAAGGTTCCCTTTAATATTCGTGTAGATTCGTATTATACGGTCAGGATCCGAGCAGAAATATTCTGTTACCTTAGGTGTTATGAATTCTGAGGAGAAAAGGCGTACCTGCGTAAGCCACACTCGGCGGAATTTTATCACCTAAAGTAGCAGAAATTTTATGTTTAGATTCAAACCGTCAGATCTGTCTTGGCACGACTATTAAAGAATTCCGGTGCATTCCATCTTGGGACAGATTGGCCTGTATTTTAATTGACGGTTATGATATAAACTCAAATTTTAAGATGCTTCAGAACATTCGGACTGCGTAAGCCACACTTGTCGGAATTCTATCACCTAAAGTAGCAGAAATTTTATGTTTAGATTCAAACCGTCAGATCTGCTTTGGCACGGATATTCAATGATCCTGGTGAATTTCACTTTGGGTCGGATTGGCCCGGATTCTGATCGGACTGCTTTGATTTAATATCAAAATTTGAGTTACTTCAGAGATTCTGGACTGGTCGTTCGACAAGAGGACTTGACAAGCATGAATGTTGGTTGATCCAGGTGCACCGCATTATAAAGATTCGTAAAAGGATGAAAAGTGGGTCCCACTATTTTTATGAATTATTTTATTGGGGCTGTGAGCTGATTTCTGATCTCATGTCCAGTCCGTGCTGTACTGCTGTCCAGTGATGGCGAAAGGACGCCTCCATTGTCTATTAGAGTGACGTTGATACGTACGCAAGCAAAACGGACGCGTTGTGCGAGAAAAGGAGATTACAATGTAGGCAGACTAGGAACTAGGAATTTTCATGCATACCCCTCAAAAACTTCAATATTATGTATTACCTCTTGAGAATTCATAATATCATATTTATTCTTTTAAATTAATTGATCATTTTTCAAAGACAAATAATTTATATCTCTACTTATGACCTAGACATAGTAGCATTTAGATATATGTTTGTGTGTGTGTGTCATAAGAAACATTTGCTCTCGTAATCGATCAATTAGAAGACTAAGTATTTATCTTGAACATGTTAAGTATTTTTAATTATTTTAATAATGGTAAATGGGTGCTTTATAAATTTGAAATGCTTTCACATAAAGGTCAATAAATTGAGTAAATTGAAGAGTTTCTGAAATTTAGAAGGGTAAATATGATATAAAGAATTTTTGACAGGGAAGGAAGTAATTTTGAGGTTTTTGAGAGTCATACGAGAAATTCTCCCAATTATATTATAGCTTGCTGAAATAGTAATAATAATTTTACGTGAAATTTGAAATTCAACATCAATAAAAAATCTATGGAAAAATCAATAAATGGGGTAAATTTGTGAATTTAAAACAAGTTTCAATAAATGGTAAATGGGTACTTTATAAATTTAAAACAAGTTTTAATAGAAAAATTAATAAATTGAGTAAATTTGTGAGTTTCTGAAATTTAGAAGCATGAAAAAAAAACTCTGAATTTTAGAGGGTAAATAAGTAGTAATTTTAAGGTTTTTGAGGGTATACGTGAAATTCCCCCAATTTTTAATGGAATTTAGGGATGAGGAGGCATCACAAATCTGAACACAATTACCTGGTCACCGTTGACTGTCGATTGCTTTCCAATGTGGTGGTCCAGGCCCAGCCACAATAAATAATTCTTCCCAAGTGGACGGTGCCTCCTAATTAATCCTCACTAGTTGATTCAGTGGATCTACTTAACAGAGAAATACATGACAGTAATAAATTAAATTAAGAGGGATTAAAGTGAAAAGTGGTAGTTTAAGGCAGAAAAGTTGAACTAAGTTATATTGCATTGAATTAGGAACGCGTATCCTCGGCATTAACTCAAAAAGAAATCTTTTGAGTTAATGAATCTCAACCGTTTGATTTTAAACGAAGCCAATCCGGCTCCTGCCTATGACATAGGGAGCTTTTCAATATTAGTGCAGATCTAGTTTGCACGAATCTTGAAACAAATCGGACGGTTGAGATTTATTAACGCAAAAGATTTCTTTTTGAGTTAATGCAGAGGATACGCGTTCTTGAATTAGTGGGCCTGTCAATCATTCTCCAACAGGCCTGTCTAAAAAGCTGGGCACTTTTCGAAGAGATAACTCAAAATTAAAAATCATTGGGTAATGGGTCCAGGACTCCAGGGCCTGTAATTTTCCGGAAAAAGATTTGCTCCTAGTGTGTATTGCATACAATTTTTTCGATTAATCAATTGATTGATTAGTAGTTGGCAATGATCAGACTGTTACGAATTTTTACGATTAATTAGCTGATTATTTCTGATTAATTGCTTAGTGGTACTCTGTTTATCCGACGATTACAACACTAGATATAAGAGCATCTCCATCTCAAAAATTCATTAAAATTTAATTACAGTTGTATAGAAATTACAGACTTTAAGATTTCTTAATCATTCCATTTCAAAAATTACGTTCTAATTTCTTCTGAACCTCAATTTAATTTTTTTTTCTTAATATGAAATCTTTCTAATTTAAGAAACTCTGTATCTCTCTGCAATTAAATTAACAATTGCCAAATCAAATTAGAAATTCATATAATTTTTGAAATAAAGATGCTCTTAATACAACTAGGTCCAACAATCTTTTTTTTTTTTTTTCAAATTGGCTGTCTTACAATTTTGTTAAAAAAATGTATTCTTTCTGAGTAAACTGTATATTTGATCTCGACCGTCCATCACTTCCGAAATACATAAAAAGAGTACTATAAAAATAAAAATATGGCTTTGTAAAATTAACCTCGTATATATTACTACTTATGGTAATTTGCAAATTTCTAATTATTGTCCCATACATCCAAACATGTAAGAAATATTAGCCAATTTTTGCTGGGACCCTTAAAAGTGTTTATAAAAAGCTGAAAGCTCTTCTTTCTTTCTTTTCTAGAAAGGCAATTAAAGCTTGAAGGAAAATAATTATATCCAAAGTTGCTTCTTTGGTCAAAAGGCGAATCAACGCACCATGTTCTACTTCTTAATTAGTTTGCAGCTGCACTAATTAAGCTTAATTTATAACATCAAATTAATTAGAGAACGACTAATAGTCTCCTCCATTCTATCCCCTAAATGTCCCCCCAACTAACGTATCCATAAAAAAGTACAATAGGAACCACTAACTAACTAAGAAAAACATTAATTACTTGGGGGACCACTTAAATTTGAAAAAAAATTACAACTGGCAGGCACATGTATGAACACTTATGTGCGCAAGTATTTATATATAATATATCAAGTATTCATACCTAAAATATTAAGTATTTGAACAAAAAACTGGACATCAATTTTTTTTTCTCTCTAGTCACACACTTTTTACATGTTTTTAGAAGTGGGTTATTTTTTCTCCATTTAATCTAATCAATATTTCTAACAATCCGCAAGGAATTTTTCAAATCTAAAACTACGAATATTTTCTACGTAATTTTCTCTTTCAAATGAGATCCATGATGAAGTACTTTCGGGTTCTTCGTCGTTCAAGTACTCATATTTCGACATGCAAGTATTCATATCTTAACGAGCAAGTATTCATACCTTGTCAAGTATCAGTACTTACTCAATAAAGAGCCATTTTGCTATTTCAAATTGTTTAGAGAATAAATTTGCTTGTGCAAGGAATAATTTCATAAAATAGTACGTCTAATGTCCTACAAAATAATACACAAATGAATAAACTTTAAAAAATATTCATACTAAAAATAAAAAAATATTCATACTAAAACATATAAAGTATTCATAATATAACTTTCAAAGTATCATTACTATAAAATATTTATATTGCAAAGTATTCATGCTAAAGTATATAAAATATTCATACTAGAACATTGTAAGTATACATAACAAAATCAATAAAATTAATATTACTAAAATAATGTAAGTATTCACACTATAAGATTGAAAGTATTCACACTACAAAGTATGAATACTTGCTCTACGAGGTATGAATACTTGTATGCCAAGGTATGAATACTTGTATGCCAAGGTATGAGTACTTGAACGACGAAGAACCCGAAAGTACTTCATCATGGATCTCATTTGAAAGAGAAAATTACGTAGAAAACTTTCGTGGTTTTAGATTTGCAAAATTCCTCGCGGATCGTTAGAATGATTGATTAGATTAAACGGAGAAAAAAAAACCCACTTCTAAAAACATGTAAAAGATGGGTGTGTGATTATGGAGAAAAAAAAGTTGATGTCCAATTTTTTTTGTTTAAATACTTAATATCTTAGGTATGAATACTTGATATATTATATAGGAATACTTGTGTGCATAAGTGTTCATACATTTGTGCACCAGTTGTAAATTTTTTCAAATTTAAGTGATCCCCCAAGTAATTATTGTGTTCCTCCAATTAGTTAGTAGTCCCTATTGTACTTTATGGATAAGTTAGTTAGGGGGACATTTAGAGGACCAAATGGTGGGGGACAAAATCTTTACTCAATTAATTAATACTCTACAGTTGCGTTGAACAAAAATTTATCCATTAAATGAGTGTGGAAAGCGTGTGAGTTGGTTAAAGACTTTAACAGAGCATATCTGACTTCATGCAGCGCACAGACTATAGAATCAATACAACCATGCATATGGTCCGTGCGCTGCATGAAGCCAAAACTACTCTGTTAAAATCTTTACCCTGTGAGTTACATCGTTGATTTCTAGCGCCCAAAAAAAGGCACGTTTATCACATTTTCACGTGACAACGATTGCATTTAATTTATTTTAATTAGATGCTATTTAATTTATTTTAGCAATTATAAAATTAACTAAAATGCTGTGGCAATAACTATCAATCAATTCTTTAAGTTATTAGTTGTGAACGGAGTTCATGAGTCTAATAATAAAGTTGTTGAAGTCAACATAGAAATTAAACTATAAGAATGAGACATTATCTGCGAGAGTAAATAAATAAGGATACACCGATATAAACGTGTTTTTTTAGCGTGTCAGTATTACTGACAGGAGTATCCACGACAATACCAAAAAACACTTTTACCATCGCGGATGATATCCCATTCTTAAATACATAAATAATGGTGATTTGTAAAATATATAATTTTAATGGGTGATTTATGCAAAATTGCAAATAGGTATTAATTATTCAACATTGTTTTTCCAACTTATAAGTACATGGACCCAATTTCAGAAAAAGAAAATTAATTAATCAGGTTGTTGCATTAGCAGATCCACCTAGGAAATTTAACGGGCTCATTTGAGTAAGGCCTAAATTTATATGTTTAAATATTGTATATAATTTTGGGCTTTCTTATGAAAAATTGAGCCTACAATAATAAATACAGTTTATGAAATTTAATGGTACAAAAATTGGGAATTAAAATAATATAATTTAGAGCATCAACATGTTTTCTGTAGTAGATAGATAACCATATCCAAAATACATACAAAATCAATTAGGTCAATTTATAATCAACATTAATTACACTACGCTGTTACACACACACAAAAAAGGCTAGTATTATTATGTTTCTTTGAGATTCGTGCAGTTTGGGTATGATGCTCATGGGACTCAAACTGAGTTCGATGAGTTCCATAGCCATCTGATTCACTTTAAGATATGTGCGTGACGCTTTAACATCCGCATGCGTCCGTTATAATATCTATGTGCACGGATATTAAAGCGGATCTGATGATTATAGAATCCATCAAATTCAAATTTGAATCTCTCTCATCAGATGATGCGAATTCCCTCGTGTTGCACGAAATGTAGCACGTGACTTCTGTTGATTTAGTTGAATTTTCTTTACAAAAAATTAGGAATTAACTTTTATTTTTTAAATGCATATTCTTACGTTATTATTCAATTTTATTTTTAATCAACTATAATAAATAAATTTGTACCATTATTACTATTATTATTATTTTTATTACTATTTTATTATTATCTATCTTAACTTTTCTACCACAACTTGTTTGAGACTAAGGGTGATTGTTGTTGTTATATAATAAAATATTCTATTCGAATTTTAAACACAAAATATTTCTTGACCAAACACTGATTCTCAATTCAATTGACATTAATTTCGTTACAATACAATTTAAAAATATTTATTTTGATTGATTACTTTATATGAGCTATATATTTTTGAGTTTGATTTTTGAACAATATTTCTAGTTCTAATTATTGGGAGAAAAACTTAATTTTTCTAGTTCTAATTTAAGCTCAAATCAGAATGTCCGTTTTGTATAAATTATTATTAAATGTGACTTGTATATATATAAACTTGTTAAAACTTAAAGGGATAATTTTTCATATATCCTTCAAAACTCATATGCATGGTTTCTTATGCCTTTAATTTATCTTATTTACCTCTCAAGTCTCAACTTGTTAAACTGTTTCTTATTTGTCCTTTCTCTAATTAACCTTTCACTTAAATTATGAAAACTCCTTTATTTATCTATGCTTTGAAATAAAAGACAAAATGACCCTTTGTCCTTTCTCTTGAAGCAAAAAAAGAATAACGGCGAAAATATAACATTTCTTCCTTGTTTTACAATGAAGGTACACACCAAATCAATTCCTTAAAAATCCTCAACAAATTAATCCATTCCACCCTTGGCTGGCTGTACCACCTCCTCAGGACCTGTCATATCAGCACCTGCATGTGAGCTGCCTTGGCAGCCGCACAGCCCCATCCAGCATACGCGAAGCCCCATCAGTAGTAGTTGGGAATGGAAGCCTTCCTTCAGCCTGAAGAAATATTCTCAGCTCGTCAGATTGGGCTAGACCTATAAATAACCAAGGCTTTATTTATCATATCCCAGCAGGTCAGCTGGATAAGAGTGTAAAACTAATAGGATTTTAGGACTTGCTCATTAATTGAATTCTCGGGTTGGTATTTTTCAAGCCCTGGCCAACTTTGGGTCAAAATATGTTGAGCTAAGGCAAAAGGCCAACAATAAAAAAAACAGAAACATTACACATTGGGCTAGAGGTACCTGAGACCAAAAGACGAGAAACAATATATAGCAAGCACTTAAAACATCTATCAGCTGAGCCTAAGGTTCTGTATTAGTGAACAACCTGCTTAAAGCGGCCAATACAAACATAAACTGACAAGTAAACCGGATTGCTACAAAAGCGCAAAACTAAGTTTTAGACGAGAAATTACATGCAGGATTTTAGGCAACAGGTAATAAGCGAATGCATGAACTCAAATCAATAGGAAATATATGCATATGCTCATCTTCCTAGCAACTAAGATAAAAATAAGCTGTATCCCTACAAAAGTTCAGTTACTGTATCTCCCCTTCCATAGTCACTAGGTAATTGGTAGTCATGATCCACAATCCATCTAGCCAATGGCACAGAGCTAGTAGAGCTAAAAAAATCTTAGAATAAAATTAAAATATAAGCATATAAATTTCCATAATACAAACCAAATTCTTACAGATATCACGTTTTAATTGTCAGATCGAATACATACCCAGCCTTTAACAACATCCTTGTTGGGCCTGACAGGAACGAATAAACCTCTGTGTATTTCTGCAAGTCGATCCGCAAGTGTCACGGAATCTCGAAATCTGCACCTGACTTTCGAATCAGTGTCATCTCTAGCACGACTAGTAATAGGATAAGTGAAGTAGCTTCCACTTCCTGATGCAGGCACAAGTGATGTCGAAACTGTCTCTGGTTCCTGTAATGGATCTGAGACGGTGATGTGGAGGTAATTAGATGTGGAACTGGACGGTGAAGGAGAGACAGATCCGTTTGAGGAGTTGAAAGGGGTAAATACTACGTCAGAGTAGGAAGGCAGGTCAACAAACAAGGAGTAATGGGAGAGAGCAAAAGTGGGAGGAACTGGAGGTGTGACTAGGGCCAAGTTATAGATTTGGTGCGTACCTTCATTGCAAAATATGGAAGAAATGTTATATTTTAGCTGTTATTCTTTTTGTGCTTCAAGAGAAAGAACGAAGGGTAATTTTGTCTTTTATTTCAAAACATAGATAAATAAAGGAGTTTATTTCATGATTTAAGTGAAAGGTTAATTAGAGGAAGGGCAAATAAGAAATATTTTAACAAGTTGAGAGGTAAATAAGAGAAATTAAAGACTTGAGGGGTAAATAAGAAACCATATGAGTTTTGAAGGGTATATGAAAAATTATCCCAAACTTAAAATGTGTTGATATCTAAAAAGGTAGCACGCTTTGATTGCACGATTTGAAGTGACTACTTACATTCCTTTTAAAATATATTAATTACAAATTATTTCACAAATTATTTGGTTACTAACATAACTCATGAATTATTCGTGAATAATTCATGTATAATTTGTTTTTGACGTTTTCGAATTGAACACCGAATAAACGCAAACAAACGTATTATATATTGTATTCGTGAATAAAACTGAAATCACATATTATATACGAATAAAATGTGAATCACAAATTATTTGCAAATAAAACATGAATCACAAATTATTTGTGAATAAAACGCGAATCACGGATTTTTTTTGCTTCCTTGTAGTACCGAATAATTCCCGAATTATATCCAAATTATTCATGAATCACAAAATTTTGACACCGTTGAATTAAACCCAAACTATTCATTTGTCACTGTAGTTACTTGGATGTTAATCTACATCACCCTGACTTTACTTTTAGAAACTTCATCCATACCTATATCATTTTATGTAGCAATTTCATGATCTGTTACTTGATAATTAATCTATTGAACTAACATGAATCGATACTAAACTCTATTGTAAGAGTAGAACTTGGGTGTTCTTAAGCTCACCAAGTCTTTTTGTGAGCTTAACTAAAAAATCTATTGTATTGGTTTCAAACAACACATTCAAATTGTTGAAATTGATCTACTTCACGAGTGATGCACTTACATGTTAAATTGATAATTTTTCAAACTAATTTAGTTTAAAATCAAGTGGTTAAAAATGATGAAAAATGAACTTATAAATCATCTTTTTTTTATCACTTGACTTCATGCAGCGCACAGACTATAGAATCAATACAACCATGCATATGGTCCGTTTGCTGCATGAAGCCAAAACTCCTCTGTTAAAATCTTTACCCTGTGAGTTACATCGTTGATTTCTAGCCGCCAAAAAAAGGCACGTTTATCCCATTTTCACGTGACAACGATTGCATTTAATTTATTTTAATTAGATGCTATTTAATTTATTTTAGCAATTATAAAATTAACTAAAATGCTGTGGCAATAACTATCAATCAATTCTTTAAGTTATTAGTTGTGAACGGAGTTCATGAGTCTAATAATAAAGTTGTTGAAGTCAACATAGAAATTAAACTATAAGAATGAGACAGTATCTGCAAGAGTAAATAAATAAGGATACACCGATATAAACGTGTTTTTTTTAGCGTGTCGATATTACTGACAGGAGTATCCGCGACAATACCAAAAAACACTTTTACCATCGCGGATACTATCCCATTCTTAAATACATAAATAATGGTGATTTGTAAAATATATAATTTTAATGGGTGATTCATGCAAATAGGTATTAATTATTCGACATTGTTTTTGCAACTTCTAACTACATGGATCCAATTGCAGAAAGAACAAAAAAAATTAATTAATCAGGTTGTTGCATTAGCAGATCGATCTAGGAAATTTAACGGGCTTATTTGAATGAGGCCTAAATTTATATGTTTAAATGCATGTAATTTTGGGCTTTCTTATGAAAAATTGAGCCTACAATAATAAATACAGATTTATGAAATTTAATGGTGCAAAAATTGGGAATTAAAAGAATATAATAATTTAGAGCATCAACATGTCTTTGTAGACTTGTAGTATATAGATAACCATATCCAAAATACATACAAAACCAATTAGGTCAATTTATAATCAACATTAATTACACTACGCTGTCACACACACACAAAAAAGGCTAGTATTATTATTTTTCTTTGAGATTCCTGCAGTTTGGGTCTGATGCTCATGGACTCAAACTGAGTTTGATGAGTTCCATAGCCGTCCGATTCGCTTTAAGATATGTGCGCGACGCTTTAATATCCACATGCGACCGTTATAATATCTATGTGCACGGATCTTAAAGCAGATCAGACGGTTATGGAACTCATCGGACCCAAATTTGAGTCTCTCTTATCAGATGATGTGAATTCCCTCGTGTTGCACGAAATGTAGCACACGTGAATTCTGTTGATTCAGTTGAATTTTCTTTACAAAAAATTAGAACTTTTATTTTTTAAATGCAAATTCTTACATTATTATTCAATTTTATTTTTAATCAACTATAATAAATAAATTAGCACCATTATTACTATTATTTTTTTTATTACTATTTTATTATTATCTACCTTAACTTTGTGACTATGATTGTGTTTCATTTCTAGCCTACCACAATTTGTTTGAGACTGAGGGTTTGATTGTTATTGTTATATAATAAATATTCTATTCGAATTTTAAACACAAAATATTTCCTGACCAAACACTGAATCTCATTTTAATTGACATTAATTTCGTTACGAAACAAATTAAAAATATATTTTGATTGATTACTTTATATGAGCTATATATTTTTGAGTTTGATTTTGAACAATTTTTCTAGTTCTATTTATTGGGAGAAAAACTTAATTTGACGCTGGAGATATTTGCATCCTCGTTCATGTCATCTTTGTTTTTATTTATGCTCAAATCAGGTGTGATGTGTTCATCAATAGATTTACTCTAATGAGCAAAATTAGAGTGTGACGTGCTCATCAAGAGAGTCTGGATCGCAAATTATTTGCAAATAAAACATGAATCACGAATTATTTGCGAATAAAACGCGAATCACGGATTTTTTTTTGCTTCCTTATAGTACCGAATAATTTCCGAATTATACCCAAATTATTCCCGAATCACGAAATTTTGACACTGTTGAACTGAACCCAAACTATTCATTTGTCACTGTAGTTACTTGGATGTTAATCTACATCACCCTGACTATACTTTTAGAAACTTCACCCATACCTATATCATTTTATGTAGCAATTTCATGATCTGTTACTTGATAATTAATCTATTGAACTAACATGAATCGATACTAAATTCTATTATATATAATAGTAGAACTAGGGTGTTCTTAAGCTCACTAAGTCTCTTTGTGAGTTTAACTCAAAAATCTATTGTATTGGCTTCAAACAACACATCTAAATTGTTGAAATCGATCTACTTCACGAGTGATGTATTTACATGTTAAATTTATAATTTTTTGAACTAGTTTAGTATAAAGTCAAGTGGTAAAAAAATAATGAAAAATGAACTTATAAAATTTTTGACCACTTGACTTTATACTAAATTAGTTCAATGATATGTAAACACATCACTCATGAAGTAGATCAGTTTCAATAGTTTGAATGTGTTGTTTGAAGTCAATATTACAAGTTTTTGAGTTAAGCTCACAAAGAGACTTGGTGTGCTTAAGAACACCTTAGTTCTACTCCTATTATAATACTATTTTTTTCCCCTGAAACAGTTTAAGTTTCTAATGATTGGTTGAAAAGTTGCCAGATTGGATCTCTTCTCTTGGCTCATATACATTAATTACTGTGATCTGTGGAGCTATCATCAAGCAACAGTGAAAGGGCAGGAATTAGGTGAGGACAACATACAAATGGATTTATTTTCAAGCTCATAAACGCCCCATAATTTTAATTTCCTGAATTTTAGAATGCTTTAGAAAATTTTCAACCTTAAATTAAGGCATGGGATTTGTGCTTGATTGCGACAACTGGGGATTGAAATCATGTTTTTTTCTATGAATAGACAATCGCCTTAGAAGAGGTGTATATTTATGGTTTGAAATCATGTTTACTGGTCATGAGGCCCTAACTAACACACATGCGCAGATTCAGGATTTTCGTCAGGAGGTAAAAAAATATCGAATCGGATTTAAACCCATTAACTAATTGGGTATTTGATAAAAAAATACTGCTTTAACTTATACTTTATAATGCTCTGACTTGTAATTTATGATATTCTGACTTATAATTATAATTACCAATCCTATTTCAATAAATTTATTTTAATTTTAACTATAAATTTAACATGAATTACCAAATAAACATTTAGAGGGGGCAAAAAAAAATTTAGAAGGAAGAGGGCAAAACCAGTCGGAATCGAAAACTCAAAATCCAGGAGAGACGGCTACTCCCCTGGTCTACACTGGGTCCGCCCCTATTAATACATACAATGGCATGAAAACTAGAACCAATAGTCTCTGTGGACAGGTGTATATTTATGGTTAAATTGAAATAAATAAGTGCATTTTACATGTATATTCTAATTGTAGTAGTTATGAGGTTTCCTGGATATTTCTGATTTCTCTTGCTTTGAACAACACAAATAGTGTTGATGACAACAAATTATACATGCTCACTATCTATCAATCGGTGCATGCCGATCTAAAGACTCATCTCATCTACTCTGAGTATGGTTATACTTTTTTCTATTTTTCTTGTCCACCTTTGTATAAAGAGATTCAGTTGTAATATTTTATGTACCGATATAAATTATATGTACTCTTATCTTATGTATTGTTATCTTATGTACTGATATCTGTATTGATATAAATTGATACATGTAATTAGATATTGTCTTCAATAATGAAAATAACTACGGATTGTTAACATGATCTGTATTCTCTCTATTACTACAGAGGATGCGCATTACTTTACGGTTTGAGATTAAATCTTTCGGGAAAAATAGATGGCAATATTATTGGGCTTTGAGGTTCAACAATTGTAAAAGATTCCTTGTGCAGTAAAGAGAGAGGATGTGAAATCTTGTTAACAATGGCATGATAATTAGAACCAATGGCACATGTGGACCCCATTAGAAGAAAAAACAAAGAAACCATGGCCGTTGCTTGGATGCAGAGCCCCAAATCAGTTCTGGCCCACATATATTACTTGGGCTCTCTCACCTTCACCTTACGCACCATAGCCCAACTATAGCCTCAAAAGGGGCTTAAAAAAATCTCTCAACCAAGACAGAAGAGACACATCCAAGACCACAGATCTCGATGGATCACACACGTGGCGAGGATCTAGTGGCCATGCCATCTTAGCCTCAACTGACCCATCTTCAGCAATCCAACCATAACAAACTCCACACTAACACCAGCAATTTTATTTCATTGCAACAAATACAATTTCTTTGTTTTTACAGCAAACTCGATAAATGCTAGATGTTGCAATTATTAGAAATTGTATAGGAGATGGAGCTGAAACACTCTATAAGTAGACCACCAGACTTCGCCTAACGACCATGCCTTAAAGCGCTTCAATCAAGAAAGGGAGATAGAGAAGAGAGAATACTACTACTAACCAATTCTCTAGCTATCTTCTACACGCAATGGCATCAGCATCTTCCCTTTTCAAATCATCTCTAGTGGTAGGGAAATCAGGTCGGGTTAAGCCCCAAACCCGCCGGGCAGCTACTCTGACAGTTCGTGCTTCATATGCTGATGAGCTCGTAAAGACCGCGGTATGATTCATCTTTTTATGTTATATTCAATACATATTATTTCATCAAGGAAATCCTTGCTTCCATCGGGTCTGGTTTTATCAGTTTTAAACCAAACCGAGGAGAGTTCGGATTAAACCGTTTGGTTCATTTTTTAAAAACCGGTTTAATTGTTTGGTTTGGTTCGGTTTAGAAATTTTAAAACCGGTTAGACCGAACCGGCCGAAAATTTTAAATCTGTCTCTATTCGAAACTTTGGATCAAACATATAAAAAAAATTCAAAAATTACGACATAATGTATATTGCTTAATTTGATTTCAAACCGGTTACACCAAACCAAACCAAAATTTTAAATCCACCCTAAAACAATTCAAAATATTAAAATTAAATGTTTATTTTTATGATTAATTTTCTTATTTCGGTTGATAAGTTTATTTCAGTTGGTTCGGTTGTATTTTTGAAAACCGAATAAAATTTTGGCTTGCCTTTTTAGTTTGGTTTTAACCGAACCGAACCGTGCTCTTGTTATTATTTGTTTATTACATCTTTTAGGCAGACATTTTATTGAAAATTTCAAAATCTCTTTGTAATTCTGTCAGTAACTGGCCTGTAAGAATAGACACAGTCAGAGTTTGTCAGATCACAAGATCAAGAACAATTATGGTTCCAAACTTCCAATTATGATATTTTATAATTTTAATTAACTTATATGTCATTGCAACAGAAAACAATTGCATCTCCTGGCCGTGGTATCCTGGCCATGGACGAGTCAAACGCAACTTGCGGGAAGCGTCTGGCCTCAATCGGGCTAGAGAACACCGAGGCCAACCGCCAGGCATACCGCACTCTGCTCGTGAGTGCACCTGGTCTTGGAAACTACATCTCGGGTGCCATTCTCTTTGAGGAAACCCTCTACCAATCTACGACCGATGGTAAAAAGATGGTTGATGTGCTCACATCTCAGAACATTGTTCCCGGTATCAAAGTCGACAAGGTACGCTGCAATTTATCATCTTTTCTGAAAAGTCTGAGTAAAAAATGTTCATTGAAGACAAATACATAACAACTTAAAATTATTCTTTGTTTTTTGAAGTTTTGGTAAGCTAAATAAGGAAGAGTATTTGCAACAATTGAAATTGACTTTTTACAGTACTTTAAACCGAATGTAAATTATTTGTTTTGTTCAAACAGGGTTTGGTTCCTCTTGCCGGTTCAAATGACGAGTCATGGTGCCAAGGTCTTGATGGGCTTGCCTCCCGCAGTGCTGCATACTACCAGCAAGGTGCCCGCTTCGCCAAATGGTAATAAAAATAATCAAATATAAATCATGTCAATCTTTATCCTACCATTTCTTCCCTATTATTGTAGCTCACTATATTTTTAACTTTTGTTTTTTTAACCCAAAAGGCGCACAGTTGTGAGCATTCCCAATGGCCCATCAGCCCTTGCCGTGAAAGAAGCTGCTTGGGGTCTTGCCCGCTACGCAGCCATTTCTCAGGTTCAAATTTAATATTAATTCCATAATTATAACATTCTTCATCTCAATCAGAATAATCTGGTAAGGCACACAGTGAAATTGAAACCAGCTTGGTGATAAACCAAAACAAACCTGATCACTTGCTTGCACAAACTGTGCCCCAAAAAACAAAAGCTTCAGGTACACTGATGTATCTAAACTAGTGAGTATAGCATTAGCATGAACTGGTACCACCTTTCTCAACTCATAACTTATAGAGGAAAATAGCACCAGTGCAAAATAATGAATCATTGCCAGTCGCTATAATGTCGAAAACTAACTCCTTTGCATGTCGCAGGACAACGGCCTGGTACCGATTGTGGAACCAGAGATCCTCCTAGATGGTGAACACGGTATTGACCGCACCTTCGAGGTGGCACAGAAGGTGTGGGCTGAGGTTTTCTTCTACTTGGCAGAGAACAATGTTATGTTCGAGGGCATCCTCCTCAAACCCAGCATGGTTACTCCCGGTGCCGAGTGCAAGGACAGGGCAACACCTGAGCAGGTTGCCGATTACACTCTCAAGCTTCTTAAAAGACGAATCCCCCCTGCCGTCCCCGGCATCATGGCAAGTTTTCTCATCCTTAAACAACATTTCTTGATAGTTATATAGAGTCAGGCTACGGTACTATGGATTAATATTTGCATTTTCAGAGTTCAAATAGTCAATCTTCAAGTAAAAAAAATATAGTAAACAAAAAAATTTACTACCTATCTAAAACTATAGTAAATAAATTATAAAAAATGTAAAATTTAAGTCAATGTTTGGACTATGAATACGATGATATTGATCCATAGTACAGACCAATCTGTGCTATGCATAGTACCATAGCCTCACTTGTAGAGTAATCTTATAGTCGAGTTTTGTCATCTTTTAACGCTTGATTGCAACCAAACCACTCACTTTGGATGCTTTTGGTTCCCCAAGAGAAAAATAAAATAAAGAAATCTGAAAAAAGAGCTAACTGGCTGGAGTTAGCTTTCCTCTATATATTGAGAACTAGGTAAATTCTGAATTGGCCACACCAATCAAATGAGAGGTAATGTTATGGCTAAGCAAGACAAACAATTAATCATTTGGTTAATTGAGTTTCCATTTTCACATACAATCAACAAATATTTCTATTTGTTTTTGTTCATAAATCATAATAGCAGGCTAAACAATTATCTAACCACGGTATGAAATGCAGTTCTTGTCAGGTGGTCAATCCGAAGTTGAGGCGACTCTGAACCTGAACGCCATGAACCAGAGCCCAAATCCATGGCATGTGTCCTTTTCCTACGCCCGTGCACTGCAAAACACCTGCCTAAAGACATGGGGCGGTCGGCCAGAAAATGTGAAGGCTGCACAAGACACACTTCTGACACGTGCCAAGGCAAACTCTCTTGCTCAGCTCGGAAAGTACACCGGTGAGGGTGAGGCCGACGAGGCCAAAGAAGGCATGTATGTCAAGAACTACTCCTACTGAGCTCATGTTAAGAGGAGGATTTTGTCGAATTTGCGTTTGTCTGTGTTGTTGTTTGAAATTCCTAGCTGTTAGATGGTGATATGGCGATGCTTAATTTGAATAATGTTGTTATAATATATAGTGTTACTTCTAATTAAGGGATGTTAAGTCCGCCTACTTTTTTTGGTTGGGTATTTAATAATAACATATTATGAAACTTGTGAATTTTGATATCAACTTATGAATAGAAAATCTTTGTTTTTTTAGTACGTAAATGGATAGAAAATCTTCATTTTACTTTTATTTAGTAGGTTTCCAGCAACTAGATATTATATACAAAAGAAGCCCAAGAGTTGGGAAAAAGAACATACAAAGTTATTTTAGTTTTGCGTAAGAATTCACATATTAAAAGTGAATTCAATTCGTAATCCGACCTCTCTTTATTTCCGTACTAAAAAAATTCTAGCTTAAATTCTTCAATATTTACATATTCTTAAATTTCTATGAATTATTTTTAATTAATGTGGTTTGTTCGCATGAATCGATTAAAATTATGCATTTACAGCAGTTTGATATGTTCAATGCAAGATTTACATAATTTAATTAACAATAATACATGAAGAAAATGACATTTCAGGAATTATCCTCCCACAGTTCAAAGTTACAAGCATTACAAGTTTTTACATCTTTCCCTTTTTGCTCTTGAACGAGATAGTATCATCCTCTCCTCCAGTTTTATTAGATAAACAATTGCCATGCTAAAAAGGGCAAAAGTTGTCAGATACAAACGAGCGAAACAACAGCAGTGCCGTGTTATTTGCAGCAAGATTAGTTCAACAGACAGTGATCAAGCACTGTAGGCTAGTCTTTGTCCCGCATGAAACCAATTAGATTCATCGCCCCCAGTAGCTGAAAACAAAAACAAAAAACAGGGATTATATTATATGATGTCAAATGACAGTATAGCTTTGATTCTGTTGGGGAATCATGAAGGCCAAACAATTACACCTTATTTAGAGATCAAACAATTACATCTCATCTAGGGGTCAAATACTTACACCCCGAGGAAGAAGAAACAATCCCCACCTTAACCTAAGAACCGCCCTATGCTAAAGATACTCAGAACATAATCTTTAGTGCGGAATACAATATCTGATTCCATGTTGTTTGCCATGGAATATCAAACCCTAGGTTGGAGCAGCAAACGTCTCCATGAGCGCGAGACAAGACTCTAGTTGTTCCTCTCTCGCCTTTAGTTGGGTCTTAGATTAGGTCTTCCAAAAAAACAAAATCGCCTCTTGAGAATTCCTCTCCAAATTTCTTAATGAAATTCTCCTCTCTATTCTTTGATGGTGGAAGAAAAGATAAGACACTCAATTTCTGTAGAAGAATAACTTCTGAAAGGAGTTGGTTATCTTGTGCCTTGAGGACCCATCTATATATAGTTTACACATTCTGGCAGCGCGACTGCGGGTGGTCCACCCGCACTAGATCTCAGTGCGTCTGCACTGAGATGATTCGCGTCCAAATAACCGCCTTAAAACTTAGCCCCAAATTTTCACTAAGTCCCCAGTGCGGGTGGTTCAACCGCACTGGTTCTCAGTGCGTCCGCATTACGCTCGGACTTTTCTGGATTGAACTGCAAAACCTGAGTGCGTCCGCACTCAGATCCAGTGCGGGTGAGCCACCCGCACTGGGCACTGAATTGAACTTCAGAAAATTGCCTAAGTCCTCAGTGCGGGTGGTTCAGTGCGAAATTGCCTAAGTCCTCAGTGCGGGTGGTTCACCTGCACTGGGGATCCAATGCGTCCGCATTACGCTCGGACATTTCTTTCCTATGTTGTCTGAAGTTCCAAAATTTGGCTAAGTCCTGAGTGCGTCCGCACTCAGATCCAGTGCGGGTGGACCACCCCCACTGGGCTTCCAAAAGGCAGTTTTCTCAATTGCAAATTTCAGAATCAGTCCATCAATGATTTGATCTTTGTCCAAATTGTTCTACACACTTATGGACCACATCCTATTGAATACATAGATTGTCTAATATCTTAATTCCATATTATATCACTTTAATTGTGACAATCATATTGACAGTAAACAATTCATAATTATATTACATATATGCTCAACGTTGGATTAAGATCCAACAGATTCAACAGGTCGTGACTTGTTACCTGCGCTCTTGCATTCAGATAGCCACAAGTCAATGTTGTCTACAATCTGTTGTCTCACTTTCTTCACGGCATCTGGTGAAGTGCAATTACTCGCGTTGCCTTGGTATAAACAGAATAGTACACAATTCAGTAATCTGGTTTTGTTTTTAGCTTCAAAATATAAACCAAATCTATGAAAATTTCAATTACCTTCAATATTTAATGGCACCTGGGGACATCCTCTAAGATCAGTACCATGGCCACAGTTATGGCACTTTACCAGGAATGATGGCACTGGAACAATTCAACAAGTTAATAAAGAAACAAACCAAAAGAAGGAGAAGCAAGCATTTTGAAGTTCTTTTGCACACTATAAAATTATGTATACATAGTGGCGTTTAGACATATGCTTGTGTGTGCGTCACAAGTAGAGAAATGAATCATTTGTCCTAACAAACCGAAAAATTAGAAGACTAAACATTTTTCTTACACAACCTACATATATTTTTTTAATGAAGGGTAAAATAGGTACTTCATCAATTTATAAATGAGTTTAATAGAAAAATCATTAAGTTGGGTAAATTTGTGAGTTTTTAAAATTTAGAATGGTAAATATGATATTATGATTTAGAGGGGGGAGAACATAATTCGAGGTTTTTGAGGGGTATACCATATAGATGAAATTCCCCCCTAAAATTAATAAGAGGAAACTCACTTGTTTCGGAAGATGTCTGTTTGGATGCATGGCGCCATGGGTCTTGCGAGCCATTGGTAAATATTATTCTTGAACCTATGCACATAAATGACATATGGTATTACAATGCTTCACTTTACTATGAAAAGAGAAGTTCAAGCAAAAGTAATATAAATATACCTGAAATTTTTGCACCGCCATAATAGATATTGGTCATGTCTACTTCAGGATAGACACCTTCTCCAAAAACGTTTTTACAAAGGTCCAAATGGTACCTGACGAAAAAAATAAAGGTCAAAAGGGTACAAAAGCAAAGCAAAAATAATTTGTAAATGACTTCAGCATGGTAAATCTGTACAAAGTACATAACGAACAAGAAACTCATATATATATACCTTGAATCTATCAGCTCAGAACGAACACTGTCATTTTTGGGGGCCACTTGAAAATACGCCACCTCAGTGCAAACTTGGAACCACCACAACCGAGCATCTATCAATGATATAATAATAAATAAAAATACGTTCACTTTTGGATATAGAAACGTTTTCTAATTTTGTAATAAAAAAGCATTAATGAGAAGCTCAATTACCAGTCTCGTCAGGAGTTGTGTTCTTCAAATATTGCTGATCATAAGTTGAAACTGTAGTTCCAAAAGTGCCAATGTAATATTCTTTCACATAACGAGCATATGTTTCCTGAACATTCATGCACAAGCAATTTAAGCTGATTATTGGTAGGGTAAATCTAAGTAAAGAAAAAAGAAACATGGCATAGGCATGAAAGTATGAAGAATTTCATGCACTTGCTGAAACTGAAACATGTCAATACAACATGTTTTTATTAAAATAAGAGTGAGGCTAAGGTACTATGCATAGCGCAGATTGGTCTGCACTACGGATTAATATCTTCATTTCCAAAATTCAAAAATTCAATCTAAATCGTTCAACACAATGTCCATATGAAAATGCACTTGTAGATCAAACTTTACATTTTTTAAAATATTTTTACTATTTTTTTAGATAAGTAGAAATCACAACTACAAAAAATGTAAAATTTAGTCTGCAGATACATTTTCATATGGAAATCATGTTGAACGGTTTAGATGGACTTTTTGGACTTTGAAAACCAAAATATTGATCCGTAGTACGGACCATTCTGCGCTATGCATTGTACCATAGCCTCTCTCAAAATAATTTGTGAACTTCAAAGAAAATAAGTAAAAAAGGAACGTACCACCAAATCTTGGCCGTTCTTTTTGGCATCAACAATTGGGTTACATAGTACATCAGGATTCCCATATTGAAACTGCAAACACACATGAAATTAGTAATTCTCCTAACATCTGTTACAAAATTAAATCCCGTGATTAAACAGGTTGCATGCATTGCATTACCGCTATTGCACCAGCATCCGCCAGTAGATAAAGGAAGTCCCCATTATTCTTTAGCTGAAGCATTTAAACACAATGACAAAACAAAAAATGCAAGTTAATTTATGTGTCAGACTTACGAATTTTATGAGATAGGTGCAATGTATCAAAATACCAGATAGACCTCTCCCTTCTCCATTTCATTTGAAAAATTCTAAAATTAACCCTTCATCCCTATTTCTCTCTAATTAAAAGATGTTTACTTAACAAATTTGGAATATGTTTGTGTTCTAGCAGAATGCATGAGATTTCTTGTTTTGCAGGGGTTTAAGTGATTCTTGAGGATTTGAAGGTAAACATTAAATTTTTCTACAAAAAAGAATTATCAGTAATACCGTAGCTGCACCGAATAAGCTTTTAGTATTAAATCCGTCAGATTGAAGTTGTTTGTCAACAAGTTTTGTAATTTCTTGAAGAACGGCTTTGCATTCCAGCCCAGCTGACTCCCCAATCTGCACAAGACCCAAAATTAATCCCTATTAAGAAATGCACATTAACACAAAACTAACTCGAGCATGACCTAGTATTAGGAAAAATAAAACAATAAACAAGATACCAATAACTTTCAGAATCCGATAAAACTCCAATGTACTTAAGATACTTTTTTTTTTTTGGAAGTAGAATGGTATACAGATTTTACCAAGATAAAATAATCTCAATCCAACCCTGTAATTTTGAATTACTTGCTCGTAATTTATTATCTTTTTCTTATTTGTTGTTTCACTTTTCTAAATTTCTAGCCCTGTCGCATGCAAAATGAATAAGCCAAGCAATGCTTTGTTCAAACGGAGAAACTTAATATTCATTCCTGATTCACTATCCCTGACAATCCAAACAAGCTGCCTTTTGCCAATACAAACAAATCACATACGTCAAATACATATAGGTCATGTTTGGTTATGGAGTAAAGTTAATGAAAATTAAATTGCTTATTCTATGTTATTCTTCATAATTTTCACCTCGTTTGGTAGTTTAAGTCATGGCTTAAATTAATCCATTGGGAGGAGTAAGATATTAGGAAATAAACCTCTATCTATGACACAGGCGAAGTAAGTGTGGACTGTGGAGTAAGTTAATCCGTCTGGAGAGGTAGAGTAACTTACTTCGGATAAACTCACCTCTTACTTCATCTTACTCCTATTTTACTCATCGTTTGGCGGCTTTAAGTGTGAAGTAAGGGGTTTACTCCACCTCTTACTCCACAACCAAACATGACCTTAAACACTAGGCGCATTTTACAAGCCCTTCTTTATAAACAAAGAGATGATTTTAGGGCCAAGATTATTGCTGTAACTAATTTTTGGGCTAAGATTCAAAAGACTAATCTTATTTCTCAGCTTAACCTCATCTTACCTTCTGATTTGAAGGACCTGATAGGTCCACTATGGTTTCCATGGAGGCTATACAGGATTCAATCCATGTGCATGGAACAAGGACAGCTTTGGTGGATGACACTGCCAGTTTAAGCTCCTCACTATCTTCTGTCAATTCATAGTTTTACAGGGTTTTTTTTTTTAATATTGGCCTATGTATGGCATTGCTACTTTTGATAGGGGCTGTTATGCATGTTTTAGTTGGGAACTTCTTTTTGTTATTGCTATGATGTATTAGGTTTCTTATATATTGTCGTATGTACTTCTATGTGTGGCTGTTATGTTGATGTATCTGGAACCAGCCGGTTGGTACCAGTTGAATATTGTAAGGTTTTCTGTTATATGAAAACCGGTGGCTTATGCCACTTCTTTCAAAAAAATAAACAAAGAGATGATACCTGCTTGTCAAAGTCTGTGAAGTTATAAACAGCTTGAACAACTGCTGAGCTAGCTAGACTACCACAGGTCAGGTGAGGAAACTTCAACCGGTACCAGGCACTAAGTGCACCAGGATAGGAAACGCCAAAAGTGAACCACGAGCTGTCACCACTTGAGATGTTGTACTTCTCATTTAAGATTCCCTATAAGAGAAGTTCAATTTTTATTGTCAACTTAAAAGTATTCATTCATAGTAATGTAATTATGTAACAATAGAAATGCAATAATTTAGCAGTCTAAAACTTTCAGATAAGGTTTACAAGTACAGTAAACGGAACATGCAGAAATTCAGTGTCATCTAATCATATGAATGATACTGCTACTAGAAGTATTATGATAAAATAATTATATAAAAAAATGGATAAGATGAATATAATGATGAATGTAAGTAAAAATGGAAAGGCACCATAGGAATTATTGTACGCTTAAAAAATGTAAAATCTCAAGGGAGTGCCAAACATGCAATTTACCACAACAATTTACTTACAATTTTGTAAAATTCTTATTTTGGAAATACTGACCTGATAATAGTGCCGAAAAACAGCCAGATCAAAGAGAGCTTGTTTCGAAGACAAAAATCTTAGATTTTCGGTTGTTAGATCCTTAAAAGGAGAGCTCTTCCCATAATATCTATGCTCAAGAGAGACAAAAGCCGCTCCGAATTTTTTAGCCAACACCTTCAATTTTAACAAACAATCTTAACTTTTAGTTCCAATCCATACATATATTTTACCAGTAAAAAAGTATGATTATCAGATAATTAAATTAGATGGGTTTAGTTTATATTGATAATCAATTTGCATAATTGGGCTTACAGCACTGTAGTCATTTGTGATTCCATTGCAAGCAGATTCACCACAAATTCGCAAGAAAATTGGTCCGTCAGCTCTGTAGTAATCCAAAAATTCAAAGTACCGTTGCTTAAATTGCCTATGATCCTGCATATAAATCACATAAATTCAAGCAAAAACATTATTTCTACAAAAAAAAAAAAAAACAGTATAACCAATGAATTCAATAAACAAAAAGTTACGAACTGTGGGGGAGAAATGATCGAGGTTTTGATTGAACCAATGCTCATCTTTTGTCAGGTAGGAGCTAGAGCTCTCAATCCTCGCATGATGGAAACCCAACGAATCGACCCGAGAAGAAGAAACAAACAAACATATCAAGAAAACTAGAGAGAGGGACGAGATCGAGATCAACCTCGTCATCTATTCGAAAGAGCAATTTCGACCCGATAATTTTCGAGAGGTGGTTGTAGTTACAGCGTCTGGTCTGGTGTGCTCAGTTTGCTGATTTATCTTTCTCTGAGGTAACAGAATATTTGTAGAACTACACCGTCCGATTAGAATCGGTCTGATAGTGTGATGTTAATATTCGTGCTAGGAAAGATCGGACGATGATGATTTAAACTCAAAATTTCTGTAGGTATTATGAATACAGTTTTTTTGTTTGATGTGATTTCAGTTTGCTTCGATGATGCTCCAACTTCGACCCGACAATATGGCCACGTACTTATTTTACGGTCTTTTACATTTCAATCGTGGCGACATTTAACTGGTGGAGCCGAATCAATGCTCGGTGACGCACAGAGTGGACAAAACGTGCCGTACCGTGACTAACACGCCGTGATTTTGGTCTCTTGCCGTGACCAAGTGAACAGTCACACGTGCCGTGCCATGACTAAAATGTGGACGGGTGGTCACGGCACGCGAGTCACGCCGTGACTCCCGTGCCGTGTCCAAACGTAACTGGTCACGTTTCTCACATTTAACTATTTTTTCATAATTTAGGTTAGTTTATTCAAGATTCATCATTTGATCAAGACTTAACGGTCCTAATTACATGTGACCACGTGCAGTGCCGTGACCAGATCTTTCGCGTGATGTGTTGTGCCGTGTTAAATTTTCAAAAGATGGTCACGGCACGCGAACAGTCACACGTGCCATGCCGTTCCGTATCGCAACCGTTCTGTGACGGAACCAGCTTCGTCATGCCATTTTTTCCACTCATTCTGCAAAACAATCTCATGACCGTTGACCTTAATTTGCCGACATTTTTTTTATTAATATCCAACATAAGTAAAAAATTACATATAAAAATGCTCAGACCAATCAAAAAATAACTTGTTACTAATTTTTTTTCAAAATCCGCCATTTTTTGACTGGTTCTAAACTTTTTTTTTTAGAAAATATTATGATTTATTTATTTTTTTATATGAAAATATTAGAAATATATTTTATATTTCTTTGAAAATAGATATAATACTATATAATTTGATTTATTAGAAATACTGCAACAAATAACTCGGATCAACATTTTTCAGGCCGGATTTTTTGCGACTGTAAGAAAAATTAAAATATTTCTTTGTGTGTTATTGGAAAAAATAAAAATGTTTTGAATTTAAGTTGTAGATCTCGATTCAAAAGTCACTTTTAAATAAATATATAAAATATTGTGGTCTTTCTATTTTAAAAAAATAAAAATTTAATCTAACAAAAGTCAGATGAAATCATTTCTTACAATTTTTTTTTCAAATAGATACAAAATCTTAAAAATTAAATGTACTAGATGTTAGTTTGTAATAATCTAGAAGTCAATAATACGATAAATTATCATAAAGCTTTGTTCATGAATTGAGTGATTAATAAACTGTCATTTTGTTGCCTTGAGTATTATTGAATTTATGGATCATTCATTTATTTGACTAGAGTCAATAACTGGAATTGTGAAACTTCATAATATAGATGATATATACTATTAAAAGTTTCTAACCGAGGTAATTAGCAGGAACACAAATTTACCGTTAAAATGTTAGTATGTGGATTAGAAGATGGTCAAGTTTTACAGACCACTGACAAGAGATGTCATTTTAATCACATAGATACATGTTCTAGGAACATGGTATTTGACAGACCCCGAATGAAATATTAAATGGAATTGTGTATGTGTCATTAATATTTTCATTCAGTGTTAAGTTCTAAAGTATGAGGTATTCATCTTTCCTACTAAGAGATGTATATGTGTGATTGTTATCTAATGCTGTCGATAAAACGCAGTTATAACGGTAGCTCTTCGGTATACATAGCTTAGCCGAGGTAGTGATAGTTTACCAAAAGTACTATTGTCCCTCGTATCTCTATACGAGTTACAGTATCACTGGGCCCCTTGATAGAGTAAGATTATCTGCTAGCGGTATAATTACAAGAATAATTATATTTGATAATTTGCTCAAGATCAAGAAAAGATTAAGTTTGCAAGGATGACACGCACCTACTTTGAAACTGATCTGATACTGTGAGACATAAGAATTAACATGATTAAAAAGTTTACTGGATCGTGATATTGTACAATACAGCATCATCTGTGTAATTGGATGGTCATAGTGCAGATGTCAGATGCCTCCTATGATTATAGAAGTTAAAATAGTTTTAATTCTATTTATCAACATAACACAGATCCTATTGGGTCACACCGTATAGGAGCTAGTCGGAGAATCTTACTGATTAATTATAAATTGGTTATAATTGATATTAAGATGGTTATAATTAATTATACGTGATATAATTAAATTATATATGTCATATAAGATGACAAGCAGAAACAACGGTTAATTTATAAGCGTACTCGATGCGTTGTATAAAACTATACCGAAACCGAACCGAAACTGAACCCTAAGAAATATAATTGTTTAGAACAATTATATATATATTTGATTTAGATTTAAAATATTAATTAATCAAAATTCATGTCGGTATGAAATAAAACTATCAAATTTATCATTGCCGCCATTTGATATTTTATTAAAATATCAAAATCTAACTTTGATGGTTTCATTTAAAATATTAAAATATCAAGATTCAAACGGCAGTACGATTAAAATATAACTTTGATGGTTTTTAACTTAACTTTGATAGTTTTAACATGATTTTGATAGTTTTTATAAAATCAACCGCCATATGAATGGCAATTTGGTAAATATGCCAAATTTTAGGGATATTTCAGTAATCGGCCAACCTGCTTGATTTTTACTATAAATAGAGGAGCAGGGGTAAAGAAAAAATCACCAATTCACTTGTATCGTATCTGATCTGACTGATCGAATCGATAAGTCTATTTTGTCTCTTTCTCGGTTACGGTTATTTTCGAGATTCGGAAATAATATATTTGCGAAAGTTGCGGTATTTCTATTTGAATAACTGTGGGTCTTAAATATAGCTATTTTGTCCTTTTCTCGGTTTTCGTGTTTCTGCATAATTCCGCGGTTTATGGTATTTCTAACAAAAGAAATAAACCGCTCTCTGGTTAGTCCTGGTGGATAACCGATAGAGGTATCAGATGTCTGATACTTCGAGGCGAGACGTTCGTCAGATTTGATCTTCTCGGCCTGCTGCATTCCAATTAGAATTTGGAGACAAGGTATAAATATGTTATATTAATCTATTTAATTTGTAAAGAGATTAAAGTTTTAGAAATCAATTATGGAGTAGATCTGTAAAAGGATTAAATTAGATTTTGATACCAAATGAATACTAAAGGTGGACTACCTTGGAAAGTTTCCTGACATACCCCGTTTAATCCTTGGCTTAAGTTATAAGTAAAATTTTTGTTTTACGTTCTTTCCGCATCTTAAGCAAACAAATGGGTTTGAACAGTCCGAACCCAACACTAGAAGGATTACAATCTTTTATGTATTTACTTAGAAGTGATTTTCGAACCGAGATCAATAACTCAGATTCAAAGCATTTTTATTTTTTTTCCAATAACACACAAAGAAATATTTTAATTTTTCTTATAGCCACGAAAAATCTGGCCTGAAAAATATTGATCTGGGTTATTTGCTGCAGTATTTCTAATAAATCAAATTATATAAGATTTTTATCTATTTTCAAAGAAATATAAAAAATAAATAAATTGTAATATTTTCTAAAAAAAGTTTATAATTGGCCAAAATATGTCTGGTTTTGAAAAAAATTGGTAACCAGACATTTTTTGGCCAGTTTGGGTATTTTTATAATTATCGAACAAAAGGGAGCACATTTGGATTTATTTATTTATTGTAGGATATTAATAAAAATGCCGGCTTAATTTGTGATGGGAAATCATGGTGTTTACGGTATAAAATTAACTTGATTAATTTACACAACAATATAGTAATTAGTTTACACAATAACAAGTATTGATTAGTATACGCTATGATAAAAAAATTTAAAGCGCGACAGTGAGTAGATCCGACTGTCAGAGTACGGCGGAGAGTGTCAGATACTTTATAAATTTTTTAAGACAAATTGTGCTAACGATTTTATTAAAATATTTATAAAATTGTGTAATATCTTAAATGATTGCACACTTCATATCATTTTTGGTACTGCGTTTGCACATTTATATAAAGGAAAGAAAAAAGGGAAAGCACAAATATAATTCTTATTTTGTTTTGAAAGTTCCAATTTCATAACAATTAAGGTGATTATAGTAATAGAGTGAGTTACATATATTTTTATCTATGAGTTCTCATTTCATAAAATGAATGAAATTTAAACATCGAGTGAATGTGATTAATTTGACTTCCAATTTGTATTTTTTTCTTTCTTTCTTTTTCTTACCGAGAAGTGCGGATTTTTTTTTTTATTGTTAATCTAATGACTCATAAGTTGATTAAAAATACATATATAAATGTAGGCAAGAAAATCTAAAAAAGTTTCCGCATTATATATGTGCAGCAAATTTAACCAATCTGTTAATAGATTGTCTGGAATTATATTTTAAGCATGTTAACATATATTCACTATAACCATTAATAAACTATGCAACATCACATGAATTCCTTTTTGTAGGTTGCATTTTTCTAATTTTATCTCACAGGAAACTAAATTTCCCAATACAAACTAGTTAATTAATGGAATGGAATGATGGCTACAAGCTTTTTTTTTTTTAAATAGATAAAACTATAAATATATCACTAGAAAGTCTAGAATTAATAAAACCAAAAATATTAATATTTATTTTTAAAAGTTTTAAATTCTTTGTGTTTGTATGTTCCTAAATCATATCAAATATATATCTCTAAATCCCTCAAAAGAACTTGATGATGAGAAACTATATATACCTTAAAAAAATTAATTATTTAAAAAAACTTATATATCTTACATTAGATGAATAATAAAATGACCAATTTAATTATTAATAGAAGGTCAATAATAGGTTAAATGAAAACGAAGCAAAAATCTTGAATTTACTTGGTTTAAAAATAAGTAAATAGGATATTTTTGATACATTTTACAAAATACTATTTTCGACCTTCTTCTATACTAATTTCCTAAATATTGTCCAAAATAACTTTTTCCATATATAAATACTCATAATCTCATAATCTCCTCTATCTCTCTCACTGAAACCTCTCTTTTTTTTTGAAAAAATCTCACTGAAACCTCTCTCTCTCTCTCTCTCTCTCTCTCTCTCAACACCATTTTTATACATGCATGGCACCTCCCACTACTAGAAATTCCGGCATTTCCAACAGGAGCTCATGCTAGTTCCAACGGGAGGATAGGCTCTTGGAAATAAAATCGTCTTTTCTGACACAGCTTACTATTTCCGACGGTAGTCCCACGGAACTAGTAGCGCATGGAAATCCTACCTTGCAGCGCATGGAAATATTTCATATCGCCCTTGGAAATACTTTGGCATGACCCATGACCCGCCAAACAGATAAAACAATATATTTTATTGATAGTTCATGGAAATACCTAGCCCCATGCCCTTGGAAATAAGTTGGAAAGTAGGGAGATATATTATTTCCATGAGCTACCCTTGGAAATGTTTTATGCAATCTGTTTATATTATTTTAAGGTGATGGTTCATGGAAATACCGGAGCACTATACTCTTGGAAATGTTTTATTGATTCAGTTAATATTATTTTATAGTTGCACTTACTATTTCCGTGAGTTTACCGTTGGAAAAGTTTTGTTCCTGGAGATAGCAACGTTTCTGTTTATTGGAGATATCCCTTTGAATGTTGAACAAAAATAAATCAAACCAGCAAACTGTATTTCATTGAGATATTTAAAATGAAACATTTAACTAAAAACATAAATTTTGATCTTTAGACTAAGTCAATGTTTTTAATTAAATACAAAACATTTGGACAAATACAAGTAACCATTAGATACAAAACTGTATTTAAAGATCTCCACTTGAATGAGTCTTGCGAGCCCCTGTTACAAACCCAAAAAAAGAGGATAAGGTTAGAAAATGCATTTGTGTCAATGCTTTAATGGATATGAAAATGTCAAGTAATAAATTGAAATTCCAAAAAGTCACTCATAGGTATATTCCTTTACCAATTAATACTCTTCATCGGTATCATCCAAGTCATCATCACATTGCTCCATGTCATGCTCTTCCTCATCCCCCTCTATGTTGTTTTCGTCCGTTGCCAAACTTGGGGGTTCATTTGGAGTTGTTGGCAAAATGATTGTCGTATCGTGCACTAATTCAAAATCTTCTTCTCGTTGGGCCACACCATCCCAATCAAAGTCTTGTCCAATTGTCGGCTCAATTGGATTATCCGGACTTTCCTCTTGGTAGAATTCGAGGTTTGCATCATCGCCTTCGGCACGATATCTCGACTTCGGGCTTGTTTTCATTGCCACCCACCATTGCCGCCTTTCGACCTTTTGTGATGCATAAGGTAGGTAGCACACTTGGGTTGCTTGAGCCGCTAAAATAAAAGGCTCGTAATTTGCAAGGCGAGAAGTATGCTTGACCTCAACAAGTCCATGTTTGCGATCCACTTTTACACCATTTACTATGTCAAACCAATTACACCTAAAGAGAACTACCTTGTAGGCATCATATTCTAGCTCAAAGACCTCTTGGAGCAATCCATAGTAGTCGATTTGTATGTCATTTGCATCCCACTCTCCTTTGATGCAAACACCGCTACTATTAGTTACCTTATTTTCTCCCGATGATTCAATGTGAAATCGGTACCCATTGACTTCGTACCCATCATAGAAGGATGCTTGTTTTCTAGGCTTTGCCCCTGCCATTCGCATGTAGTAATCGCCTTCATCACGGGAATTTATTACCTTTTTGCGAAACCAATTTGCAAAATCATCTTGACGAACTCTTGGCAAATCATGTGGGCTTGTGGCCACCCCAGAGTTAAGCATGCATGTATCAAACTCTCTGCATATTAGAATATGTCAAATATGAGTTTCCGATAGGTTTTATAATAGATCGTTTTCAAAATATCAAAAAGATGTTTACAAGATCATACCCCATGTACTTCTCACAGATCTCTGGACAGTTGAGAATGACATAAGTGTGTGCAACCTCCCAATCATTATTGTCGAGAGGCTTTCGTTTTTCCCTGCCAATGAAACGACCTGGTGTATCGAAAATTGAAAGTTGTCCCGCCGAACGGTTACTTGTTAAAACTCCTTCTTGGCTAGTGTCAGATTTCTCTCTAAAGTAGTGTGCAGAAAATGTACCAATTTCTTTGGCAATAGTAGCCTCCACGATAGAACCCTCAACACGTGCCTTGTTCGTGACTCTCATCCTCTGCTCTTTGTTACGCCTGTAATGCAACAATGATTTAGTATTAGTTGTAAGTTTAGTGTGTCTTTAAGTAAAATTTAAAACAAACATCCAAAGCATAACACACCTCTCACATGGATACATCCATCTCGACCCTACTGGCCCACCCATTCTAGCCTCGTATGCAACATGCAACACAAGATGCTCCATTGAATCAATGAAACCGGGCGGAAAAATTTTTTCCATCTTGCACATTGTAACGACAACATCTTCCTCTAATGCCGCCACCCGCACTGGATCAAGTTCCTTGGCACAAATCTCTCTGAAAAATGCGGAAATCTCACATAAAACATCCCATACAGGATCCGGGACAAAGTCTCGAAATGCGACGGGGAGAAGGCGCTCCATGAACACATGTAAATCATGACTTTTAAGGCCGGTGAAGCTACCAGTGATTAGGTTAACCATCCTTGACCAATTGGATGCGTAGCCATCAGGAAACCTGACTACCTCCTTAAGCCATTTTAAAACAATCTTCTTATCGGATTTTTTGAGTGCGAAGGGTGCTTTTGGTTTTTTCAATTTTCCCGGGTGATCATCCGAGGGAGTTAGGTGTTGGGTGGGGCGATCACAATAAAGAGCCAAATCTTTCCTGGCCTTTTCATTATCCTTGGTTCTGTCACCAATGCTTAACAGCGTGTATAACAAATTTTCTGTGAAATTCTTCTCCAAAAGCATCATATCCAGATTGTGTTGTAACAAATTGTCTTTCCAATATGGTAAACTCCAAAAAATACTCTTCTTTTGCCAATGGTGTGTTTCACCATAACCTGGAATCTGGTTTAACTTAGCATTTTTACCCCATTTAATATCTTGGATCAAACTCACTCTATCGAGCAGCTGCTCTCCCGTCAATCTTGGTGGTGGCCCATCATTCTCAACCCTACCTTTTATGAAATTCTTCCTATCTAGACGGAATGCGTGATTCCGAGGGAGAAAGCACCTTGTAGCATCGAACCAAGAGGCCTTTCCACCATTCGCAAGTTGAAAGGCCTTTGTCTTCTCCATGCAATAATAACACGCAAATTTGCCTTTCGTACCCCATCCACACAGCATCTCATAAGCCGGGTAATCACTAACTGTCCAAAGAAGTTGTGCATGCATCCTGAAGTTCTCTCTTTTATACCCATCCCACGTCATCTCTCCATCCAACCACAATTTATTCAATTCGTCGATTAAGGGTTCGAGAAGTATGTCAATGTCCCGACCCGGATGCTTGGGGCCCGGGATGACTAGCGCAAGGAACATGCTATCTTCTTTCATTATCATCCCCGGTGGTAGGTTATAAGGAAAGACAAATACTGGCCAACATGAATATGGAGCTGCACTCGAGTTGAATGGCATGAATCCATCCGTTGTTAGCCCCAACCAAACATTTCTAAGCTCTTCTGCAAAGGTGGGATGTTTCCGAGCAAAATGCTTCCAAGCCTCACCATCCGCCGGGTGCACCATCACTGGGGCTTTGTGACGCACACCCTCCTTGTGCCATCTCATATTCTTCGACGATGCTGCGGTCATGTACATCCTTTGCAATCGTGGTGTGATTGGTAGATAACGAAGCTGCTTTTGCGGAACAGGTTTTGCCTTCTTATTGGGTCCAAGAGGCTTATACCTAGAAGCGCCACATACATCACAGCGTGTTTTATCCTTGTTCGCATCACTGTAATATAGCATACAGAAATTAGGACATACATCTATTTTTTTATGATCCATGCCCAATCTCTCAACCAATCGCTTCGCTTGATAAAAATTTTTAGGCATTTCTTCACTTGGAGGAAGGGTGCTTTTAATAAGATCCATCATCCTATCGAAACATGCTTGGCTCATTTGGTGTTTTGACTTCAAAGCGAACGCTTGTGTCACCGCGGACAAGATGGTTTGTTTTTCGCATTTCATTTCACCGGTTGAGTTAATTTTCCAAACCGGTTTATTGTTAGCGTCCATCATGTCAAAGAATTTTTTAGCCGCTCCCATAGGTGTGAACATTTAGGTATTTAAACCCCATGATCTTCATCTTTCAATTTCTCACATTTCAGGATAATTTTGGTGTATGAAGAAGATAAGGTGCTATCACCTGTGCATCATCTAGTCAAACAAGGGCTGCACCAAGATTAAAACAGTAAATAAATCAATCTTAACAAGCATAGTAAGGCCATCCCCATTTTTTCTAGTATTGAAACTTTAAAGCAGTCATTCGAAAGTAAGTCATGACACTTGAGACACTGCAGCAAAATATTGTAGCGGTACCACTGGTACTGTTCATGCTCAGTAATGTAAGGCCTGGTGAATTTGTCAAAAAAGAAGACTGTTCTGTAAATTCTTTAATTTTCTCAAAATAATGTTTACCTCTTTTCTGTTTTGTTAATTTTTAGTGTATTTGTTAATTTTGGCTGATATAACTAAGAGGTGTTCTATACAGCGTGTTTGTTAAACTAAGAAATGTGCTCAATATACAGTGGGATATAACTAACTTACAAAATTATATATATACAGTGCTCAAGATACATTAGTGTAAAATAACATTTAATTAGATACATTTTTTAATAACTCAAGACTTGACCACATTTTAATTCATACTTCTATTTAAATAATATCAAATTACTGTTTCCTTTGCATTCAAACACAGATGGCCCCGAGGAAATCTGGTCTAACAAGAGCAACATCAAGTAAAAAAAAATTAGGGAGAAAGCGTAATTCTCAGGCAGTACTAGAGCTCGGTGAGGGTTCAAATGCTGCGCCGGATGGTGAAATAACACTACATGAACCTGAAAAGAAAAGGGGACGAGGCCCAGGGCTGATCAGAAAATCGACAAATGTAGTGGAAGACAGACCAATAATCTGGCCAATTTCCCCCTGTGAGTTTACTTGTGAAGGAAAACCGAAGGATATAACAGCATCAATCACTAGGTATTATTGTGTTTTCATTTTTAACAAAATATGCAACCATTTTTTTTCCCCAAGTCATTTTTCTGAAACTTGAGTTTTCTATCACAAGGCTTGCCCTGAACCTTATGCCTGGACCGTTGAGAAGTTTCCATGCCTTCGATGATGACACAAAAAACGACATTGAATATGCATTTTTGGTATTCTCTTATCTTATTATTTATCATTACTAGTATTAGAAAAGTTAATCATCTGATCTGTATTTCAAATCAAACTATTCGTTACGATGATATCATTTGATCTGTATGTTGCCATCCTCATTTATTTCATATAGGTAAAAAATGCGATTGATATTTCTCTGTAGCTGAATTGTATTAGCAAGGTGGACTTCATATTTTCTTTACTAGCCAATCAGTTGGTATATATATGTTAGGCAATTAATAGACAATTAGAACATATTTCTGTTGTAACACCCAGTAGGGTGTCCATTTAGATAGGGGAGGAAGGTGAAGTAATATTACAGTACACCCTTCTCTGAAATTCAGAACATGTACTAATGTACCCCTGCTAATGGAATACATGTTTCTTTTCTAAAGATGAAATTTAGATACAAAGATGGCGAAGATCCTACATATTGTCGGCAAGTTATGAAGGCAATAGCGGCAAAGAGGTACAGCGGGGAGCTACACGAGGCCAGAGATAATTGCATAAGAAAGTTTGGCAGAAACATACCGGCATGGAAGAAGGCTGTTCCACATTGGTGCCTCAACCACCCATACTGGCATGGTTTGTGTGACATATTTGCCACAGAAGAATGGCAAGGAGTGAGTAGACAAAACCATAATAACCGGACTTCATCTAAACTGCGGGTCTCTCACTATGCTGGATGTGCAAGCGCACACCAGCATTTTGGTAAACTGGTAAGTTTCATCAACATTTTCTCAAATTAAAACTTATTATGTAATTTACAGCATCATCTGACTTTCATATTTATTTTCATGTGGAGAAAACATTAAAAAATGGAGAAGACCCAACAATGAGGGAACTTTACATCCATCTTCATTGTCGTCGAGACAATGGCAAATCGCCCATTGTGGCACAACTGGAAGCTGCCGCGACGGTTAGGTTGGCACAACTAGAAGCTGCCAAGACGGTTCAGTCTGGAACAACAGATGGCAATGAGCTACTGGCCCCAAGTACAGAGGAGATTCCCCTTGTAATTGAAGAATTGGATGTCAACTCCTTGCAATTTCCCAACACAAGAATCCAATCAGATTTTGTAAGTTGCCCTCTCTCAATTAATTTGCTAAATTTGCATACCTACGTACAAAACAAGGTCAAAATATTTATTTCATCATAATTTCGCTTTATTACCTAAATAATGACCCAAAATGCATACCTTAGTAATGTGGTTGCAGTCTTGCAGATATATTTTTTTTAATCGTCTACTATATGGTCTGTACATAATACAGTAACTAGTCTACTTTTGAGAAATTTATTCAGTACATAACAGTTTCTGAAAAATGACACATCTTTTTATATTTCTCGTGTTGCAACTCATAGCACAAGATGAACGATATGATGGCTGATGAGGCCAATGCTGACATGGACGAGAGCACCATGTTCATGGAAGCTGTTGGTGGACCAAGCCACGGTAGGGTCTGGGGATTCGGAAGCATGCTTGATGGGAAGGTGCAAACAGCAACCAATCGATCCAAGCCCAAGCAGAGTGCATCATCTGTTACGGTTTCTGGGGTGACAACCAATGGAGTGCAGACAAACTTCTCTCGCACAGAAGTAGAATCCCTCTTAGCTGACAGTGAACGCCGTCAAGCTGAGGATAGGGCCGAGATGAAAAGAGAACTAGCATCTTATCAAATGTATCTCAACCAATTTCTCTCAATGGTTGCGGTACAAGGGCACACTCCGCCGGTAATTAACACCAATTAATCTCCTTTGTTGTAGTTGTCATTATTGTTGAGATATATTATCGTACTAAAATTAGATCTTGGGCATTGTTTAACTTAGGGTCAAGAAAACAATTCTGGAATTCAGCAAGGTTTCACTGGGAATTTACCTAATTTTCAGGTACCACTTTTAACTTAAGAAATTCATTAAATGTTGCAAATCAGTTCTGATTTTGTCATCTCCAAATTCTAACACTTGGGCTTGCATATTCAATGCTTAGGGTCAATGTCCCACTTCTCAACCAACTCAGGAAGTAGCTTCACAAGTGCAGATGGGCAACTCCCATGTAAGGATTTCTACATAAGTTCTACCAAAATCATTTTTTTTTCAGTGAATAGATTATGTTCAGATTTTGTAGTGCATTTCTGCACTGTTTGGATTAGGTATTATCAAGTACTGTTTCTTTGGGTTTTGGTGTTCCTACCTGCTGTATGTCTTGTATAAATAGAGGAGGAATTCATCCTAGTTATAATTTAAATTGGGCATCTGTATTGAACGAGTCAGCTGCTGTATGAGTGCATGGAAAATGTCCACATACATTTGGGAAGGCTATATAGGGAACGTATGATGCAAACTTTATTTTATTAATATCAAATTTGTCAGCCACAGACAAGGTTTCACAGAAAATAACAATAACATGTTTCTTTTCCATGTGATATAAATAGGGTAATGCCTCTTCTATACAACCAAATCATGGATTCCAAGCACTCTTAACTCATGCCACTGCTGGAATAGATGACGTACCGACAAATGAAGCTGCAATGGGACAATGGTGTGGGAATTCTATCTACAATGGGAAACATCCCTTCTAGTGCATGAAGTGGCATATTTTAGGGCTTAATTTAGGTTTTAGAAGTTCTAACAAATGAACCTGGTTGTAAATCATATTGTTAATTTTGGTTAATTGGTGGGTATATTTTTGTGTAGTTACAAGTGCAATATGGTATATTTTGGTATACTTGAAAGTGCAACACAATTCTGTTTTGCACATTTTGGTACAATTTATCAAGACAATATTATGTTAATGCTTCTTAAATACTAATGTGCTATCTATACATGAATGTGTTTTTGTTTATCTGTTTCAATGGGAATTAATGGGGAATGTATTACAGTACCTGGTTGGTAAAGGTGGATTGTACCAGATTGGTACAGGGAGGATTGTAGATGAGAGCATATCTGCACAATGTAATTCTAGTTATTTCCAACGGAAGGTCCATGGAAAAAGATAACAATTTGGGCTTGGAATAAACCAGGGGGTCCCACAAATGCTGCCCTTGGAAATACTACGGTGGGTCCCACCAATGCATCCCTTGGAAATACTACAGTGGGTCCCATATAATACCCTTGGAAATAATCATTGGGGACCCACATATGATGCCCTTGGAAATACTACAATGGGTCCCACATGTTGCTATCCTTGGAAATACTCTGTGGGGTCCATGTTGACTTGCCTTGGAATAACTAAGGTGGGACCCACTGATTCTGCCCTTGGAAATAATAAGCCCATGGCTCTGATGTCAAAGTATTTCCGAGAGCGGTATTTCCGAGGGTAAGCACATGGAAAAAGTCAGAAAAGCGTATTTCCAACGGCGTCGACGGAAATACTGGTTATTTCCAACGAAGGCTTTTGCCACGGACTATTTCCAAGGGTGGCGCACGGAAAAAGCGATTTCAGGGCTTTTTCCAAGGGTCAGCCCACGGAAAAGGCCAATTCCTGCCCTTAGAATTGCTTACTTTTTTAGTAGTGTCCCCCTTCTTCCAAAAGTCATAATGATCTTCCTGACCACCTACTTCACAAAAAAATCTTGCCTCATCTTCCTTTTAAATACCTCAATAGATTGAAATGTGTTTCCAAGGAATTGAATTCACTAATAAGCACTGATGCAAAATTTGCCGCCGATCAGTCTCGCTCAGCGGACACTTCATCAAGTGGTTTTGTATATTTGACAGATGGCATCTTATCATTCTTCCCCGACCCAATATTGATAGGTGTCCCTGATCCGTCCCTCAATTTCCTCAACCCAACCTCTTCTAATGGCGAGATCAAGCTAATCATCTGCACAAATGGCCTCCTCCTCCTTATTGGTGAATTCAATCACAAAGAATCCCTCTGCGTTTGTAATCCTGCTACAAAAGAGATGGTGTTTGTACCAAAACGTGTAAGTTGGGAGAACAAATATTTCGTATATAAAATGGGTCTTGCTTATGATCCTTGCGAGTTGCCAGATCGTTTCACCATTGTTTCTCCCGTACTTAAAGATACTCACTTGTATCAATTTAATGTCTTTTGTTCAGACACTGGCAAATGGACATGTTCGAGCACGAGCGTATATCTACCCTCATATTCGGCAACAATTAAAGCAGTGTGTGCGAAGGGAGTGATATATTGGCGTTGTGGAGAGTACCTTAATTTTGTGGTATGATACAAAGAGAGATCTAGCAGGGTCTGTAATGCGGCCTTTGATAAAGCCATTGATTGAGTCTCATATAGGAGTCTATGCCGGTGACATCACGTGTTGTCAAACTTGGGTTGGCGGGATCGATATGTGGAGACTGACTGGAGGGTCCCATTGGGATAAGTTGCATGCAATTAGTTGGGACATCATGTTGGATGAATTTGACTTTTATGATGGCATGAAGTTGTGTCACATAAGCCAGTATGAAATGTTCTTCAAGCGATACAGCATATACCTAGTAGGGTTTGATGGGCAATTTGTTTACATCACGGTGCAGCTGAAGAAGGATCAAATTATTAACAAATCGAGGAGGTTCTTTCGTTGGGAAATTGAGATAGGGCGAGTTGAAGAGATAGGTGATACCATGGTACATGAACTATGGTACGTATATCAATGGTTTATTCAAATATGCTAACAGCATGGCTAAAGTCCCACAAATTTTGAATGAGACTCCTTAGGAAATTGGCATGTCATTTTCATTACCGAGTTTGTAATGAAAAAGATATGTATTTTAATTTGGCTTGCCGTAGCTGTTTACTTAATTTTGTTGTTTTGTTAAGAATGGGTATGTATAATTTTGCAATTTCAAGAGCCGAGGTTTTCTTACAGAGTTGGTTAGGTTGTGATCTCTACTGAATTTCAATGAAATGGAATGTGCATAATGCTCTTGATTTTGAGAGTTTTTCTTAGTTTTTTTTTAGTTTTAGAGAGCTTGTTTTTACTTAGTTATCTTTAATAGTTGTGTGTTGTATATAGAATAGATATTCCACCAAGCAACATATATATCATCGACTATGCTTAATACAACAACGTTAATGTACATTCAAATTGTATCAAAAATAAAAATTATAATTTTACTAAGAGAGAAGCAAACTCAAAATAAATGAAGTAATTAATGGCGAAACAGTAGGAAAACTTGAATGACAAGTATGATCAACTTGCTTTATTTAACCATGAAACAGAAACTTGTCTAATAATACCATTAATAAAAAGTATTAACTTTCTAATAACATATTTTAGTGAAGTACGTACATTTAGAACAAATCTGAGTAAAATAAATGCAAGTGAGAACAAATCTGATCTTCACTCTGAACATAGTTTTATATTTCTTTCATTCATCCAACACATGGCCTAAACAAAAGTACAAACAATTAATTCATACACAAGAAAACCCTTAAAAGATCGACCAGAAAAACCACGAGTCAATTAGTCACTTCTCCATCTCGCGCTTTGCGGGTTCATTTCGAACCAGAAGCAGGGAACTTGATCTCCTTTGGAGACCGTTGTTACAGCAAAACAGAAAAAAAAAAAAAAAAAAAAAAAAAAAAAATCATGGGCACAACAATAAAAAAATGTTGCATATAACTAGAAAAAAAAACAATAATGAAAAGCAAATCAGTGCATCCCTCTCTTATTTTTGTCAAAATACAACCAATTAAGGATCCTATCCTCGTTTCTCTGATTGCCTATATTAAATTTTTCGGCCCAACTTATCCTGTTACTCGGATGTTGGGCCTTGTAACCATCCAGATCCAATCCAATAAATGAGCTATAGCCGGTATAATAAATCTAGGTTCAATTTTTTTGGGAATGTGAGAATTATTTAATATTCTAACAAAAACTATTCAATGTATGTTTGCACTTACAAAGTTACAAGGGTATAATCGAAAAATTGAGATAGGGGAGCTGAATAAATTAGTATTATATAAAAAAAAAATTTGTGTGGAAGACCAATAATATATTTTTTTTGTAGAAAAAAAAATTCAAGGACTATTTGGCCTCTGTGCATTTACAAACTTCTCAATAATTCTAAGAATGATAAAACTAAATAAAAACCATTATTTTTCTTTACTATAATTAATACTTAATACTTGTATTAGAAACTAAAATGAATAAAATTAAATAAGATTGATAATTAGATGATATTCTACTTAAATAATACATATTTGAGTCAACTAGGATTTCGTGTGACTTTATCATCCACCCTTTTTCTGTAATTGAAAAGAATAATTAATTACATGAAGTTATAGCTTGTAGGTAACAAATCCGGTTGTGTATGAAGCTTCAAGTACAAATCCTAGTTGACCATATCAAACAAACAAACAAACAAATGAACGAATACAAATGCGTACTGATTTTATTTATTTTGTAAACAACACCAGCAACCCACACCTAAATTATACCAGTAAAACACAAATTAAAATTTCTATAATGTTTCCAAACAGATCTCACCTAATTAATGGGCAAAGATTTTAAAAGAGCGGTTTTGGCTTCATGCAGCGCATAGACTATAGAATCAAAAGAACATTGCATATAGCTCGTGCGCTGCATGAAGCTCAAATTGCTCTGTTAAAATCATTACAAAAATTAATCAATGTCCGGCTAACATGACTCATGCGGCATTACTAATGAGTCTGACTAGTATGGCATTAGTGTCATTTAAGTCTAAATAACATCAACTCCAAAACTTATCGAATCGACTTCAAATGGTAAATTCAAACCGTTCAAACCGATCTACTTCATTAGTTGTGAGTTTACATGCATGCAAAATTTATAATTTTTCAAATTTATTTAGTATCAAGTCAAACGGTCAAATGTGAGAGTTTTTAAGTTAACTTGATACTAAAATAATTCGAAAAAATAAAAAATTGCATGTAAACACATCACTCATAAATTAAATCAGTGTGAACGGTTTGAATTAATCGTTTGAAATCTATCCAATAATTTTTGAATTTCATGTCATACTAGATGCACTCATTATTAATTTCACCAAAAAAAACCAGTTGACAAATAAAGAGATTAAGTACCCGTTTACATGTACCAGTAGTGTAAATGCCTGAGAAACAGGGAATTAATTAGGTCAATTAATTATAAGCACAATTAGGTCACCGATGAGATGATCTCTTAATTAATTAAAGAAGGAAAAAAATGTTGTTAACTTGTTACATGCATGGTCACTTGGACTAACAACTTCCAGCCTAACTTTATCTGTATGAATTTATAATACAAGGTCAAATTCCAACATATATTTTTATTTGGATATGTCTGATCTACTGTTTGTGAGACAGCAAACATATTTTATAACGATTTTGACACGTCTAAATAATAAATAATTTTCACGTGTTTGCGTTCTTTTTTTTTTCTCTTTTGAAAAGAAACCGTAAAAGTTCCTTGCATGTAGATGTTTACAACTTATTAAATATTATCCATTTGAGATGTGAAGCTGTTTTTTTTTTAAAAAAAAACAGCTTATGCGCATATTATTTAAATAAGCTACATATTTTTAATTTAAAAAAATAAAATAAATAGTTTATAAATTTAAAATATGTTTTAATAGAAAAAATAATAAATTAGGTAAATTTGTGAGTTTTTAAAACTGAGAAGAATAAATATAATATATGAATTTTAGAGAAAAAAAATAAATGCATAATTTTTAGATTTTTAAAGGATATACATAAAATTCTTCCTTAATGAAAATATAAAGTATTCAACTTCTATTTCCATTTCCATTCCAAAATAAGGCTATCTTTCTGAAGAGCAGTTTGGGTCCGATGTCCATTGAACTCAAACTAAGTACGATGGGCTCTATAACCATCCGATCCGCTTTAAGATATGTACTCATGGATTTAATATCCGTGCAGATTTGCTTTAATAATAGTGCGGATCTTGAAGCAGATCAGACAATTATGGAGCCCATAGGATCCAAATTTGAGTTCGATGGAAATCGGACCCAAACTGCTCTCATCTTTCTGAGCTATAGAGAAATAGGTTGGAAATAGTTAACATCTTAATTTTTTTTTTTTTGGGAAAAATATAAGATCTTATGCAATCTAGAAATATTATTATATTAGCTACTTAAGAAGAGTAAATTAATTATATTAAATTATAAAGGGTCTTAACTAATTAATATTGCCCGAAAATGAAGTCACAACGACCTCTAATAAATCATGGTCCATGGCTCCATGCATATTAATTATTTTCTGCTAATCAACGGTCGTCACAGCTTAAGTGACATCAAGTGACAACTACTGGCTGTTAATGCCGTTCACATCATTTGTAGGTTGTAGCAAAAGCAAATTAAGATTGATATAATTTTGCCAAGAAAATTAAAAGTTCTTAATTGGACGCTTCCTTCACCAATCACCTCTCAGGGGCTCTAGGGGAAAAAAAATTATATAGTTTATGTATAGCGAATCTTCATTCTTATATTAGAACGCGTATCATTTCTAAGGTGGGACCCACTACTTTACGGTTTTAGATTAACTCAAAAATAGTTTATATTCGGAATAATGCAGAGATCAGTATTATTTGTGCTTTGAGATTTGTGCAAAGTTAAAAGAACAATTTGGATCCATTAATTTTAAAAGATCTCATTTAAAGTAACAGAGCGGATCTTATATTAAACATTTAGATGTCCTGATCTGTCAACAGTTTTGATTAATTAAAAGATGAAATTTTGAATTTAATATAAACCTACGATTAAATATTCTGATCATATGTATATTTTTAATGTTTTTATGTGTACAGGTCTAAATTAATTAGATACGTACTCGTCACATGCAAATTGTATCATATTTCTGATTGATCCTGATTTCTTTTTCTTTTTTAAAAATGATTTAATTTTGTTTTTTTGAATTGATTGATAATTAAATGGTTATATCTTCGTTTCTTTCTACTTTTCTTATATCATTTGAGAAATGTTGTTTGTCATTTAGCCTAATTTTTGTTATAAAAATATGTCATTTTTTATGAGAATTTTTTCTTTATAACATGTTCCCGCTGCAACACATACGCATGGGCATGGGCACTGTATCTGTTTGATTTCTTGACCGTACGATCATAACTCTGATTAATCCAGTCTACGCCTATAACGCACAGGCCCTTTAATATTAGTGCAGATTTAAATCTAGCAGTCCAGATCTTAACTCAAAATTCCAGTTAATGCAGAGGATATGAATTCATATATATATATATATATATGCGTTGTTGAAAAACATGTGTTCAAAATGAACGATAAATATAGCATATATATTATAGGCTCAAGAGTTCAAACATGAATGCATGAGTCAACTAATTTGTCTAATCTTGCATAATTTCTTTTTGGAAGAAAACCTTATTTAGTATGTCAAAATCAAATGCATGGCAAACTTTTCAAAGTGGTACCAATATAACGCGGCATCTGCAACGCTGCTTATTTACTTTTTCATTTATTCAAATTCATATTTATTACTTTGTTATTTCTTTGAGACGAATTTGCTTCTCTGAGCAAATGCAAACTCCCACCTGATTTTGTCTCCCCACCTATTACCTATTTGCACAGCTGTTCCCAATTGAGAAATCAAAACTAAATTTCCAACCTTTTTAAAAAAAAAAAAAAAAAATTAAAGTGAAGTTATTTTTTCTATATACTTTTTGAAAATGTTCGGTATTATTTTGTTAAAATGAAAATGTTTTTAAATAGAGTTTTCAATCCGATTGATAGTTGTTGTGTTAAGATATTTTTAATCCGTAATTAATTACCATTTTAGGCGGTCGATCTATACAAATTTTTCAGGTTCCATTGATATAAAGCTTCACTAGTTGTTATTAATTATTTCAAAATTCTGATGGGATTTTTTATGGACTTTAAAATAAAAATTAGTACACTATACCTCCATATTTTTATACCATATATACAGAGAGGGGGGCTAATATCAAAACGTATGTTCTAAGATCGTGGAACAAACACTTTGGTTTTTTATTTTCAAAGTCCAAACTATTAATCCAGATTATTCAACATTCAATCTATATTAAAATGTGCTTGGAGACCAAATTTTATATTTTTATTATTTTTTTTAAATCGTTATTTTCAATGATCCAAATTTTTTTCACTGTTTATTAAAATCAACAATTTTAAAATTGACTTAATAAATAGTAAAAAAGTTCCAAAAAATATAAAATTTGGTATCCAAACACATTTTAATATAGAGTTCACATCTAACGGTTTGGACTTTGAACATCGGAAAACCAATTAGTTACACTAGGACTCCGGAACAAACGTTTTGATATTAGCCAACCCCTATAACGTAATCCAACAAATAATAACATAAACGAAGTTCTTAGTAAGATTAAAAAATTATATATTTATACATTAATATTTTATATAATTCCACCCCACATTTACTCATTAGACACTAATAAATAAAGAAATTTGTTGTAAGCAAATTAAAAGATAGACAAATTCGACATGCATAATTAATTTTTAAAATTATAGTTGATCCAAAATATAATTTAAAGCTATTGAAAATATTAAGGGAAGATGTAAATTCTATTATATTACATGGTTGGATCGGACTACAACCGTGATATATAATTAGATCCAATACCGTTATATCTGGACTAAAAAAAGCAAGGGGACAAAAGAATAAATCACACCGTACAAGTGTACAACTTTTCACATACACGTACTTCACTTTCTGGTTACCCCTCCAACAATAACTTAAAAAAAATGGCAAACAAACGGACTAAGCTTAAGACAAAAATTAGGCAGTCACATATGGCATCTATCCTTAACAATTTTGAGTAGCACTAAGGTGTTCTTAAGCTCACCAAGTCTCTTTTTGAGCTTAACTAAAAAATATATCGGATTGATTTCAAGCGACGCATCTAAACCGTTGAAACCGATCTACTTCACGAGTGATGAGTTTACATGCCAAATTTATAAATTTTTCAACTAATTTAATATATAGTCAAGCGGTCAAAAATAATGAAAAATTAACACATTGAAATTAACTTATAAATCATCTTTTTTTTTACCACTTGACTTTATACTAAATTAATTCGAAAATTTATAAATTTTATATGTAAACGCATGACTTGTGAAGTAGACCAATTTCAACAGTTTGGATGGTGAGCTTAAGAATACCCTAGTTTTACACTTTTACTCGACAATTTTTTTTATTTTTAGAATTAAAAAAACGTCCTTTTGAGCATAGAGGGACCAAGAGATTGAATTATTGGTTCGTTTTTTTTTAAACAATTTTCACATCAATCAACAGTTACATAGTTTGAAAACTTTAAGAGACTGAATTATTTATTCTGTTCCTTTAATTATGCGTATTTAGGATATCTATATAATAGAAAGAAAAAAAATAGAGAGATCTTATGTGGCCGTACAGGGATGGATCTACATATAGCTCAAAGAGTGTTTAGTCACCTCCATAATTTCAAAAATACTAGTCATTTATATTGAAATTTAATTGAATTTTTTTTCTTAAAGTTTTTACATAGTTCAACCCCTCTCTTGAATTATCATATGTGTAATTGTAGTCTAGCAGTAACGATTTAATTTGTTAGCGCAGAGGTTTAAGTTTCAAACATATCTTTTGCATTTTAATTTTAGCCTCTTCTATCTAAATTTTCTAGTTTAGCTACTGTGGCAATGTTGGCGTAGTTATAAGACATTAAATGGACTGAACCATTAATTTGGTCCCTTTGGCATTGCCCACAGAGACGAATTCATATCCAATGCATTACCTGAAAAGCGAATCTTTTACAAATAGTGGATCCGGACCGTTCTTTTTAGCTTGACACGAATCTCAAAGCCCAATAAAATTGTCCCCTATTTCCCTCCAACTCTCAAACCGGTTGAGATTTAATCTCAAACCATAAAGTAAGGCCCATCCTCTATGGCACCTGAGAGGATAGACCTCGGTCATTTCTATTACATCGGAAAAAAAAAAAAAAAAAAAACACTTTTCATCCCTTTTCTAAAAATCTAATTTTTGTGTTTCTAAAATGAAAAATATTACTTAATGGATGTGCATTTTCCTGCTACAAGTTATAACCTATAATGGATAATTAAGTAAGAGCTGAGTGTAAGTACTAAGTAGGTTTGTAGGTGAACCGAACCTATTGAATAATTATGGTCTGTCATTTCATGCATTCAATGCAACAGCTCAATGACTCGATTGCATTGCATGACACTGTTGTCGTTGTCTCTCTGAATTCGCATCCTCTGAGATATCTCAAACTTTGCGTGACTTGAAAGAAAATGGTAACCGTTTAAATAAATTTGCACGAATCTCAAAGTACAGCCCCTGCGTATCCACGAATAGGCACCGAACACGTTGTTCATGTAAAAATTGAGGTATCTCAGGGGATAAGCAGTCTGCCTCTCAAGTCTCAACTGTCCATTGCGAACTTTGACAACTCTATTTACTCTAATTTTTTTTTATTATTAAAAAGGAATGTAGAGATTTTATTATTTTAACTAATCAATGCTAATTTTGTCTTGATGGACTTTTTTTTTGTTACAAAAAATCTCTCGTTTAGTGTAATATTGTTCATGTCTCCCTTTCACAATTTAATGAATTTAATTAATTAATAAAGTAATATTTTTTACTTAGAAAAATGACTATTATATCCTTAATTAGCTTCAAATGGTAAAAAATAATATATATAACATAAAATCCTATTGTTTCCTTCCTAATTAATCTTCTCGTTCTTTATCTCTTTTATAAAATTTAGCAGATTGCATCTTAATTTTATATATTGAAAGTCACAAAATTTCTCTATTAAAAAAAATGTGGTCGCAATTGAGATTGAGATCCATAATGAATAGTTCTCAATTTCAATTACCGTGTAAACAAAAAAAATATTTAAATTTGGTATTAGAATAACATTGAGATCAATATATAATTGATGGATACAAGTGTGATGATGCCTAATGCCATAATGAATAGCTCTATTCGGGAGTTTGACGAAAGATATGAAAAAAAATAAAATTTTTATTTGAGGTTATTTGAATTTTTATTTGCCTTTAGATACATATGTTTTCTCCGATCCAAATAAATTTAAAGTTACATAATACAAACCTCAATAAAAAATTGTACTTATGTGGTTATGATTAAAATATTTATAAAATTGTGTCATAACTTAAATAATTGCTTACTTTATGTCTTTTTAAACTCCACCTTTGTGAACTTATGTAAAAGAAAGAAAAAGAAAAATGAAATGCAGTATATTATTCTTACTATTGTTTGGTTTTCCCCAACATCTAATAGGTTATTAAAGATAAATATCTATTTTAGAAGCAATTCATAAATACATAAGTAGATGATTCAAATTCAAAATGCTTTTATATAGTTAAATTTGAGTTGTACGTGGCATCACAAGGTATGCATCTGTTCACACCAAAAGGCTTCTGAAGTGTCACACTTTATTCTTGAACAAGCAAAAAATAAAATAAAACTATTTAAATAAGAAATATGGACTTTGGTAAAGAAGATAACCGTACTATCATAAGTATTACCTTTCATTTTTGCAATTTTTTAAATGAGAAATAAAAATAGCACGGTTGTCTAGAAAAAATGTTCTAAACTATTAATTACTCAAAGATTGAGAATTTGATTTCTCATCAATAGTTCACAGCTTCTGTGAATATTTTTTTTTTTAAAAGACGACTCTATTTATTGTGAAATATATATATATATATATAGTAAAAAGGAATGTAGAGATTTAATTTTACAATTTGACTAATTCATACTAATCTTGGTTTTAACGACTTTTCTTTGTAATAAATAATCTCTGGCTCTCGCTTAGTGTGTTAATTGTCCATGACCATTATATATTTTTTTTTCAAACAGAGATGGAGGTATTTGCCTTTCAAATAAAGTATCCTGATATTACAACAAAAAAAAATTCTTCATTCGAATTTTGAATCTATGACTTACGTACTACATCAGAAAATATGTGTATTTAATTTGTCTCTGGACTAAGAGTTGATTCTTGACCATTAATTTATATTCTTAATTTGCTTCATTGTAGAAAAGTGTAAAAGAAAATCCTTTTTCTACCTTCCTAATCATTTTTTGTCGTCTCTTTAATTTCTAAACAAAATTTATACCGGGTCACATCTTTTAGGACATGTTCGGCAGGCCATTGAGAATTGATATGGACACATGAATTGAACTGAAAAATACTGTTCACGTGGGAAAAAAAAATTCAATGAACTGAATTTTTTCCCCACGTGAACATTAGAACGGCTGAACTGATATATTCAAAGTTATGGAAATTCCCTATAGAAAAAATATGCGGTCGAAATTCTCTAATGTCTGATCATTCTCTAACTTATTTGTGGAATCTTCTTTTCTTTGCTGATAGAAATTAATACATTTATTATATACATACGATGTATATTAAGTCATCTATCCTAGTATTTTGACTGAAAAACAGTGGAACATCAATTAATTGTACTTAATTTTTAAAAGCTGAGACCTATGAGAAATGTAATTTCATGAAATTTTGGATCTGACAGCGTCTATTGGTATATTTTGTTCTTACTTGAATAGACGCCGTTAGACTCACGTAAGCTGAATTTTTTTTTCCCATGTGAGCAGTAAGACTGCCGAACAGGCCCTTAATGATATATTCAAAGTTATGGAAATTCCCTATAGAAAAATATGTAGTCGAAATTCTCTAATGTCAGATCATTCTCTAATGACTTATTTGTGGAATCTTATTTTCTTTGCTGATAGAAATTAATACTTTTATTATATTATTACGATGCATATTAAGTCATCTGTCCTAGTATTTTGACTGGAAAACAGTGGAACATCAATTAATTATACTTGATTTTTAAAAGCTGAGACCTATGAGACATGTAATTTCATGCAATTTTGGGTCTGACAGCGTCTATTGGTATATTTTGTTCTTACTTGAATATATATTGGTACATGTTCTTCTTTAATGAAAAGTTAAACATATATATTAAAATTAATCATTTTTATAACATCAATATATACACTATAGGTACATCATGCTTAATAAATAATTATCAAATAATAATAATATACTATGACCAAATATACGTTGGTATTGATTAACAAATAAATGCGCGCACACACACACACACACACACATATATAGGGGTGCAACATAATATATAACCTTTTTTTGAAAAACACTATATATGTACGTTAACAAATAAATGCACATTAAATAATTAATCAACGACGATCTGTATATGAACATCTTGACCTTCTTCTTATTAATTAGTTGACCAAGTAAAAGAAAATAAATTATGAAAGCAGTATATTTAGTAAGTATATATTTTATTTTTTACCTTTCATTTATTTGCTAGTTTTTTAAACAAACATATCATAATTAATTTCATACATTATATTAATTAGTTAATTACCATTAAGTCGATTACTTTTGATATATATTTATTGAAAAAATATGACTGTATAGAGTATGTTTTTAACTTTTCACTATTTAATTTTAACAGAGTTATGATTCTTGACACTTAGGATATATTTAAATTGTTTAAGGATATTTAGTGCTATTTGGATTAGTGGATGAGAATAGTTGACAAAATAGTGCTAATACAAACAGTGTCAGAATAATGATAACTTTGTACTATTCGGATTATAATAGATGTTGTACGTTAAACTGTATAGATGGAATAGTGACGGAAGAAATGAATAAAGTAATATATTTTGTTCTTTTAAATTAACTCCAATTTTTTTTTTCAAAACTTCTGTCATATGTAAACTCATTTCCCATTAACCAACACACTTAATAAATTATTTTAAAAATCATCCTGGTTCTTAATTTCCCTAATTAACACACTTAAATGGCTATTCAAATTAGGGCCCATTCATTATGGGTACACATTTACAATATTTTATTAGAGGGTAATTGAGGATTTTTAACTGTAAAGTTATTATCATGGGAAAGATTACCAATTTTGTAATTTGAGATTTTTTTAATTTAGAAGAATAAATAATAACATTATGAATTTTAGAAGAAAAATATATAATTTCAAGAATTTTGAAGGATATACATGAAATTCTGTTTTTTTTTTTTAATTAAAAGTTTAGAACGAATTCATTTACCGTGCAAGCCACTGAAACTTTGATTTTAAATAAATTTTTGTGGTTATTTCATTAACAAATTTTATTATTATAAAGCTGATATGGCCTACAAGAAAGAATAAATTATATTCTTGAAGCAATTTTATTATATTCCCATTTTATTCAACTACGGCATGCTAACAACAATTTGACTACATCAAGACAAAACAAAAATATAAACTTAAATTAATCAATTGAATATGTCATCTTATTGTATGCAATATTGTTTTGTAACCTTTATAATTATTTTACATAACGGATGAATATGTCATCTTATTAGAACTGATTTAGAAAGAAAAAAAATCAACTCATTCTTACTATAACATCCTCCTGAAATATGTAGATAACATGAATCAGTGTCGTAAAAAACGCCCGTTTAGACTGATTAATCGACTGATTAATCATAGACAGGTGATCAAACCATCACGGATTTTTCCAACTAATCAGTTGATTATTTCCAATTATGGCTAATTATTATTATTTTTATTTTCAATTAACCATTTGGCGGTACCATTTCTGTCCGACAAACACATAACATTATTTTCAACACTGACATGAACTATAAATTCAACACACACAGAGTATAACAGAAAAAATGCAATTAATTAAAAAATCACAACTTAAAACTCAATACATTAAGTTATATAAGAATATTCTAATAATCAATTAATTATCTAAAAATATCATCTAGAAAAAAAATATTTTCGTTATATTAGTCTTGTGTTGTACTAGATATAAATTAAGTCATTAATTGCGAGCACTAGATTAATTGGACTTATCAAAGTTGAATTGTTTCAAAATAATTTGGTGGAAGACTTCTCTTATTGGCACAAGTCAGTTTGACAAATTCCAAAATTCAAATTTTAAATCGACACGGTCTTTTCCAGTTCTGTTTAATTTTCTTCTTCCTCTAATTAATTGCGTCCATGTCAAGACTTCCTCTCAAGTCTCAATATAATAAATATTTTTACAAGGTAAACATGCAAATTGAAAACAGTTAATTTCGACTAAAATTTTATTTTTTTAATTCTCAATAGACATTAAATTTAAAATTTGTTTTTAATTAATTATAATAAGCGTGATTTTTCAGTTTTAATGAAAAATTGTTGACCGACAAATTAACATTTAAAAATTCTGAGCTTATGAAAAAGATGGTCAGTTATTCATTCATTATATGATTATATCTAATTCTTTAATTACCTCTAGAGCTGGTATTTATTGTTAGGTACGAATCTTAATTTAGTACGAAACTTCGTAGATGTGGCTCACGCTACAAATTAATTATACAAAATTAGTTAATTGCTAACTTTGCAAAAATAAGGAAAAACGCAAATCCCAACAACTGGAAAAGTTATGCACTTTATACCGTGTTCTGTGAGTATTATTAAATGATTATAGGTGATACTCTTATCTGATTATCCGGATCTGATTCGGAACCGACGTGGATCCGAACCGGAATCAATCTAGATCCTATTAATTTGAACAGGATATGATTTAAAAAAATATAACCGGTTAAATTATAGGTACGGTTACAAAATCAATAATTTAATATCCGACTCGATCCGAACCGGAACCGATACTGTAATTTTGATTTAATTATCTGACCCATAATCGAACCTGGCCTGATACCTATATAAAATATCCGATACAACGATAATACCATTTCTTTATAATTATTTAATATAAAAACATATATTAATAACTATGAAAAGACAACCATTTGTAATATTTCTTAATTTTTTTAATAAAATTTATTGCTCTTTTCGCACATATTATTGAAATCAAATGTCAAGTTCACCTTTTGCCCGTAAATTTTCGAAATTAATTAATTCCTTTCTTGATCTCTTTGTCTATCATATATATGTATTTCTATACGGATCATTAAAATTTATTACTCTCTTCACTGATTGAAAAAAAATTAGTATTAATATTCTATTCATGAATTTTTGGAACCATGAAATCACCATCTCCAATATTTTACTTTAAAAAATTATCTCAAAGTTAAAAAAATTATAATTATATTTAAACGTAAAGGGTTTCTCAAATGCTTGTGAATTGCGATATGTACCCGCTCTGGATCCGGATCCAAACCGGATCCAATAATCCACAAACAAGTTATGGGTATCTATATACCCGGAATCGAAATACTGGACTCAAATATCTACAGGTGGATAGATATCCGGATCTGGATCCGACCTGATTTGAAACTAATAAGTAAATGGATCGAAATTCGGCCCCGGATACTTTAAAGATACATGTCCAAATATACTAGTATCCGGGCCCTACCCGATCCAATAGCACCTCTATAAATTGAATGCTGTCTAAATTTACAAAAAAAGTCCTCATTTTCTATTCGTATAATATTTTCTTTTTGCTTTCAGTCTGGATGTAAGCAAAAATTCTGTAAGATGTATTTAAAAGTAAATAAATACCAAGGTTAATGGAGAACCTTATTAAAAATATATGTGTGCAATTTTACTGTAATACAGTGAATAAGCAGCACACACACAATAAATATTTCCGTTATCTTTTTCTTAGAAATGAAATATTATCACTGTCATTTTTTTTTAAAAATTAATGATTAATTGATGATCAAGCTATCAAACACATTTTAATATCCACAAAAATCAAACTCTCGATCTTTAAGTATCCAGTAGTCTTAAGATATTTTTTTTCTAAATAGCCGTGCTACCGCTATATTTTCTTCAAGTGAATTTCAAACATGTAATTTTTTCTAATAGATAATATTGTATATTTACAATCAGTGGCAGAGCCACACTGAATCATGAGTAGACAGTTGCCTACCATAATTTTTGAAAATTAAATATAAATATATGTATAACCATACTGATATTTACTTTTGAAGGAAAAATTACTTACCTCTAAAATGCTCACACTGAGTTATTTAATTCACAGTAGTTAGATATCCACTGGTATGATCTATACATTTTTTTTTTTTTTTGGCTATTTCTGATTTGTATGGTTGCATTTGTCGACTATACAGTCAGAATGAGATGCACCGTACAAGCGTAACTAAGGACCACCATGTAATAATTATATATGTATCTACTTCCAGTTTTATTCGCTCAACTAATATTTTTTTTGTTGATTTTAACTTGATATATTCGAGCTTGATTTTAAACTCGATTTTATAATTAAATTAAACTTGGAACAAAAAAAATCGAGTTTAATTTAATTATAAAATTAAATTAACTTGATATATTCCAACTTTATACAAGTTAAATTCCAACTTTATATCAAACATCAAGTTAAATTTAATTAATATATCAAGTTGGAATATATCAAGTTAAATTAAATTAAATTAATATATTCCAACTTTATATTAAGTTAACTTGATATATTCCAACTTTAAATTAAATTAAATTAATTAAAGTTGGAATATATCAACTTTATAATCGACCCACTTGGAATATAATTAAAAAATCGAGTTTAATTTAATTATAAAATTAAATTAACTTGAAATGAATTAAACTTGATATATTCGACCCACTTGCTGTCCGCTCATAAAATCTGGCCCCATTTTATTTTCCTATGAAAAAAGTTATCACTATTCATTTTCCTAGAATAACCAATCAATATATAATTATATATTGAGAGTCAAGTTATCACTATTCATTTTCCTAAAATCACTGTTTTCGATAGATTTTAAAGTTGAGTGCACAAAGAAACTTGGTGAACTTAGAAACACCGTAGAAAAGGGGTGCAAATGTACTATTATTTTGTGCTTCAATATGCTCTATCTCTATTTTCAAAGTCCGGACAGTCGATCCGAACCACTCAACATGATCTTCATAATAAAATATGCTTGGAGACCAAATTTTATATTTTTTAGAATTATTTTACTATTTTTTTTCATAGGTACAATACTACTTTATCGGATGGTCCAAAATCTCTTTAAAATAGTGATTTTGTATAGAGTCAAGTTATTACTATTCATTTTTAAGATGTATAGACCAATTAAATTAAACTTGGAACAAAAATCAATTCAGATTTGACCCACTTCAAATGATGAATTCAAATCGTTTAAACTCATCTATCTTACGAGTGAGTGATGCGTCTAAATGCAAAAAATTTAAACTTTCGAATGAATTTTGTATAGAGTCGAGTAGTAAAAAAACGTTCAAAATATTTTTAAATGCATTAAAATTAATTTATAAACCTTCTAATTTAGACCGCTTGACTTTATACTAAATTAATTTTAAATTTTAAATTTTTTGTATATAAATACATCAAAATACATAAATTTCAATAGATTAGATTTATTATTTAAAATTAATTTGATAGATTTTTGAGTTAAATTCACAAAAGAGACTTTGTGAACTTAGAACACTATAATTCTACTCTGTGCGTGTATATATATATAAAAAAAATGGTATTCTTGTACCAACGGTAATAACTAATAAGTAATAACCAATCAATAATATAATAAAGTAATAAAAGTAATAAACCGCTGTTGCTCTCAAGTCTCAAGCGCCGAAACGCAATTCCACAAGTAATAAATGCCATTTGGATCGATTCAACCAATCGAGAGAATATAATATAAGTTACCCTTCTCGCTACTCAGAGTTCACACGTTCACTGCTGACCCTCTGACACTGGGTCCCCCATCGCGTTACGTTGTGAAACTTCATTACATTGTCGGGTCCCGAGAATATCAAGTAACTCAAATTTTTATTTTAGATCTGAACCTTCAATATTCATGTCAAAACAGATCTGACGGTTCTTATCTAACTACAAATTTAAGTTTACTTTAGGTGATGTGAATTCAAATTGTTAGCACATAATATGACTAGTCCATTCCCTCCATATATAATCCAAAAATTTCTCCGATGCTGTAATGTCAGTTGAGTGCGTATCCTCTGAGATACCTCATATTTTCTTGACTAACCTGTCCGGTTTCTATTCGTACATAGCGCGGGGGCCAGTATTATTTGAGATTTAAGATTCGTGCAGAAGGTCTTTCAACGGTTGAAATTTTCCATAAAGTCAAGCATAAAAATAGATACCTCAGAGAATACGAATTCATTTCAGATTTTCAGCTTATGTAACTCTCTCTCCCTATAAAACCGCTCTTTTCTCTCCTCTCTCTCCTCTCTCCCACCCCTTGACCTCGCTCCACATTCCCACATGGGCCAGTGCTACGCAAGGAGCATCCCAGTTTCCGACGCCGACCACACCTACGCCACCTCCGCCTCTAGCCCCACCGCAACCTACAACAACAACCAGCGTCCGCAGTCCCCTCATCGCCACCACGGCCGATCTCCTCGACCAGCATCTAAACCCGCTACTCCTTCCCGTGCCTCCGCAGCCTCCGCCGCACCTAGTCCCTGGCTCAGCCCCCTTCCTCCCGGCATAGCACCTTCGCCTGCGCGTCCTTCCACTCCTCGTCGTTTCTTCCGCCGCCCCTTCCCTCCTCCATCCCCTGCAAAACACATCAAGGCCTCCCTCGCTAAGAGAGCCCCTCCAACCCCTGACAACAACCAGGTACCGGTTGTGCCCCTCCCTGTCAGCGAAAACAGCAATGGCGATGCCTCTTTTGATGGGCTGGACAAGACCTTCGGATTCGGGAAGAATTTTGGAGCTAAGTACGAGCTGGGGAAGGAGGTAGGACGGGGGCATTTTGGTCACACAAGCATCGCGCGTGCGAAGAAGGGAGAGATGAAGGGACAACTCGTGGCAGTGAAGATCATCCCCAAAACCAAGGTACTGAAAATAAGTGTTATGATCTGTTTTTTTTTGTTTCTTTTGTTTGTTTCCAGAATTTATGATCCCTGTTTTTGGAATTATCTGTTCAGCCATGCTTTGGCCTATTTTTGTTTTTTTCTTTCTCATCTTAAATGGCGATTTATTTGTTGACCGACATGGAATTACAGTACTATTTTCAGCAACTGAAATGCTAGCTGAATTGTCTAAATCGAAGCCAAATTACATCTCGAATAAGAAACAGAAGCGGGATTTGTTAAATTTTGACATAAAACTTGGACATTACCGACAAAATAATTAAATTGATTTTACAGTTCAAGTTTTAGTCCCTTTTTTATGTTGAACTAATAAAAATAAATCCCTGTTGTCTCTAAGTCTAATTTCTAGAACTTATATTTGTTTCAACTCTGGCTTTGCTGCTCCGACCATGCCTTACAGAGAACACATTGATAATGGTTTTTTGTATTTTAAGAAATGATTGTCAAAATATTAGAAATAATTTCAAATTAATTTTCTCTAATTATTTGATGCATTGCAGATGACATCTGCTATAGCAATTGAAGATGTAAGAAGGGAGGTAAAGATGCTAAAAGCTTTATCAGGTCACACACATACGGTAAAGTTTTATGATGCATGTGAAGATTCCGAAAATGTCTACATAGTCATGGAGTATGTTTTCTTTATTATCGTTTCTTTAATTTGGGATGAATCTGCTTCTTCTTCCTGATGTATTCTAAATAACCTGTTATTTGTTGGTGTTTGAAATAACAGTGGGGGTGTATTGAATTTCATAGCATTGCTATACTTTCTTGTAGCAGCTTGAAGTTTTAAATTTTGTCCATGTTATTTGATGTATTTCTGGTACAAAGCAAATTGAGGCTATTTCTTAGCTCAATTAATGCTTAACCATTGATACTGAAAAATATTGCATGCTGTACTGATTCCTGTATTTCCGGCCAACTTTGAAAACCTTGCCAAGTAACATACCATGAAATTTAATTTTTATTTAATTTGATTTTATTTTTTTTGTTATTTATCAGATTATGTGAAGGCGGGGAATTATTAGACAGAATCTTGTCAAGGTATTAATTGAGAACCTTTCTATCCCCTTAACATATATGGATCTCTTTTATCTAAACAAGTTTCTAAAAAATGCTTTTTTTGTGCTACATTTAAGAGGCGGGCGATACACAGAGGAGGATGCTAAAACAATAGTTGTGCAAATCTTGAACGTTGTTTCCTTTTGCCACCTTCAAGGTGTTGTACATCGTGATTTAAAACCTGAGGTTTGATTTTTTTTCTAAAGCTTTCTTTAGTTTCCTTTCAAATTAATGGCTGTGCGCCATTTATTATTTTATTTTATTGCATTATTTTTCTGAAATTGATGTTTGAACTTTCAAACAGAACTTTTTATTCAGTAGTAGAGATGAAAATTCAGCATTGAAGATCATTGATTTCGGTCTATCCGACTTTGTAAGACCAGGTATATTGAATTGGTCCTGGTCACGGGTAACTTACCAGATTTGATTTTTATTTGCTTTAATAAATATGATATTTGACATTTCATACTGTCAACATTGAAGTTAATTATATTTGACCCAGTGTGAAAATTGACACTGGTAGTTAGTCCAATTGTTTTGGTGTAAACATCATTGAGAAGTTAGCAGGTCATCAAGTTTTAAATTAAAAAAAAAATGCAATTGCAGTTAATTTACATTATCATATTGGATTCCTGAACTGACCTCACCAGACATCAATTTGCTTATAAGTTGATGTTTGACCTTACCAGAACTGGTTACATATTGTAATCATTTTTTTGACATACTATGCAGTTAAGCTTTCAACCAAAAAAGGCATAATAGGCAGACAAGTCATGATATTTTTGGAACTATATAGGTGGATTTTTAACCAATTAGCCTGTTGTCTCTAGAATTGTGCCTATGCAGTATGCGGTGCATAGAAGCTTTTGTGGGGCTAAGAGGCAATGGGCAGGCAAAAGAAAAAGAAAAAACATTTCATGATTTCAATCATAAAGAAAATATATTATGGAACAATTTATATATCTTTCATTTGTTCTGTGTCAGATGAAAGGTTGAATGACATAGTAGGAAGTGCCTACTATGTGGCGCCTGAGGTACTGCACCGATCATACAGCAGTGAGGCAGATATGTGGAGTATAGGTGTGATCACTTACATACTGTTGTGTGGCAGCAGGCCTTTCTGGGCCCGTACTGAATCTGGAATATTCCGCTCTGTGCTGCGGGCCGACCCGAACTATGATGACTCCCCCTGGCCGTCCATATCACCTGAGGCAAAGGATTTTGTCAGGCGGTTCCTGAATAAGGATTACCGGAAGAGAATGACATCAGCACAGGCTTTGAGTAATTTCACTTTTCTTTTTTTATTTGTTCTTCTTATATGATTTTAGATGAGTAATTTCACTTCTCTTTTTTTATTAGATCACACTGGTCTAGTGCAATGCATTGTCAAACAAGATACCCATGCATTGCGTGGTTCATTTAGTATTTTGGTGTTGATATAGATTTTATATGTGGATTAGGGTCTAAGTGAGCCATTGGTACAGTACTTATCAACTGTACTTTCTCGGATCCTTTTGTCCATGTACAGGGTAAAATTGAGACCCATACCTCGCGTGGTTCATTTAGTATTTTGGGGTTGATATAGATTTTATATATCGATCAGGGTCTAATTTGAGCCATTGACACAGTAACATATCAAACTGTACTTTGTCAGGTCCTTTTGTGCATGTACAGGGTAAAACTTTTGACATATACTCTCAGTGAATTTTCCTTCTGAATTTATTTATTCTGTTTTGGAATAGCTTGTAGTACTGTTATTAGTGGGTATTGGTTATTTTTTTAGCATGCTGCCGTACTCTGTTGTAAAATTACTCCGAACTGAATTTATTTGTGGATAATAGTTGGGGAATTAAATAATAATTGCATAACTGGGCTAAATTGGGAATTAGACATATTCGGTTGAATTTGTAGTTTACCTTATGGTAACTGTTTTGGCAGTGACTACTAGCCTTAGAGTTGCTGTTTGGTTTTTAGTTCTGGTGGCACTTTTTGGATATTGGGAAAATAAAGGAAAATAAACATTGAATTAGTACTTACTAGAAACTTGTCAGTAAATTATAGAGACATGTAACATGCAAATGGAACAAAAGTAAAATCGGAACAGAAGTAAAATTAGTACTTAATAGAATACCTGTTAGTATCACTTGTCAAATGGGTCCATTTTCACTTTTTCACTTTTCGTATCACCTTTTTCACTTTTCGTTCTTCAAAGGTCAAAAGTAAAATATTGGTCCTTAAAAAGTTTCATTACCGTCAAATGGGTCCTTTGTTATCACCAGTTGAAAAACTAGATAGATATCCATGTTAGCATCCGTATGATGGTGCAGTAGACGTGAATACTATTTTTAGTTAATTTTTTAGTCAATTTATGGACATTGGTGTTTCTGGGTATTTAATAGATACATAATGACATAAATAATAATTTTAGTATGTATCCACATTATGAATATTGGTTTTTCATGTCATTTATCAATTAAAATGGTACTTTTAAGGAACAAATGGAAAAATAGTAATTTATAAGGAGAACTAGATACTAGTTGATGAGGGTTTCTTTGGGTTGTTCTCTCAATTCCATTTATTGGCATTGATAATAATTGGTATAGCAGGGTACTCGGTACAGAGCTCCTTTACTTCTCCCCTTTGGTATCAACTATTAATTGCTTTCGTTTTTGCATCTTTCATTGTAACTTGTTGGCATTTTATTGCATTAAAAGGAAATGTACCATCTATCAATTTTAGTTTAGGACCAGAAAGGAACTTCCTTAAGTTCTGGGGGACCATTGATGTGAATTATTTATAGTCCTTTTATATGCTCTGCAAATTTAATTTTGTTAAATTGGGCAATATTTTATTAATTTTCATGCAATGACAGCTCATCCTTGGTTGAGAGATCAGCAAAGGCAAGTTCCATTGGATATTTTTACATACAAGTTAGTCAAGGCATATCTCCGTGCTACTCCTTTCAAGCGTGCTGCATTAAAGGTATTTGACATTTTCTATTTGTACCACTATTTTTGGATTTCTTTTGTAATATTTTGTATCAAACGATAGAGAATATTTGATTTAAAATTAACTAACAAATGAAGTTGCATCCGTAGAATGGATACTTGGAACTTTTGCTTATATATATTTTTTGAATAGTTTACACAAATAATCCTTTCCATTTTCATTTCTACTACTTACCTATCCATTAAATTAGGTCTTGGCCATTACTTATTTCATCGAAATCTGCTAAGAATCATAGCTAATAGTTGTGTAACATGATGAGTCACATTGGTAAACTACTTAAGTGATGATTAGGACGTGGGTCCATACTCCATGGTTATACTAGAAACATGGCCAAGACCAAAACTGACACAAATTTGAAATTTATAAACTGAAGTATGGAAGAGGATATTTAAGTGACTTGAAGGGAAACATGATAAAAACAAATTCATAGCACCTAAAGTAACTCAAATTTTGAGTTTAGATCCAGACCGTCAGATCTCTTTTGTCACAAATATTAAAGGGGACCGTACATTCCACCTCGGGCCGGATTGGCCTGGATTCTTATCGGACTGTTCGGATCTAAACTAAAAATTTGAGTTACTTCAGAGGATCTGGACTCGGTGAAAACAAGGAGTCAATTTGTAGATTTTACTATGATTTTCTTTTACTTATCTCATCTTGCAAAGAAAGCTTGGCTCTCGTTAAAATATTTAGTTGAGAACTTGGTTAAATGCTCTTCTCTGTGAATTATCTGTGAACATTCGATCAACAGGGTTTTGTCTACTTGGCATTACCCAAAATGTTAATTGACTCTACTATAGCCAGTTTTTTTCAAAGTAATACCTAATATCTGCATATTTTTTCAAACTAAAACCTAATATCTGCAAACTTTCATGATATTGTATTTTGTTTAATTATAGGCTTTGTCAAAAGCTATAACTGAGGACGAGGTTATCTACATTAGATCGCAGTATGATCTACTTGAACCAAATAAAGACGGCCGTGTCTCCCTTGATAATTTCAGATCGGTTAGTGTTGCTATATTTTTAATATTCTGTGCATTTATCGATGCACATTTTTAATCAATTGTCTGTTCTTATGAAACTTCTTTTACGAAATTATTTCAGGCTCTTTTGAGAAATGCTACAGATGCCATGAAAGAGTCCAGAGTACATGAAATCTTGAATGCGGTATATGACGTCACTACTATATATATATATATTTGTTAATATTTAGTATCTTAGTATTCTAGTAAACTTTGGGGCCAAAGAATGTAGTGCCACTCTAAATCCGACATAACGAATTCACAGTATTTTGGACAATAAGAGGTATATGGCCAGAAAGAATGTGGTTTTAGTTTATTATTTTCGTATTATGTGAAAATAATATGTAAGTTCATTTGCTCTCATGTCAGCTGGAACCACTATCGTACCGAAAAATGGATTTCGAGGAGTTTTGTGCAGCTACTATTAGCCCATACCAGTTGGAGGCATTGCTAGACTGGGAAAATATTGCAACCACCGCTTTCGGGTATTTCGAGCTAGAGGGCAACCGGGTCATCAAAATTGAAGAATTAGCCAATGTGAGTTGTACTTCTTTGTTTCTTTTTCCTTCTTTTGACTCAATTCTCTCTTCATTAGAAATTAGGTTTAGGTAGATGTTTTGAGACTTTAATTTCAAGAACTTTGATCACAAGAGCCTGTTGAGCCCCATTTTTTTGGGATCCGTCCCTCACTTTACAGTTTGCGATTAAATCTCAGCCGCTTTGGGATTCAGACTAGCACAGGGGCAGTATTATTGGGCTTTGAGATTCGTGCCACGTTAAAAAGAACGGTCTGGATCCACTAATTGTAAAAGATTCCCTTGTGCAGTAATGGGGAGGATGTGAATCGTTTTTTTTTGTTGTTGAGAAAAGTGGGGCATCCCACATATTTTCATTAAGAAACCATTACATTGTTTTTAGGCTGGTACCACCTATCTGGTACCATAGTTCATAGAAACAATAAGATTTTAACTTTTTTTCTCTATTTTGTAGGAGATGAACCTTTCATCCTCAGCTTACTCCATAATTCGAGACTGGATAAGACCGTCCGATGGAAAGCTAAGTTTCTTAGGATACACCAAATTTTTACATGGTGTAACGATACGAAATAGCAATGCGAGACGGCACCATTGAAACAACACCTAGTGCTTTTGCAGTCATTTTTTATTTCTTTTCCATGTTAATTCGTGCAATTCTAGATAGCTGCCATCTTGTTTCTTTTCTTTTATCCGTTTATTTTGTAGAGAGTGCATGTAAAAGGGGAGATGTTAAAGTGCAGAAGTTAGTTTTTGAAAAGATGTTTCAAGTTTTTTTTTTTTTTTTTCATGTTTTTGGAGGAAATATAGTTTTCATTTTCATTTTTGTTTATAATTTAATCTTTTTGCACGAAGCAACCCACATCTCTCGCATTTGCACTTGCAAGTAAACTTTATTCAACAGTACTACATAATTATTTTGTTCCATCAGAGCTAGTTGGATAATAACTCAATTTGTTAAGATGTGATGTTTTCGAGGTCAATTTTTTGGGTTTTTTTTGTAAATGTTAACATGTCAAAAAGAATTAGTTATTTATAAAATAGGAATTTAATGAGAAGTTACACATCGTCCATTTTATTAAACTGTATAGCTAACTTAAAAATATATAATTTTTATATAAAAGAATCCTATGTAAAACTAAGGAAATGCATAAATTTACACGAGTACTAAATTGGAACACGTACATAAATATAGAGTCCGGCTAGTATGACATCAGTGTCATTTGAGCATATATAATATCAATTCTAAAATCTACCGAAATGACTTCCAACGGTGAATCCAAACCGTTCAAACCGATCTACTTTATTAGTTGTGCGTTACATGAAAATTTTATAATTTTTTGAATTTATTTAGTATCAAGTCAAGCGGTTAAATGTGTGAGTTTTAAAGTTAATTTTAATGCATTCATTTTTCAACATTTTTGACCGCTTGATTTGATACTAAAATAATTCAAAAATATAAAAAAATTGCATGTAAATGCATCACTCATAAAATAAATCGGTTTGAATGGTTTGGATTAAAAAACAAATAATAAAATGCATAATTTCAATCTAACAATGCCAGAAAAGAAAAAATAAACATCAGTTTGTTTTCTCTGTTTAATTCCTCCTGATTTAAGTGCATATTTCACTCCATTAACGGGCCGAACAATTAACGAATCAATACTGAACGGATTATAATCCGAACAAGGCCCGAAGTTCGGTTCATGTTCAAATTAATTCTTACGTACGAATCGGATCTAAACAATAATTGAACAGCCCAGATCGGACAGCAGCCCGTTTGAGCGCCTCTTCATCCTCTCTCTGCCACTGCGCCTCTCTTCACCGCCTACTCTCGGTCCGATCATCGATTCCAGGACGTCCCTCCGCTCATCCTAGAGGCGCGCCTCTCTCCTCTTCCCGACCCTTTCCCTGATCTTCTCCATTATTGGTAAGCGCCCGTTCCTCCCTCTCTCTCGTTCTCTCTGATGGGTTAATGGGTTGGGGGTCTGAGTAAAGAGTTCGATGACAAGCTGGAGATGACCCAACTTGTTCTTCTTTCCGATACTTTGGATTTGCGATGGTTCAAATTTGTTAGCATAGTTCAGAATAGAAATTGAACCTGTACTTCTTCTAATCCATGGTTTCTAGTAGAATACTAAAGCGTTCTAGTACCAAAAGGGTGTTCTATGCTTCGTCCATTTTCTAATTCTTTTCTCTGTCCAACATGCAATCAGGGACTGAGAATAATTTTACTGAATTAGATTATAAAATGTTTATTTGCTAGTTATTGTGTTTTGGATAAATTTTGAAGTTGCCCTTTCAATCCAAGAAAGTGTGAATATTATATATAATTCTATGAATTTGTAAGTACATATGTAAGTGTTTGATTAATTGCACTTTGTATATGTCACCATTTGATTAATTTACTCAAATTCCTTCTGGTTCCTTTCTTTTATGGGATAATTTCATATTTGCACAATTGTCACTCTACTTATCTTAATACTCATCTCATCTGTTTCAGTACCTAATTTTGTGCAGTTCTCTAATTGATTGTATTAAAGTTTTTAATGTGATTGTTTTGTTTTCTTTTTTTCTCTAATTGATTGTATTAAGGTCTTATTTTTAGTATTTAACACACAAGTTAGATTAATAATGACAATAGCAAGCCAATACTTTTACCTTCTATGTACATTGTATGTTATTCACCCTATTCAATGTTGACCTCATATTTTTCAGCAAAAAGAAATTATACAAAAGTATTTCTTCTGGCTACTCTTTCAAGTTACTCTTCTGTGCCTAGCTGCCTCTTCAAGTCCTAAGGTATTTTTGTCATTCTATTAAAACTGTCTAATCATGTTATCTCAAAATCAGATTAGAAATTATAGGGGTTTGGTTGCATCTTACCTTCTTCCTTGTTGTTAGACCTTCATATCAAAACTGGCACAAGGTTTGTAAAAATTAAGTTTGTGAAGTTATTAGAAATGCATTTTAGGGAACCAGTTGTTAATATTTTGATATAATTAAATTACTTTGGCAATGTTATTATTTTTTATTAGTTTGATGTAATTTTTTTTTTCCATGTTGCAGTTATAACAACTGAAAGTAAAAATATCCTTCTCAGACAGTTTTACCAGAAGTCAGAAGAGAAGGTAAATTGTACAAAATTCATCAATTACTATCAATAACTTTATTTATTTTTTTTCTTGTTGTCCATTCAAGAAGCAACATCCAAAAAAATAATAATGCTTCTCTGCTTAACTAAACTGGACCAGTACCAGAGAAGGAACCAGTACTCATTCAATCATTGAACTCTCGCCAAATCTCTTTGTTTGTTTTTCACAGGAATTCGCTGGTGGAAAAGTTTCTCACCAAATCACTCACAGCGATCCGATCAGAGAATTTCAGTCATGCAAAGAAGACTTCTCCTCCATCCGATCCTGATCATGTGTATCCGCCTTCCTTCCTCCTTCCTTCAAACCCTAACTCTCACCACCACTTCCTCTCAGACTTGTATCGTTTCCCCTCTCCTCTCTCTCCTTTCCCGCTCTCAGAGTTGGTCCAATGACCCCTCTCTTCCTTCTCTCATCACTCAAACCCTAATCCAATCTCCCTCTCCCTCTCACCTCTCCTCCCTCTTCCTCTCTCCTTCTCTCTCCCCTCAAATTTCGCTTTCCTTCTTCCACTACCTTTCTCGCCATTTCCCTTCTCTCCTCTCTCTCGACTACCGTCTTGCCCTCCTCCAGTCTCTTGTAAAGTCACAGTATTTCTTCCTAGTGCGCTATATCTTGACTTCAACCATTGCCTCCGTATCTAATTCAAAAGAAGATTTGTTACTGCTCCTGTCCTTCATGATCTCTATCCAAAAAGAATCTCATTTCAGACCATCAATCAGGTGCACTAACACTCTTCTGATGGCACTTTCACGTTTTTCAATGCTCCAAGAAATGAAAGACCTCTTTGATAAATTGAATATAGGTGAGATCTTTGGGCAGCCCAATTTGCACACTTACAACATCATGATCAATGCACATTGCAAACATGGTCTTCTAAGTGATGCAAAATTATACTTGGGTTTTCTTTTGCAAGCCAATTTGTTGCCTGATACACATACCTACACCTCATTTATTATGGGTTACTGTAAAGATGACAAATTGGATAATGCATGTAAGCTGTTTGTGCTAATGCCATGCATGGGATGTCTAAGGAATATGTTTAGCTATACTGTTTTACTTCAGGGCCTTTGTGATACGGGTCGGGTCAAACAGGCAGTTTCTATTTTCTCCAGCATGAGAGATGACAAAATTGACCGTGATGTGCAGGTTTATACCATATTAATTTATGGATTTTGCAAGGTCGGGAGGGTTGATGATGCAAGAATTCTGCTTGGTGATATGTACAAGAATGGCTTGATACCAAATGTGGTTACATACAATGCAATGATTGATGGGTATTGCAAGAAGGGTAATCTTGATTTGGCAATGCGGTTACTCAGAACAATGGAATTGACAGATTTGTGTAAACCCAATAGCCGCACCTACAGTGAGTTGATTTGTGGGTTTTGTAGCGAGAGGAAGATAGATAAAGCAATGGCTTTATATGATAAGATGGTGCAGGTTGGTTTAACACCGAATGTTGTTACATTTAGTACCTTGATCCAAGGCCAATGCGAACATGGTTCGATAGAGTCTGCTTTTAGGCTATTAGGTTCAATGGAATCTATCGGTTTGGTCCCGAATGATTGGACTTGGTCAATATTAATAAATGCACTGTGCAAACATGAGAGAGTAGAGGAGGCCATCTCTCTTTTTGGATCCCTTTTAGAGAAGGGTATTAAAGGAAATAAAGTGGTTTATACTGCCCTAATCGATGGTCTATGCAAGTCAGAAAAAACTGAATTATCCTTTAGGTGGCTTGAGAAAATGGTTTTGGGGGGCATTATGCCAGATTTGTATACCTATAATTCAATTTTGGATGGTCTTTGTAGGGAAAAGAGGGTAAATGAGGCCATTAGGGTTTTAAATGACATGTCAAATAAAGGTGTTCGACCAAATGTGCTCTCGTATACAATATTGATAGATGAGTTGGTTAGTGACAGGCTTACTAGTGATGCAGAGAAGTTGTTTGGTGAAATGCTTGAATTGGGTATTGCACCAGACACATGTGTCTATACAGTATTTGTACGGTCTTGTTGTTTTGAGGGAAGAATGGAGGATGCTGAGAAATTGTTGACCCAGATGAGGGCAGATGGTGTATTTCCTAATTTGGTAACATATAATACGTTGATTAATGGGTATGAAACTTGGGGTTTGACAAGTAAAACACTCTCTACTTTTGCAAGTATGATTAATGACTCAGTTGAGCCAAATGCTGAGACTTATGGATCCTTAGTTAGACATCTGGTTAGGAGAAAGAAGACTGGTAATTCTGTAATTAAAGCAGATGTTGATGTTTGGAAAATTGTTGATTTGGAGACTATAGAGGAATTACTCAAGGTGATGGCTAAGCTTGGAGTCAGACTGAATATCTCAGCTTATGAAATTTTAGTTTCATGTTTGTGCAAAGTTGATCGAATTGAAGAGGCAAAATATTTGGTTTCTAAATTAGAGAAAGAAACAGATAATCAAGTTCCAAGCGAAGATATATATACCTCTCTGGTAGATTGTTTGTGCAGGTTGAAAAAGGTTACAGAAGCTGTGGAATATGTAAATTTGATGGGAAAATATGGATATATGCCGACGCTAGAGTCCTATAAAAGAGTTATTTGTTTGCTATGTGAAACAGGACAGTTAAAGGAGGGTATCTCTGTCTTTTGTGGCCTGTTAACGAAAGGTTATAATTGTGATGAAATTGCTTGGAAAATTATCTTTGAGGGATTATTGAGTGAAAATCACGAGGAATTTGGGTCTAAACTTTTAACTATCATGGAAGAAAGAGGGTACAAGACGGGAACATCGGCGTACTCTAAGATGTTAGAACAATTTGAAAACCAATTTCATAAAGGTGGGCAGTTACATATACCTAATCTGCAAAAGGTGTGAACTTTTGAACTTCATGAGATTTTTCTATTTTTTTTTTGGTAGGAAATCATTCTTTGATGCTAACAAAGTAAAGAGTAAATTCTTGCACTAATATGTAAATTGATTTTTCTAATACAAGATTGTTGTTTAATTTGTCAACCACTTTTACATTTCGGTTTACTCTTTACAATTCATCAGTGTAATTACCCTCCTTGAGAAGTTTACTTTGATTTAGTAGGTGCTTCCATTGTTGAAAATAAAAGAAAACACTTAGAAGTAAGAAATAAAAAGAAACTTATTTTTTCATGAACAATACATTATTAAATAAGACACCCATACCTTGTGTGGTTCTTTGAGTATTCTGGTGTTGATATAGATTTTATAAGTGAATAAGGGTCTAATTGAGCCATTGGTATAGGAAGATATCATTTGTACTTTGCCAGGTCCTTTTGTGCATGAAAAAAGGGTAAATTTGATACCCATACCTTGCGTGGTTCATTTAGTATTTTGGTGTTGATATAGATTTTACAAGTGATTTAGGGTCTAATTAAGCCATTGGTATAGTAGATATCAACTGTACTTTGTCAGATCCTTTCATGCATGAAAAGGGTAAAATTGAGACCCATACCTTGTGTGGTTCATTTAGTATTTTGGTGTTGATATAGATTTTATGTGTGGATTATGATTATGGTCTAATTTGAGCCATTTTGGTACAGTAACATATCAAACTGTACTCTGTCAGGTCCTTTTGTGCATGTACAAGGTAAATTTTTTGACATATACTCTCAGTAAATTTTCCTTCTCAAATTATTTCTGATTTGAAAATAGATGTAGTAATAATAGAATTAGCTTCAAGTAGTTGTTGGTTATTTTGTTAGCATGCTGCCATGCTCTGTTGTAAAATTACTCCGAACTGAATTTATTTGTGGATAATAGTTGAGGTGTTAAATAATAATTGCAAACTTGGCTAAGTTGGGACCATAGACAAATTCAGTTGAATTTGTAGTTTACCTTACGGTAACTGTTTTGGCAGTGACTACTAGCCTCAGTGTTGCTGTTTGGTTTCAGTTCTGGGAAAATAAAGGAATAAACATTGAATTAGTACTACTGAAATACTTGTCAGTAAATTATAGAGACGTGTAATATGCTAAAGGAATAAATTACAAAAGTAAAATGGGTCATTTGTTAGCATCACCTGTCATTTCACTTTTTCACTTTTTGTATCACCTTTTTCAAATGTTCAAAAGTAAAATATTGGTCAGTCACGATTAATTTGGCTCATATTGAAAACTCTTCAGGGATTAAAATGGTATTTTTTTAGGACTAAATGGAAAAATAGTGATACTTTGAGGAACATTTGTGTAATTCACAAGGAGAACCAGATGCTAGTTGATAAGGGTTTCTTTGGTTGTTCTTGTTAGTATTTAATATAAACTTAATATATTTAATAGTGAAAGAGAAAATACTCTGTGGCAGAAAATTAATTTATAATATCAATATCTTCTTACTCTCTTATTCTCTTACAAATTACTAATAACAACATCTTAATTTATAAGATACATGGTGTCATTTTGATAACCTAGAATATAAATGTTATTAAACATAACAACAATATCAAGTATATGAATTGCACAGCTCAATATGACTCTAGAAAATCTAAACATTTAATCTATTTAGAAAATTCAAATACATTCACTCTAATCATTTGACCAATTGACCAATTAATTAAGTTTACTATTTCTAACGGTTCACTTAATTCCATTTATTGGTGCTCATAATAATTGGTATAGCAGGGTACTCAGTACAGAGCTCCTTTACTTGTGCCCTTTGGTATCAAGTATTAAATGCTGTTGTGTAACTTGTTGATACATTAATTGCATTAAAAGGAAATGTGACATCGTTGGCTCTGTCAATTTTAGTTTTTGGACCAGAAAGGAACTTCCTGAAGTTCGGGGGGACCACTGATGTGAATTACTGTATTTTGTTAATGTGAGCAATATTTTTTTCATTTTCATTTTTTATGCTTTTTTTTTTTTTGGGGGGGGGGGTTTATAGTTTTCATTTTCATTTTCATTTACAATTTAATCTTTTTTGCCACATGTTTTTGCAAGAAACAACCCGCATCTCTCACATTTGCAATTGCAAGTAACCTTTATAAGCAATATTATTTATTCAACTAATAAGCAATGATCTTGAGCATATATACAAAGAAAAAAGAGACTAGATCCCTGTTTTCTCTCAAAAAAAAAAAAAAAAAACTGCACAATGTGCTGTACGAACATGGACCAATATCCTCCTAGGTACCGTAGGGATGGGCCTCACTTTACAGTTTGAGATTAAATCTCAACCGATTTGAGATTCGGGGGGAAATATGGGGCAAGTTTTATTGGGCTTTGAGATTCGTGCCAAGCTAAAAAGAACGGTCTGGATACACTAATTGTAAAAGATTCCCTTTTCAGATAATGCACTGGATATGAATTCTACGAACATGCCCTTATTGTTTAATGGGATGTAAAGTTTGTTAGTTATTTTAGAATGAAATGTGTTGCATACAATTGAGGTTAAAATTAATTACACTTATTTATAAAATCTATGGGAGAGAGAACCATGTTCTCTCTTCTCCGTTGATTTTTTTTTTTTTTTTCATTTCAAATGCCGGTATAACTGAACTCAGATGTAGAAATCATACCTATTGTAGCAGTTAGTTCAAATTAGGTTTAAATTGATGTCAATTTTACACAACTAAACAACAATTGAGGATTACCCTTGCGACTTATTTTCCTTTTAAAAATTAACTGAATCATTTTGATCAAGTTCGTTATAACTTATAACAAAGTTTGCTTATTTGAACCATTTTGGTGCTTGCGAGATCAAGTGAGCAAATGAGGGGGATTCAGAACAAATTGTCTATTTATTTGGTTTTAAGTCCTATTGTTTAATAGCTATTAGATTCGGATTTTGTTGTTTAACCGTATCATTTATTGGAGTAAAGTGTTTAACTATATTATATGTTGTTTAATTTTTTTGAGAGAAATTTGTTGTTTTAGTTTAGTTTACAATTTCACTTTTGACTTTAATTTTGGATTTATATTTATGAATAAGGCTGGCGTGCTACCTGTAGCATAGTGACATGTCGTGCTACCTCTTCAAAAACCTATTGAATAAACTTCAAACAACAAATCCAAACCGTTGAAATTGATCTACTTCACGAGTGATGTATTTACATATAAAATTTACAAATTTTTACATTCATTTAGTATAAGGTCAAATGGTCAAAAAATAATGAAAAATGAATGTATTAAAATTAACTTATAATTCTTATTTTTTTGACCGCTTGACTTTATACCAAATGAATTCAAAACATTATAATTTTGGCATGTAAATATATCACTTATGTAGTAGATTGGTTTCAACGGTTTGGATTAGCTATTAAAACATATCTAATTAGTTTTGGAAGAAGTAGCATGACATGTTACTATGCTACAGGTAGCACGCTAGCCTTATTCTATATTTATTTAGTTTTAGTTTGTGTTAGAAATAATTGAATCGTAAAATATTCAAGATCATAATTACAGCAGCGGAAAGCAACTTAATCTTGAAGGTTAGTTTCACATCTAGTCCTTCTAAGTCTTCTTGTAGTTTGTCCAGTCCACTCTCTTCTCGTCTATCCTCTTGAACGCTAGTTGGAGACACGCCACAATGATATACCGAACGTGTCCCACTGATTCACAACTGAAGAATTCCGATTCACAAATGAAGAGGCTCTTACGAAAGGTAACATCCTTTCGCAAAAGAACGCCTCTCTTAAGACACATCTCTTCAATGAAAGGACACATCTCTTCAATGCATCTCTTCATCGAAAGGAGACATCTCTACAACGTATCTCTTCAATGCATATTTTTGTTGAAAAGACGCATCTCTATAATGCACCTTTTTGACGCATCCCTTCCTCGAATTAAATAGTTTACATATAAAAATTCCAACCGTTTGTCTCATGGATTTTGTCGAACTAATATGTCTGGCTGATGTTATGTTTTAATTTTGTGGAAAATTCCAACCGTTTGTCTCATGGATTTTGTCGAACTAATATGTCTGGCTGATGTTATGTTTTAATTTTGTGAAGACGTCAGCTCTGAATCTTGTTTAAGGGATCACTTTTTTTTTTGTGCTTAGAGATAAAGATAAAGATTTGAGCACATCTATTACATCAAAAACTTTTAAACTTATTTGGATCAAACATGTTACAGTGTATCAGAAACATTTGATATATTGGTTATATACATAATCAAGCATAATCTAGCAGTTCATATTTGCCACTGTGACATAATGATATGAAATCAATCTATTTTCATGTCATGCACTGAAATGATGAAAGAAATGCATAAAATGAAAAGAAAACTACAAACAAATTACAAATTGTATGTGGAATTTTATTTACACTTTAGTCTTTCTTGAACTCGTAATATACAAAAGTTTCTACTTTGAATACAAAAAATCAGCGTAATTAATATGAGAGGTTTATCACTGGGTTGGGAAATTTTATCACACTAGACGCCTCCAGTAAACAGAGAAGCGCTTCAACTCAATTTATTTCATCTTGTAATGAAATATGACGATTAAAATTAAATTTGGGGGAAATTTCATATATACCACTCAAAAATGTGAAATTACGTATTTACCACTCCAAATTCTATAATTACGTATTTATCATTTTCAATTATAATAACTCGTATATTTGTCCAATATAACTTAAATATGCATTAAATATTCTTAAAATTTAAAATTAATTATGTTTAAGATTTTAGAAACTAAAATTAATCAAGAATTAATTAAAACATGATTCATTCCCTCTGTACCCACTCATACAATGGATAATAACATTAAGTTGTGTTTCTCTGATCACCCCGACATATCCTCTGCCACCATCTCATTCAACCTGAATTGCAACAACAATCTTGGCCATGCCTTCTCCTACCACCTCGTGTAAGCAGCCAACCACAACCGCTAACACTGCTGCTGTCAGAAGTGCTGACTGTAATAATGGGGTAGCGAGTCATGCCGAATACAACGAGAGAGCTTATAAACAATATGCAATGGGCGTAGCGAAACTGGAGAAAACAAGATTCAAATCCGAATGTGGAGAATGAAGTCTAGTTTTAATTAATCCTTAATTAATTATATTTTTAGAATCATAAAATAATTGATTGGACTTTTGGATATATTTGTAATATATTTAAATTATATTGGATAAATATGTGAGTTATTAGAATTTAGAATAGCAAATATATAATTATAGAATTTAAAGCGGTAAATACGTAATTTCAAAATTTTGGAGTGATAGATATGAAATTCCTCTTTAGATTTGTGGTCTTGATATAGTGTCAAGATGTATCATATTAAAATGATGTAAATGAATCCCTCTCTTTAACAAATATGGTATACCATATTTATTTAATTTTCTCAAATATCTTAAGAAATAACCAACTAATGCATAGTTTTTGAGGTTTTCTTAAAACCTTTTAGAATTGAACATGGCTTTTGAAAAAATAATTGTACGAACAAATAATTTTTTGCAACATACACACTATTTGTTGAGATGATACAGATGCACACAGTAGAGCTCAATACAATGTTATATAGTTAAGAAATCATGTTCTAGAGGTTAGTTCATGCTATAAATGTGAACTATACAAACAACAATAGCACTGATCATAACAATCTTACCCGATTCCTTCTCCAAAAAATAAAAATAAAAATAAAAATAAATAAAAGGTGCATGCACCCAAGCAATAAGATAACTTCCTTGTTGTACATCTTTTTAATTCCTTACTGCACAACAGCATGAATCTCGGTATGTTACATTATGTAGTGCTCTAGGGAAGGTATTTTAGAAAATACGCTATTAACAAACAAAAATGATAACCAATGAAAATAAGAATCCACTCTTGTATTTTGTACAGCAGAATCTTTTTTGGATATATTAATGTGCTTCTTCAAACGAAACAATTTAAATTAATGTTACGATGCATTAAGAAATTTAGTATACAGACATGAGGAGGGATTCACTTGCACAATTTTTTGGTGACATAAAATTACATCATTCATTTTTAAAGTTTTTAAAATCTAAACAGTCTATCCAAACCGTTCAACATGATCTCCATATTAAAATATGCTTAATTAGAGACCAAATTTTACATTTTTTTCAAATTTTTTTTACCATTTATTAAGTATTTTAAAAAATTGTTGTTTTCAGACCATTAAATTTTTGTACCCATCTTAATAAATAGTAAAAAAATTCAAAAAAAAATATAAAATCTGATCTACAAGTACATTTTTATATATTCAACATGTTGAACTGTTTGGATCGACTGTTTGAGTTTTAAAAATGTAGGGTGTAATTTTGTATCACCAAAAAATAGTGTAAGTGGATTCCTCCTCTACAGACATAATATGTATGCAGAAAAGTATCGTACTTCATAAATAATTACAAAGGCTTTGATACATTTTGTAACTAACACCAAGCGATGCATATATAACACAAAACACTTGCTGTTGTGATACCAAAAATATCAACAATTTAATAAAAAAAAGAGTATATACTAGTTGAATAGCATCAACTGGATTGACAAAAATTGTCTTAATAATTAGTTGAAATATACTAGTGTGCATTGATATTATAAACATGTATATATTAACACAACTGATCACATATGTGTATTTAGGGGTGGCAATGAGTTAGTTTGGACCGAGCTAGGTCTACCTCGTAATCATCTTGTTGAGCAATCGAGCGAGCTGGAACAAGCTGAGATTAGGAGGATGAACTAAAACCTTAGCTTATAATTGGACCGAACCACTATTGATCAAGCTAGAGGCTTGTTTAGCTCGCCGGGTCTAGTTGGACCTTGTTTTAAGAAGAAAATAAATTTTATAAACTTTTTTTTTGACCGAGTTGGAAGGAGCTGGACAAAATAAATTTCACACAAATTTACAAATTTATTTCTAGCCGAGCTAGCTAGGCCTAGGTCAAACTCGTTTAATCTGGACCGAGCCAATAATGAACGAACTGTTAGCGATCGAGCCACGGATTGATCCCGATCAAATAAATAAATAAATAGATATTTAAAGTGTGTAAAAACATAAATTATTTTTAAAGAATAAGTTCAAAAGTCAATTATCAGTCCAAAAAAACGGGGGTTCTCCTTAGTCTTTACATTGTTGTTAATAACATAGCTTTCTCCACAAGTCCAGGTCGCATGAAAGATGGGCTGTCATGATTTTTATTGGTTTAGGCAAAAATAATTGACATCCAAGCGACTTTTGGAACCTCTGTTTTATTATTATTATTATTATTATTATTTTCTTTTTTTTTTGAAAAATCTGATAGTGGCTATCAGGAGTTTACAACAGGCTGTCTGTTTTTTAACCGGATATCAAAAGAAAGCCACCCACAATATTACAAAAAGAATTACCCAAAAGAAAAAAAAAATAAACATCAAAACAGGAAATATAACAAATAAGAACTACAAAAATCAAAAAAAAAAATTTCTTTCTTATTTTATGGAGTCAATAGTCTTCCCACAATTACCTTGACTATTCCTATTTGAACGGATCAAGCAAAAATGAAAGGCACATAGTTATTCACATTATTAGTAGCCTATTAGGCAGGTTAGGGTTGCAAACGAATCCAACTTAATCCAGTTCGAATTCGGTTCAAACTAATTTTGAATCAAGTTGGTTCGAAACTTAAACAGGACTTCGAACTGAAAAGAAGAGTTTGAGTTCGATTTGGTTCATTAATAGCTTGAATTAAGACGAATCGGAAGAGCTGGAGGGTTTAGACAGACAGAGCCAGAACAAAATTTCGAACTGAGCCATACCCAGTTCGGTTCGAGTTCGAATTCGTACCAATTTCAAACTGAGCTAGATTGATTCATTTCAAAATAAACTTTAATTGAACAAGTTAATTACAATTTTTTTTTCAAATCGAACTCAATTGAATCACGAGTGAGCTTTTTTACCAGCCCTACATCCACAAATTCAAAACATTTGAAAAATAATTACAAACAAAAGATAACTGATTTTTGGTTCGAAAATTGAAAAATAATTCAGAACCGAGACAGATGCTTTACAGATGCTTCGGAGGTATATTGTGGTAAAAAAATTATACTATTCTCTAAACCAAAATTGTGAACTGGTTTTTGACAAAAAAATTAGAAAGAAGTGAATAAGCAAGTGTATAATTGTATATTGATGCAATACTTGATGTAGCGTACAATAGTTGAGTGTGCATTTTGGGTGCGTTTGGATGGGTCAAGAATAGCTACTATTCCGGATTAGCATTATTCCGAGCTACTATTCGGCATTTGAGTGTGTTTGGACTTTGGATTAGCAAATAGTCATTATTCTTTATTTGTCTTTTGTGGAATAGCTCACTATTTTACTATTCCTACAAAATGTTGTAATAGCTCCTATCATAAAATTAAGAATAGCTCTATCATTGCTACTATTCTTGATTCATCCAAACACACTGAGAACTTTAAAAGTTCATAAGATCAAAATAAATGTTTGATTTTGGTCGAAATGCAATTTTATTCGGCCAAAAATATACAGTATTTATTAGCAGTTGTGTCTTAGTTGAAATATACTAGAGTGCATCGATAATATAAACAAGTGTATATTAGCACAATAGACAAATGTACATGAGTACTTCGGCATAAATAAATAAATATTTAAAGTGTGTAAAACGTTCATAAATTATTTTTAAAGAATTAAGTTCATAATACATAAGTCAATTATGAGTCCAAAAAAAAGGGTTCTCCTTAGTCTTTACCTTTTTTTTTAATTACATAGCTTTCTCCACCAAGTCCAGGTTGCATGAAAGGAATTCACATCTGCTGCGATCTAAAGCTAAGGAATAATATTTTTAAAATTTTTGCTTTTTCAAATTCAGCTGTCAAATGTTTTCTGTGTACGTATCTCAAAACAATTTATTTTTCTGTACACTAATTTCAAAATAATTCAAAATTAAAAAAAACAGAGATTTTAAAAACACTGTTCACACTGAATAATCGTAGCAAATTCGGGTCCTGCCTGAAAGATGGGCTGTCATGATTTTTATTGACATCCAAGCGACTTTAGGAACCTCTGTTTTATTATCAAAATTGTTTTTTCTTTTTCTTTTTTTACAGAGTCAATAGTCTTCCCACAATTACCTTGACTATTCATATTTGAAAGATCAAACAAAAAATGAAAGGTACAAAGTTATTCACACTATTAATTAGTAGCCTATTATGCCACATACTACATCCACAAACAAAAGATAACTGATTTTTGAATAAACAATTCATTATTAATATTTAAAATATGAAGAAATTTATCACTTATTTTATCTTAAAAATTATTTCAAATAACTACTTATGAATCTTTATCTGAAAAATAAAGAAGAAACTAATAATTGCAAACAAGAAAAATAACAATCTAGCAACCTAGCTTACTAGAATACTCCACCTTACATTTTTGACTCTCAAAGAAACCTCTTGAGGGTTCCACATGCAAAACAGAACACAACCATTGGTGGTTACCTGATCACTTCTCCAAGAAGGAAGGTCTTTTCAAGTTTACAAGTAACCCTGAATTTGAATTTAATGGTCTATTACAATTTCAATGGATCTAAGTTCAGGGGCGGACTCTCTTAGATTTTGAAATTTAATGAAAAAATACGGGTCCAGTATCATTTTGCTTTTTTCTAAAAATTATTTTACTTCTCTCTAGAACTGAAAAGTCCGCTAGATTAATTCAAAAACACTGTTAATGAGAAATTTGATAGAAATTTACAGGTCCGGACCAACTCTGTTATTTTTATCTTGTAAGCGTGTGCTATTTTTATTTTTTTTATTATGTTAATTGTCTTTTTATTTAGTATCTAATTAGTTAATGAGTTTGAATCCGATAAACTATTTGAAACTTATTCTTGCCTCTTCCTGGTAGAAATTCTGCGTCTGCCCTGTCTAGAGTCAAATGAAAGGAATACTATATTTTTATAATTCTAGGTAGAATGCTGCTAATTAATGTGTTCATACCGGGTTCATTATGGTTCCATTATTCTTTTGGTTTGCTCCTAACACAACAATGCTTTTCACATTCTCTGTCAATAAAAAGTGATTCAAGGAGAAAAAATCTGTACCTAAAGAATAATCCAGTTGTCTGCCATTTCGTTTAATATAATATAGTATTAAATTAAGGAATTGAATGCGGTTTGATTGACACTGAATGCTTTAATATTCGTGCAAATAATTGATTGGGCTGTCGCCTATTTTCCTCCCATCCAATGTTGCACCTTTTATTTAATAATTTCAAAATTTGTACTGATTAGTGCACATAATCTTGAAACGGATCGGACGGTTCATATTGGACACCAAACAGAATTTGGTCCAATGTCTATTGAACCGCTCAGAACATTCAGAGCGTAGAGTTTCTACCTTCATCTCGATCGAAATATGGTGGTGAGCAGATTCAGTCGTCAGAGCGGGTCGACAGTTGAATAAAAGTGGATCCGGTTATGGAGAGATAAAGATTAAGGTAATAGAATAATTAAAAGTGTTTATAAGTAGAATTAGAAAATTAGAATATGTTAGAGAGTTTTAGAAAATTTTATGAGAATAAATGAATTAATTTAAAAATTAAGGTACTTTGACTCGTTGTAATTCATTTTTTTTTATCAATAAAATAGTTAGTAAGCATTTTAGTTACTATACTTAAAAAAAATATTGAAGTATTTTTTTTTTTTTTGATGAATTATGGTTAAACATTCCTTCTGAGTGCCTAAGCGTCTCTTTTAAGACTTTTTCAAACTGCTATTTTGTCTTATCAAAATTTAGACCGACGACCTAAAAATTACAAATAGACTTAATTAATTTCTTGTATAATTTATTTTACTAGAGTTGAAAACTACAGAAAGTAAATAAATAGTAACTTAATTTTCTACATACCTCATCTCAAGCTAGCAAACCTTAAAAAATAAATTGTATAATTTCTTACATACATCTTTTACTAGAGGTGAAAACTACCAAAAGATAAATAAATAGTAACATAATTCTCCTCACACCTCATGTCAAGCTGGCAAACCTTTAAAAATAAATTGTATCATTTGACTTGCAAATATATAATATAGGGAGTGACTAATAGTCCTCTCCATTCTATCTCCTAAATGTCCTCCTAACTAACTTATCCACAAAGTACGATGAGGACCACTAACTAACTTAGGAAAATAATAACTACTTGGAGGACCACTTAAATTTGGAAAAAAATTGCAACTAGCACGCACATGTATAAACACTTATGCACGCAAGTATTCTTATATAATATATCAAGTATTCATACCTAAGACATTAAGTATTTAAACAAAAAAACTGCACATCAATTTTCTTTTCTCTTTAATCAACACCCATCTTTTACACATTTTTAGAAGTGGGTTTTTTTTCTCCGTTTAATCTCATCAATATTTCTGACGATATGCGAGAAATGTTGCAAATCTAAAACCACGAACGTTTTCTACGTAATTTTATCTTTCAAATGAGATCCATGATTAAGTACTTTCGGGTGCTTCGTCGTTCAAGTACTCATATCTCGGCATACAAGTATTCATACTAAAACATATAAAGTATTCATTCTATAACTTTGAAAGTATCATTATTAGAAAATATACAAACTACAAAGTATTCATACTAAAACATATAAAATATTTATATTAGAACATTGCATATATACATATACATATTAGCAAATATTTCAACATATAACATATTCAAACTACAAAGTATTCATACTAAAACATATAAATATTCATACTAGAACATTAAAATATTCATACTTACGCATTGAAATGTGAATTGTTATGTTGTAAAGGATTGAAGTGTGAATTGTTATGTTGTAAAGCAACTTTAATTAGTTAATTTGTTTGATTCTTGAACATATTGATATATACTGAGAAAAGTATTCATACTTCTACTATGCACAAGGACGAATATCTATGCATGCAAGTATTAATATATAATATATCAAGTATTCATACCTAAGATATCAAGTATTTCTAATAAAAATATTAACATCAAGTATTCATAATACATATTGAATGGTGAATAGATATCACAGAAAGTATTCATTCCTATATAAGCTTATATTGATATGTAAGAAAGAAAAATAAATTAAACTACTTTCGAAACATACTAATGAAAAAATATACTAATCCAAACAATAATTTCTCTCCCCATCGATTCTTTTTGTCATTTTTTTCTTGATTTCAGAGTAGGTCCGATGGGTGAAATTACCATTCGATTTCATCAAAATCCGTGCTAAGTACATTGTAATCCGTGCAGGTCAGTTTCAATTTCCGTGCAAGTCAGTTTCAATTTCCGTGCACACTAATCTTGATGCTAATCGTACGGTGTTAGAGCTATTGAACCTAAAATTAGGTTCGATGCCAATCGGACCTACTCCTCTCTTTTTTCTTTCATAATCGAATTAAATTGGCATGATGTGCTCTTGGTTGTTGGTTATATAAAAGCAGAAAGATTCGAGAAGGAAGTAATCAAGATAGGTAAGGTCATTGAATAAAGAAGACATGGGATGTAAGAATACGTGTAATATTTGACTTTCAATTAATAGTCAAGATTTTATTCATTACGATGTCTCGCTAAAGACAAAATAAGAAAAAGCAAAGTGAGTTCTCAATTTGTAATTTCTACGCGCTGACTATTAATTTTGTACGGATCTGACTGTTAGAATCAGGGGGACGATTAGGGGACAAATTCGCGGGGGACAAAATATTTACTCTATAATATATATATATAAAAAAAAAAACCAAGGATGAATATGTTTGGAAGGTTGTCGGTCTATTAATTATCCTAATTAATTAAGGTTAAAGCAACGGTAATAGGTTAGGTTGCATTTGCATAGATCACATTCATACGCTCTCTCTTTACCTTTCTCGTGCCAAAACGCTAATTATACGCTTTTGCCAACACGTAGAGCCGTTCTTTTTAAGATGCTAACGGGTAACGGGTAACGGGTACGTAAGGTCAGGTTCACGCAACCAGATTTGACCCGGATCCTCATTTTATCTATCTGGGGTAGGGTCGCCTCAGGTAGTTAGCTGTTAATGGTTAATTTTACTTTTTCTTTCCTAACCGTTTATATAGAACGATATATTAAGAGCATCGTATATGAATTTTTGATCTGATTTTGTAATTGTTAATTTAATTACAGAGATGTTCAGGGTTTCTTAAATTAAAAATATATATTAAAATTTTTTTTGTCATCTCCATCTTAGAAATTATATATATGGATTTTTAACTAGATTTGAAAATTGCTAATTTAATTGCAGAGATGTACAAAGTTTCTTAAATTATAAATTAGAAATATTTCTTATTAAGATTTATTTTTCTAAATTGAAGTTCAGAATTTTATTTTTTATTTAATTTCTAATAATTTTTGGAGATGGAGATGCACTAAAGGTGTCGACGGTTACAATACGAATCAGGTGAGACCATTTTCATATTTGTACTTGTTAAAACCATTGTTTTTTTTTACTTATATTATATCCGATAAATTAACAAAAAAATATTACTCATACTCATTTTGTCAAATAAGAATCAAATCAGATAAACAGATACAAGGGTGTCATTAAATAAATAAAGTTCTAATGATATCATCGCTTTCAATTTTCCCAATAAAGAGAAATTGGTTATTTGCTACTCCAAAACTTTCAAATCTGAAAAATGCCACTCTAAATTTAGTTAATTCTTAAATTTGCCATAAATACACAATATTTATAATTTAAAAAAAAATTAACTGAAAAATACAGTTTTGAGATACGTATAATGAAGAGTCTGAAAGGTATATAGGAAAATATAGAAATATATATCTCAAAACTGTATTTTTCAGTTAATTTTTTTAAAAAAAATATAAAAATTGTGTATTTGTTGTAAATTTAAGAATTAACTAAGTTTAGAGTGATATTTTTCAGATTTATAATTTTGTGATGTTATTTTTCAGATTTGAAGGTTTTGGAGTGACAAATAACCAATTTTCTCAATAAATAAAAGAAATTTCTGAATAATTGTTAGTTAACGAACAAATATATCTTATATATCTACTTATCTACTGTTGTGGAAACAATATATCGAGTATATTATCATAGATATAGTTAGTATGTTGTTTTTAATGCACGTGATCAGGTCGGTTATTCGAGCAAGATATATTTCTAGATATTTCTTGTCATTTTTATTTGCTTTGTTATCAATCCAGTTCCTTTTTGCACCGACCAAACGCCCAACAAACCAAGGTGCCAATTTTAAATATTCATGACTTAATCAGGTATCATGACATGCATTTTTTTTTTTTTCTGAATTAATTCATGACGTGCTTTTTCATGACATAAGGGACCCACAAAACCTTTTTTTTTTTTTAATAAAAACTAACCTTTATACATTACTCCATGACACTATATCTTCATTTCCAAAGTTCAAATAGCCGATCTGAACTACTCAACATGTTCTCCATATTGAAATGTGTTTGGAGACCAAATTTTTTACATTTTTTATATTTTTTGGAACTTTTTTTAATATTTATTAATCCACTATGATATGAATATCGCTGATCTGATGGTTCGGAAATTTTTTACTGTTCATCACTCAAATTTGTTTACTGTTCACAGCGATTTTTTACTATTCGCAGTATTATTAGACTTTGAGATTCGTGCCAAGTTAAAATGAATGGTCCAGATTCAATAATTGTAAAAGATTCTTGTGCAGTAAAGAGAGGGGATGTGAATTCGCCCTAAGGCCGGGTAAATATTTTAACAGAGAACTTTTGGCTGCATGAAGCAAAAAGTACTCTATTAAAATATTTACCTCCAAGGCCAAAACTCTAGGAGAGGCAATAACGTGGCATAGAATGTCAGCCACGTGTTAACTGATAGGGTCCCACCTGTGCATCATCGAATTCGCATCCTCTGAGGTATCTGAAACTTTGCGCGACTTTTTGGAATATCTCAATCGTTTAAATACGTTATGCACGAATCACAAAGCACAACTAATACTGCCCCCCTACGTCCCCCGAATAGACACCGGACACGTCGGTCACGTAAAAATTGAGATATCTCAGAGGATACGTACCATGCATCATCGTGATGAGACAGCAAAGAACGCGGTGTAGAGTGTAGACCGTGTTGTTTTCTTGCTGAACCTAATCTTACGGGTACTGACATGTGGGACTGACTTATTTTTGGGTTGATCTGGTGTTTTTTTTTTTTGATGAAGGGTTGATCTGGTGTAGTCAACCCCTGCGTAACACCGCCATGATCAAAACAGAGTAGTTTTAGCTTCATGCAGCTCACATACTGTTGAATCAAAACAGCGTTTCTAATGGTTTGTACGCTGGATGAAGTCAAAACCAATCTGTTAAAAAATCTCTAGCCTTAAGTCTGAACCCATTCTCTTCTGGAAAGGCCGCAAGGTGTCGTCATATTATACGTATCCAAGCGCGCTACTGAGTTTGGTAAACAGACGTAAACTTCCAGGTGAGAATAAATAGCCGATTCAAAGCACTATTTATCTCCTTGCTTACATTCAAAGCAAAGCATTAGGAAATAAGATCCGAAGGAATATGCGATCCAAAGTCCGATAAGGAAGCTTTATAAGCCCCCCCACCTCTCCTTTCCTATTCCCTTTGTTTCATCTCTCAACTCAACTCATCTCCTCAAAAAAATCATGTCCAACGTGCCCCTCTCTCTTTGCGAGTCTTCTCTAACCATCTTTCGTCTCACCATTTCCAGCTCTGATCCTTGGCCTTTCTCTCTCTAACTCATCCTAAAAAAAGCGCTCAAAGTTTCCTTCTTTTTCTCCAAAAATTTCACAGTTTTCTTTTTCATGAAAGAAGAATCCCATTCCCATTCCCATCATCATCATCATTTGTTTAGTTTGAATAGTTTTAACCGCCGCTCAATGCCGCCGAAAGGGTTTGTAACGGTTCGGGTCGGTATGGAGGGGGAAGAAAAGAAGCGGTTCGTTGTGCCGGTGGATCACTTTAAGCACCCTATGTTCATGGCGATGTTAGCTGAGGCAGAGAAAGAATTTGGGTTTGAACAGAAAGGCGCAATTGTTATCCCGTGTCCGGTGGATCAATTCAAACAGGTCGAGGCGATAATCGATCGCGAGATTGCTGAAGCTTCCGGTGAAAGGCATCAGCATGGATCACACCATCATATGCCATATTTTGTGGGATGCTTTGGTGCTTGATTTTTAATTTTTTTTTAAAAATGTTTGAATTGGTTGATGAGTTATTGATTATGACGAAAAAAAGAAATGTAAAGATCAGCAATTGTTAGCTGTTTTCTTTTATAAATTTGGTTAATTATTAGTGTATGGATGTTAATTTTTATCTCATCTATAATTAAATAGAATATATTTAATTAGGCTCTTCAATTTATTTATATCCATGTTTGTCAAATGTGAATAGATTTGTTGGGGGCATGATGAAAGGAGAGTGCCATTCTAAGAGCACAAATTGAAGTTTTGAGTGTTGAGAGAAAACTTTATCAATAAATACCTAATTTACCCTTTTCTCTCTCATATTAACTAATTAAGAAATGGAGCTAATAAAAGAAGTGAGAGAGAATTCTACCTTTAAGTGATTACCAAATTAATCAAGTGTATGTTTAGATAGGAATCATATATGTTTAGATAGGAATATTTTTTTTGTCCATATATATGTTTAGATAGGAATTATATCTTTAGAATTATATATGTTTAGATAGGAATATTTTTTTTGTCCATATTTTTTTATTAGAAATATGATTATGTTGGTGATAACTTTTTGTTAATGAGAGATATATTTTGTAAACATAAAAAAAATTATTTAGTTCATCATAATTACTAAATGTCCAAAGAATATATGTTTATGTTACTTTATTTTCTAATAGAAAATAATTTATTGAATAATATGTTAATTTTGTTATAATATTTGAATTAGATATTTGAATTGTATCTGTATCTGTTTAATATTTGATATGTATCTATATTTGTTTAATATTTAATTTGTATTTGTATCCATTTAATATTCAATTTGTATATGTATCCGTTTAATATTCAATTCATATATATATATATATATATCCCAAAAATAACACAAATACAAATATGATTTAACCACTATCGGATCTATATCTGATCAGTTTTCAATCTTAGCAAAACAAAGATCAGCTGCAAATGGAGATGCGCTAATGATGAAAATGCTCGATTAGACAAACAACCTAGAACGGTACTTATGTCACATTGGTTTGATCTACATTTAATTTTCTATGATGCTTTGATCTCCATTCAAACAAAAAGTATCATATCTCAGATCTCTCGTATGATTCCACACAAATAAATCATATAATAATCATCTTCGAATAGATATGTATCCGATATTAAATATCAGTATTTAGTATGTTAAAAAAAATTCAGCGTTATTAGTGTCTCAACAAATTTGTTCCCTAAATTTCCTTAAAATCATATACTAATCATTTTCATACTTGTTCAAAGTCAAGAGTACGGTGGAATCAATGAAAACATTACTTTTTGTTTGATAAATTAAGAAATTTTTTTTGTAATGTTATTTGTATACGTTGCTCACTCTTTGAAGTTTGAATATAACTGCAATGTCTTTTTTAGTAGCTGGTTTAATTTTTTATGTGATGTCTTTGGTAATAACCTACAAAAGGAATTTTTCTCTCATTTCTTTTATCAAGTGTATGTCTTAATTACTTAATATGAAAGAGAAAGGGTAAAATAGACATTTATGAAGAAAGTTTTCTCTTAGCTCTCAAAATTTTAATTTGTGCTCTTAAAATAGCACTCCCCATGATGAAAATATTAAATATAGAAACTTAAAAAGTCATATCTTTTCAGAGATTAAAATATTATTTCCTAAATATTAAATATTTTACCTTTTATTTTTTTTCCTAGTTTATATTTTTTTCGTGTGGAAGTGGAATGCATATATAACACAGAGAGCAAAAAAATATATATTACACCGAGATTAAAAAAATGCACCTCAAATAAAATAATTAAAGCACATAAAAAATCAACTTCATTATAAATTAGATTGAAATGTTGTTAGGTAAAAATTTAGACGATTAATATTACTAAATTTAATTTAATTTGCAATATTTTTTTATTTGGGGAAAGTTTATATATATTAGATTTGGGGCGCTAATTACTCGGGAATATTAAATATTCCATAACGAGGCTGGTTCGGTCAATCTATCCCAGCCGTCAGATTGAAATCGAACGGTGCAGAACATTTAATTTACTAAGTTGACTTCTAATTTGAACCATTCAAATTGAACAGGTTTGCACAATTCAATCCATATATATCCTATGGCTTAACAGGAACAGAGCAGGTTTATCTCCATGCAGCGCACTGAATGTAGAATCAAAACAGTGGTGCACATGGTTTGTACGCTGCATGAAGCTAAAACTGCTCTGTTAAAATATTGACCCATTGAGTATATCTGTATATGATTAAACAAATTTGATACAGAAATGGTCAAAATTTGAAGAAGTAAATTGCTATCGTGTCGAGGAAGACTAATTACAAAATACCCTCAAAATATAAAATAATTGAGCTTAAAATTTTGAGAAAACGACACGACGAATTATATGTGAGGCCAAATATGACTTTGCCAATAATTCCGGCGAGATTGAATTTATATTCACATTAAAAAATGCGCTCATTATCGGACGATAAAAATATTAAAAATTAATGCAGTGCAATTTGTGTGGTTACAATTTTGCGTAATTATATGATTATATGATTAAATCTAGTTCGATATATGATATAGCCTGTACAGTTCTCGTAATGTATATAATTTTGGTAATATTTGAAGGATTCATAATATTTGTTTAATAATTAGATACTTTTGTCATTTTTAACATTAAAATCAGATATATAATAATAATAAAATTCTAGCCGTTGAATTTTTTTTTCATAAAATGTTAAATCTTAAAAAATATAGATTAAATCGGAGAACTGAAAATAATAAAAATCATCATGTCTGCTCTTGTGTGGAAGATCTCTTGACAAATTTCTCTTCATTATTTTACAAAATAGTCATAAATCTTGTTATTTTTTATTTTTTTGAATTAATTTTCTCTAATGATTATATTCTTCTGCCAATAGTTTATCTGGATAGATATTTTCAATGTACTAGGATTTATTTTTCGAGTTTTGTCTCGAAAATAAAATTTTATTGAAAACATAATTTAAATACTCTCAAATGTAATGCAACATTAAAAAAAATATAAAAATATTAATAAATGATCACATAATAGAATTAATTTCGTACATTAAATTATGTATAAATCATATATTGATTAATAAATAGACTATGTTTTACGAGAGAAATACAAGTGTGGATTAGTACTGACCGAAAATTTCTAATATAATTAAAATAATATTTATAATAAAATATGTAGGAAGCATGTGGTTAATTTTGTAAAAGAAAAAATGCCATGCCTTCCCAAATTTCTACTAATTATCATAGTGACAAATCAAAAGTTTGGGTTCGGTTCGGCATGATAAAAAATTCGTGATTCAGATATAATTTGGGAATGATTCGGTACAACAATGAAGCAAAAAAGAAATTCTAAAAAAAAAACCCTTAAAAAAACAAACAATATTTTTTTTGGAGTTTTTTTTCGCGTTTTTATAGCGAATAATTCGAGATTCGCGTTGTATTAGCGAATTATTCGGTTAACGTTTTATACGTGATTCGGTGCGGCAACCTAAAAAAACCGTATTATACGTAAATTATATACTTATAATACGCGCACATTGTGACTATGCTAACTATGACCTATTACGAGTATGAGCGTAATACAAAATTATTCAAAGTATAAATTATGTTAAAAAAATTCTGTATAAATTCACCAATTCACGAATATTCATTAATTTGACTTTATGAAACACATCACATCACATCAGCTATATATATTTTTAATTTATCTTTATTAATCATACACTGAATATAGTTAAATTAGCTCTGTTAATATTTTTACTTCAACGGTAACATTAATTTCTCTTTGGAGTTAAAAATAGAAAGTTCCTCTCGTGTCGCCGCAAGAAATAACGCTCTAACAAGCGTGTAGTCATTTTCTGATTTTCAAATCCGACCTTAAATTTGGGTCATGATTGGCACCAATGACCCCAAATATTTGACCAACTCTATTTTTTTTTCTTCTAGTGGAAACTAGAAACAGTGGCCGTTACATGCCGAAATTTTTATTAATACACTGTCAAAAAATAAATAAATAAAAAAAACAGTAAATTATGGGAAAAAATAGTAAGAACTTCAATTCAATCTGTGGTTCTATTCACATATTGAATTGAAGCTCCAAACAAATCCAAAAATACACTATAATATTACTGATATTTAGGTTTTTGGAGGCCTCCAGTTTAATATGTGCCCTCTAAGAATGAGACTGCAGATTGAATTGGAGTGTAGAGTATTTTTCGAATTCTCTAATTTAAGTGGTGTTTTGATTTTTTTTTTTTTGAAGTGGAATTAATAACTATTTCGGGTTACCATGGGCCATGAGTGCAACTAGCGACATTTGATTAAATTTTTGTTTTTTTAAAAGTTCGATTTAGAAAACAAAAAAACAAAAAAATAGGATGGGATCATGTGTCAGAAGGGTCTTGTTCTTTAGCAAAATTTTGTCTCATGATGTCCTACAATTTTAATTTTAAATGTTTTGTTTGATTAGATACAAAAAATTGGATAAAAGGATGATTTATTCGCTGTGAGAGAGATGATTAAAAAAAAATGAATAGTATCAAAATGGAGCCTAAAAATCAAATTCTTTTTAATGATAGTATCCTTTGTAAACATTAGGTAGAAAGTTTGCTGTTTATATTTTTTTTTATATAGGATTCGCTTTACACAAATATAAAACTATTGCTAAAGAAGGTAAGAAATTATTGAAAACAAACATAAGGAGATGAAATCGTATTTTCAATTGACTTTGACTATAAAATGCAGAATGGTGAGACTCACACAATAATTTATATTTTTAATACAACACTAATCAATATATTATAAATATAGAGTGATACTACAATGATTTGGGAATTAAAAATGATGTTTTACTTTCCGTTCATATCTCAGTTTTTAAAGTTCAAACAGTCGATCTGAACTTCTCAACATGATTTTCATATTGAAATGTGCTTGGAGATCAAATTCTAATTTTTTTTTTGAATTTTTTTTGAATTTTTTATAATTTTTGAAAATCAGTGTTTTTTTAATTTTTTATTTAATAAAAAGTGGTGATTTTCAAAAATTCTAAAAAAATAGTAATAGATTTAAAAAAAAATGTAAAATTTGGTCTCCAAGCATATTTCAATATGAAGATCATGTTGAGAAGTTCGGATCGACTATTTGAACTTTGAAAATGGAGATATGAGCGGGAAGTAAAATACCCTCTTTACTTCCCAAACAATGGCGGAGGCAGCATAGACTAGGGGTAGGCAGTTGCCTACCCCTGGATTTTGAAAAATACTTATAAACCCTACAAAATAAGATTATTGCCTACCTCTGTTTCGGTTAATTGCCTACCTCTGCCATGATTCTCTCTAATTGTGACTTGATTTAGTCTTTTTTTACATCAATTTGAGTTGATTAGTACTGTTGATTTGGGAAAAAAAATAAGAGAACGTAGCTAAGTTCTTTGGAGAAGAAAGAGGTTCTTTAAAGAAGAAAGTTAATTAGGTATTTTTTTATATATACACTTGGTGCATTGGTTTATTAAGTGTAAAGATAAAAGTTATAATTGGTTTACAGTGAATCAGATGCTATGAGGAGTTATATGAGCTCTCACATCAATCAAGACAAATATACATTACTACTTAGACATTTTTAATATGCAGTGAGTCAAATTACTTTTTAAGTTATGACAAAAATTGTGTAAAACATAGATTATAGTGAAAAATTGAACTGTTATTATTTTTTCAATTATGATCTAATGTTTCATACATTTACAATAGAAATAAAAAATATATCATATATGTTATGTAGGGTTAACTTGTAAATGTAGTAAACCTTCGTGCTAGTTAGTATGAAAGTTATTTTAACATTATATTATTTTAATTTAATTTAAAAATTAATAAAAAAAATTAATAATAATTTAATAATAGTTTATTTTTTGCCTACCCCTGATGAAATTTCTAGCTACGCCACTGTTCCCAAAGCATGGTAGCATCACTCAATATAATTTAATAATTATATTTCAATGCATAATTAGTCATTAATCAAGGTCTAGCTTATGAAAAGTAGAATTTAAATATGAAAATATTGAAAGATATCTAATTTTAGATGATTTAAAAAGATCTAATCTCAAACAAAAGATATTTTCAATGTTAATGAGATATAACATTAAATAAACCCAATCAACACATTCATGAAGAAAGAGATTGTATTATTTGAAAAAAAAAAATATAGATATAATATTTACCAACTAAAAAAAACAATTAGTGATATTTTAAAAATAAAAAATGTTGTATGAATATCAGCTCCCTTAAATGCAAATCTTTGTAATTAACAATACATCAAAAATAAATTATAGATTTAATTAAAAGAAATAGGCGTGTCCATTCGGCCGTTCAATTCACGTCAATTGCAACCCTACAACAAACTTTAGGTCTATATCTTTCCATTAATCTAATACCCATTACTACAAAGTTATATAATTAATCCATATTTTTCCTTAATTTAGTGAGGTATTATTGGCAAACATCATCATTTATGCTCAAATTCTTCTTAAATTAAAAGGCGCTAAAAGAAACTTCTTTCAAAAAAAGCACTCCCACTTAGAAAAGAAAATTAAAATTTACTTCTACCGGGACCCAACAGCCAATTTGAGGAGATTTTTTTTTTATAGAAAATATCAAAAAGAAAAAGAAAAAAAATATAAAAAATACCACTGATTTTTTATGAATAGAAAAATCGGTAGAAATTCTATGGATTCAAATTATATATATATAATTGTTCTTTCAGAAAAAGTAGAGATGTATCTGAATTCTTTGTGGCTTCGTTATATGAAGAGCAAAGCATAAATTAAAGAGTCATAATAATAGAGCCACATAAAATCCAAACACATATATACATGTGCTCAAAAAATAGTTTTGATTGGTGGAACTACAGATTTGAACTTTGGATAATTTGGATCGGTAGAAATTTTACTAATTTTAATGCATGAAAATTTAGCGGCACTTTTTCTATTTCTCTCTTTTTTTTAATATTTTTATAGCTAAAATACTCTCCAATATGAGTATCCAAGATTCATAGATAATGGAGTCACACAAAATTTGAACACATGCAAATATGTGCGCAAAAAAAAAAAAAAAGTTTAAATCGGTGAAATTTCTATAGATCTAAACTCTAAATAATTTGGATCGGTCAAAATACCACCGATCTTACTTGAAAATATAGCAGTACCCTTTCTATTTTTCTCTTTTCTTTTTTAATATTTTCTATAGCTAAAAAATTATCCAATATGAGTATCAAAATTACTTTAGATGGTGAGTTTGAATCTGGTCCGTACTTTATATTTTGAACAAATCTTAAAGCATCTCGTGAATAGCTCGGATTGGTTTTGATTCAGATCAAACGGTCTAATTTAAAACCCACCATTTCATCGGTACAATGGCAAAGATGCTAAATGGAAGTTGTCATTTGACATTCTTAATTTCATTTGTGTTGAAGTGATTTGTTTTTTAATTTAAGTCAGCTGACGATTATTAACAAACAGTTTTATTAATCTAAGAAAATTTTACAAAGTCGGTTCTTGAGTTTATATTTTTATTATTTTTATCTTTAAAGACCCAAAAAGTTTTCAAACATATGACATAACTGATCTCATTATAACTTCCATCGGAAAAAAAAAATTGTGTAAAACACAAACTTCTTGTTTTTTTTAATATCAGTAGCCACAAGAAGTAGTTGACTTGATGTTGCGATTAGGGGTGAGTAAATTGCTCATAACTCGTGACTCGCTCATTAACAACTCATTAATAACTCGCTCATTAACAACTCGCTCATTATCGTTCATTAACTTAATGAGTCGAGCATGAGTATACCCAACTCACTCATAACTCGCTCATTAAGGAACCGCCACATTTAATCCTGCCACATTTAATCCCAATTTCTTGAATTAAAATTAAAATTGAATAAATAAAAAAATCTCCTAATCTAAACTTACGCTCCAGACTCAGTCCAAAAATTAAAATTGATAAATGATGCTCCAGTGCTCCCACTACTCCAGCCTATATTAAAATTGTTAAATTTGCTTATGGACATTTTTATGTTAAATTATGTAATAATTAATTAAATTGATTATGACAATTTATTAAATTCTATAAATAAAAATTAGTTTTTAATTTTTTAGCTTGCTCATAATTCGTGACTCGCTCAGTTGCTCATAACTCGCTCATTAACAACCCGCTCATTATTGCTCATTAACTAAATGAGCCGAGCATAAGCATACCCCAACTCGCTCATGCTCGCTTATTAATCAGCCCTAGATGCGATATCATTGTCATCAAATAATTTTTGCATTTTTTTCCTGTATTTATATTGAGGGTTACAATATCTATGTTTTTCATACCTCATTATATTTCATATTTTATATTTTTGTTTTCAAACTCTAAACTGTCGATCTAAACTATTCAACATGATATTCATATTAAAATATGCTTGAAGATCAAATTCTATAATTTTTGAAACTTTTTTACATTTCATTTAGATAGGTAGAAAATCACTATTTTTGAACGATCCAAAAACAATGATTTTGTACCTATCATAAAAAATATTTATTTTTCTATAAATTATAAAATTTGGTCTCCAAACATATTTTAGTATGGATATTATATTAAGACGGATTGACAATTTAAACTTTGAAAATAAATATATAAAATATAAAAAATATAAAGTATTGGAACCTTCTTCATTTATATTAGTTCCCAGAGAGATGAAAACTTCTCCATCTAATAGTGGCACAAAAATTCCATCCTCATGATGTCACACTATAAATTCGATTAGTTGGCATCATATTTACATGGATGCTAAAATAAAATTTCATCTATCTTTTTAACTAATTACGACAATTTTAATTTTTTATAAATTAATAACATTTCAAGGACCAAACAATAAAATGATGGAATTTTTTGGATCACGCATGTAGTTTATTCTGAAGTTGCAAAGAAAATTTCAAATCAATTAAAAGATGTGGAGCACAAAAATTCCACTAAAAATGACAAGAATATTATTAGGATGTACCTTCGAATATACTCTTGAAAAAGTAAATATTACAATATTCTTTATTGTAACCTATTAAATAACAAATGCTTATCTTTCACAGAATTTTGTCAATTGTGTACGGAATATTTTTTTTCTCAATTGTGTACGGAATAATAAAATCTATTTTTTTATTTGGTCAAACACGTCTCAAATTAGGATTAGACAAATATAATGTTTTTTTAAAATCTAATTTCAAATTAGCACTCAGTAGTAGTGATCATAGTTACAAGGTTCGCGAATAATTCCGAATTATTCGTGTAAAAACAATTATTTGGTGTTTTGGTGATGCCGAACCGAACGCCGAATTATTCGGTTGACCGAACTTTGACCGAATAATTCCTGAATTTTACGAATTATTTCCGAATTTTACGAATTTTTCCGGAATTATTCCAGAATTTTTTCCAAAATTTTATTTTTTTTGTTTTTGCTCCCTTACAGAACTGAGATCTCTGATCCGAATAATACCGAATTATACTCGAATTATTCCCGAATAATTAATTTGTCACTGTGAGTCTGTGACTAGTAATACCCGATAACCTGACCCGCCACAAATACAGTCACAGGGAAATAAATTACTTGTTAAGACTGGAGACTTGAGATCTCATCTATTCGATAGAGAGAGAGAGAGAGAGAGAGAGAGAGATCGAGGGAGAAGAAGATAAAGAGATCTCGGTGGGTATAAGATTTGTGTTGTTTGTGAATAAGCAGGGGCAGATTCGATTGGCGTCAGAGGCGGATTCAAGATTTTCGTCAGAGAAGACAAAAATAATATTGAATAGGGTGTAAATAGCTAATTGAATTTAAATCCATTAACTAATTATGTATTTGATAAAAAATAATGCTTAACTTATAAAGGTACTTTATAATGCTCGGACTTGTAATTATGATATTATGACTTATAATTATAATTACCAATCATATTTCAAAAAAATTATTTTAATTTTAACTATAAATTTAATCAAAATTACCAATTAAATATTCAGAGCGGGACAAATTTTTTTTCCGAGGGAGACAAAGTCAGTCGAAACCGATAAATCTCCACTAAAACTTAAAATGCAGGGGGGCGGCTGCCCCTCGAATATAACTGGGTCCGCCCCTGATTGGCGCAGTACTTCGAGCATCTCTCCATCGTTTGAACACCGCGCCTTAGAAGGTGAGATTGGACGCAAGTGCCTCGCTCGCAACCACAAACAGATGCTATGCTCGATCAATCAATTACATTCTTCAGTGCCTTCAGATCATATCCGATTCCAATTTGACTTTGACTTTGAATTTGAATTTGTTGCAATTGAATGATTTCAGTGCTCATTTGTAGAGCATAGGAACTATAAAATTGTCTACAGACGCTATGTCTCTCTTTTCTTTCCTGTTGGGGTCGACAATGATGAGGTACTAACATTTCTTTGCCAGTACTACTTATTAGTGCAAATCTATACTAGTACATGTGCAAATGCAAATATAAAATCACATAACCCTACCAAAAGAGGCAATTCTCCTAAAACTACATGACAATGCCTTCATGCTTTTCTCCATCAACTGACTTGTCGGCTTATCCCCTGTTTTTTTTTTTTTTTTACAAAAAGCCCCTTCATCTCTCATAATTTTTACGTCAGCAATGAAGGGATCAAGAAATATCTAAAGAATACATCTAGCGTCAAAATAGTAGTATATTACCTATCTCTGAATAGCAAAGACTAGTATAGTATATATCTAGCGTCAAAATAGTTGATATAAGCACAAATGAGTTCAAACCAATCATCGGCAACGTACAACTGCCATATTCTTCCATATTTAAGTTAAATTTATTACTCAATTGATCTTATTTGTTGTTTGTGTTATTGGTTTGGAGTAGAATGAGCTAGCAATACTGGAGTTCATACATCTACTGGTTGAGACAATGGATCGATATTTGGGGAATGTGGTATACATTTGTTTATTTTATTTCTTTGGCAAAAAGATTCCTGGATAGTTGTAATATCTGAAATTGTTCTCAATTTGATGTTGGAGTGTGAGCTAGATATAATGTTGCATTTGGAGAAGGTGCACTTCATGCTAGAAGAGATGGTGATGAATGTGCATTGCAAAATCAATATTCTCTCTCCAATTCAGCTCATGAAAAAGGCTTCTAAATTTATCATTAATTAGTTAATACTTTTCTTTTTGCCTTTCTGCAGCTTGTAGTTTTTAGAGTTGTTGAAATTTGTTGAGAATCTACTTAAAGAGAGATCTGAGTTGTATTGATTGATAGACTATATCTGTGAAAATACTAAAAGGGAAGTCTTAAAGCATAGCAGGCAATATCACACAAATTAATTTCTGACAAATTTCTTTTAATTAATAAAATATTGAGTATGTTACATTGCCAAAACAGAAGTTAAGAAGATAAATTATCCTTAACTACATAAAAAATAAAATAAAAACAACTAATTGAAAACACTAATTGAGTGAAAACACTAACTGAGGGAGGAAATGTGTTGAGTGTAATCCAGAACCGAGAGATAATTGAGTTTATTTAATGAAGTTTTGTGGAACTGATTTCTAAGGGTTTGATTGATAAAACCTGATTGTCAAGAGAAATTTTTTTTTTGGGAGTATATTATTATGGGAAAATATAGTGTATATATTATGTTGATGCATTAATATATTTTTTTTTCAATTAGTGCATTTTTAATATTTGAAATGTGTATTAATTTTTTTTTTTTTGCTTTGGACTAGATCAAATTATCATGTCTAGTGCTTTTGGAATGTATGAAACATGTAATATTTTATTCCTGTCTACATGATGTTTAGGCAATTGAGAAGTGGGGAGTGGGGTATTGGCCTCATCATATGATACCCTTTTAATAAAAATGCAGTTATACTATCATCCAGTGCATAAAATAATTTGTATTTCTGATGGTGCTGAAGAGGACATAGAACGAGCCTACCATATTTTACAAACCCAATTGAATTTAAAATAAAAAAAAAATCATAAATAGGACTAACTTTAAAAATAAATTAGTAAAATAAAAAGGTCAATAATAGTAGTTGATTATTAGTTATAACTTAAAAAAAATATCACTAATTTGATTGAAGCGAAGTGACATAATTAAAATTCAATGTAAAATTAGACAAGTCGGTGATTGATACCATAGTAACAAATCAATTATTCGGGTTCGGTTCGGCGAGGTCAAAAATTCGTGATTCGGGTATAATTCGGGTATAATTCGGGAATGATTCGGTACAATAACGAGGCAAAAAAAAAAAAAAAAAAAACAGCAAAAGAAAAAACCTCACGAATGGCTTCACTGCCAAAGCCACACCCAAGCCAAGAGAAGCGGGACCCACCTGTTCACATGGGTTTGCTTGAATTCAATGCAGCGCAGCACCTTTTTCTATTGGAAATGAGTTTAGGCGGGCCGGCCCAATATTCAAATTTTGTTTTTTCGTGTTTTTTTCGTGTTTTATTCGCGAATAATTCGTGATTCGCGTTTTATTCGAGTTTTATTCGCGAATTATTCGGTCAAATGTTCGGTCAACGTTTTATACGCGGTTCGGTGCGGCAAACCCTGAAAAACGTTTTATTCGCGAATTATACGCGAATAAAACGCGAGTCTTGTCACTATGATTGATACTTCGATAGTTTGATACCCAATAACCCGACCCGCCACAACTACAGCCACATTGAGACTTGAGATCTCTCATCTCTTCGATAGAGAGGGGCAACTCCAAACTAGAGAGAAGAAGAAGAGAGCATCGCATCGCATCTGGATCTCGATGGGTATAAGATTCGTGCTGTTTGTGAATAAGCAGGGGCAGACTCGATTGGCGCAGTACTTCGAGCATCTCTCCATCGATGAACGCCGCGCCTTAGAAGGTGAGATCGTACGCAAGTGCCTCGCTCGCAACGACCAACAGGTACTATGCTCAATCAATTAGTGCCTTCAGATCAGATCCGATCCCAATTTTTTACTTTGAATTTGAATTTGAATCTGTTGCAATTGAATGATTTCAGTGCTCATTTGTGGAGCATAGGAACTATAAAACTGTGTACAGACGCTATGCCTCTCTTTTCTTCTTGGTTGGTGTCGACAATGATGAGGTACTGACATTTCTTTGCCAGTACTACTTGCTAGTTGAAATCTATACTGGTACATGTGCAAATGCAAAATAAACTGGTATGGTATGCATGTACACAGTTTTCTCATTATTAGACCCATCAAAATCTCAATGCACAACATACTAATACAAACCCAAAACCCGATAGCAAGACTAGACTGGCCATTGTTATACACATGACCCTACCAAAAGAGGCAATTCTCCTAAAACTACATGACACTGCCTTCATGCTTCCTCTCCATCAACTGACTTGTCAGCTCATCCCCTGTAGTTTTTTTATAAAAGCCCCTTCATCTCTCATAATTTTCCACCAGCAATGAAGGGATCAAGGAATATCTAAAGAATACATCCAAATTTCGTGTGACAGTCTATCAACTAACTTCTGTAATATGAAAAACCATACTGTTTTTAAAGTAGTATAGTATCTATCTCTGAATAGCTAGAAGTGGTACACTTCTAACCAACCTGTAAAGTGCCTCTCAAGAACCGATATAGGCACAAATCAGTTCAAACCTATCATCGGCAACAACTGCCATATTCTCCCATATATAAGTTAAATTTATTACTCACAATTGATCTTACTTGTTTGTGTTATTTTCTTGGAGTAGAATGAACTAGCAATATTGGAATTCATACATCTGCTGGTTGAGACGATGGATCGCCATTTTGGGAATGTGGTATGCATTTGTTTATTTTATTTTTTTGGCAAAAAGATCCCTGGATAGTGGTAATATCTGAAATTGTTCCCAATTTGATGTTGCAGTGTGAGCTGGATATAATGTTCCATTTGGAGAAGGTGCACTTCATGCTAGAAGAGATGGTGATGAATGGTTGCATTGTTGAAACCAGCAAAACCAATATTCTCTCCCCAATTCAGCTCATGGAAAAGGCTTCCTAATTTATCATTAATTAGTTAATACTTTTTTTTTTGGTCCTTTCTGCAGCTTGTAGTTTTTTGGATTGTTGAAATTTATTGAGAATCTATTTAAAGAGAGATCTGAGTTGTATTGATTGATAACTATATATCTGTGAAAAGATTTTCTGGTATGGAGTGCAGTAAATTAAAACAAAAAAAAAATATGTCCATATTGCCTGGTAAGAACAAGGATCAAGGGGACTAGGTATTCACAATTTAAAAACTATTACATACTGTACCCACTGTTAAGGGGAGATGGTATGATATACTCACAGCTAAATACTGCTTTTTGGGAGAGGGGTGTTTTCTTAAATGATGTATGATTAAATAAAATTGTTGGCAATGGACAAATCCTTCAATGGTATTCACAGTTCATTCATTCCATGTCTGGCTGGATTTTTGAGTAATAGCAAGTATTGAATTTGATATAATATTAAAATCTTATATACCCTTATTACTTGAAGGATTTTATGGTTGGTTAGAAAACAAAAATATAAAACAAAGATGTCTGCTTAGAAGAGGATGCAGGGTATTGACAATTGTGTAATTTGTGGTGAATCTGAAATTGCAGATCACACGTTTATATCTTGTTTAATAACTCTACAATTTGGAATTGGATAGCTACTTTGTAAATTCTTTTCAATTTTTAGGGTGTACTTTAGAACATTTTATGGATAATTGATTCTTGTATTCGTACACAAGAACTCTACAATTTGGAATTGGATAGCTACTATGTAAATTTTTTTCAATTTTTAGGGTGTACTTTAGAACATTTTAGGGATAATTGATTCTTGTATTTTTGTACGTTTGGATGAACTTTAGAATAGATAGAATAGCTATTGTTCATAATAGTAAATAAGAATAGCTACTGTTTAAGAACAGTGCTATTCGGAATAGTGAAAAAGTTGTTTGAATTGCATATTTGGAATAGAGTTTGGAGAAAATGAATAAAATAATAATTTATGTGTTAGATTAAATATAATACAATATAATATTAATTTAAATATTAAATGTAATATAATATTATTTTAAATACTAAATTAGTATTAAATAAAATATTATATTAATATAATATAATATTAATTTAAATATTAAATATAATATAATATTTGGTTAAATCTTAAATGTAATATAATATTAATTTAAATATTAAATAAAATATTAGATTAAATGTAATATAATATTAGTTTAAATATTAAATGTAATATAATATTAGTTTAAATATTAAATGTAATATAATATTAGTTTAAATATTAAATCTAATATAATACTATTTTAAAAATTAAATAGTATTAAATAAAATATTATATTAAATGTAATATAATATTAGTTTAAATATTAAATGTAATATAATATTATTTTAAAAATTAGATTAGTATTAAATAAAATATTAGATTAAATGTAATATAATATTATTTTAAAAATTAGATTAGTATTAAATAAAATATAAGATTAAATGTAATATATTATTAGTTTAAATATTAAATGTAATATAATATTATTTTAAATATTAGATAAGTATTAAATAAAATATTAGATTAAATGTAATATAATATTAGTTTAAATATTAAATGTAATATAATATTAGTTTAAATATTAAATGTAATATAATATTATTTTAAATATTAGATTAGTATTAAATAAAATATTAGATTAAATGTAATATAATATTATGTTAAATATTAGATTAGTTTTAAATAAAATATTAGATTAATTAAAATAAAATATAATATTAATTTAAATATTAAATGTAATATAATATTATTTTAAATATTTAATTAGTGTTAAATAAAATATTAGATTAAATATAATATAATATTATTTTAAATATTAAATTAGTATTAAATAAAATATTATATTAAATGTAATATAATATTAGTTTAAATATCATACAATATAATATTAATTTAATTATTAAATGTAATATAATATTATTTTAAATATAATACAATATATATATTAATTTAATTATTAAGTGTAATATAATATTATTTTAAATATTAGCTTAGCATTAAATAAAATATTAGATTAAATATAATATAATATTAGATTAAATATAATACAATATAATATTAATTTAAATATTAAATGTAATATAATATTAGTTTAAATATTAGATTAGTATTAATATTGAAAGCAACAAATGCTATTCCATATTTTTGTAAGAATAGCGAATAGCAGCCATTCTCGCTATTTCGAATAGCAAAAATGTCGTTTGGATGCAAATTGCTATTCTAGCTATTCTTACACCATCCAAACATACCCTCAAAAAATAGAATTCTCATCGAAAAAGGGGCAACTTTGTGGGTGATATGATTAGAAAGGAACAACATATTATGTTTTGAAAATGTAATCTCTTAAATCTTTAGAACTACAGATTATAAGCTAAGTTAGTTTTGGTATAAAGCAAAATTTAATGCACCTTTTAAAAAAAAAAAAAAAAAAAAAAACTAACTCTAATTCTGCCTCAGGATCTAGAAGCACTCTCATTTCAGGTAGATTCAATCTAGACTACAGATTGATATCAACATGCACTACTTTGTATAATCTGGGGAAGAAAGAACTGTGTTTTGGAGTAGTGTTCTTATGTTTTGTAATAATTTGACGTAGGTAGTAAGCGAAACTGATTAATTAGTCTTGAGATTTTTAAAAAATTAGGTATGAGATATTTTAGATACCAAGTCATTTAGCTACAGTTTATGTAACCCAGCTACGGACCTCAAAGTAAACTAATTTCAGATTAAAAAAAAAGAGAAAAACGCCCACCGTGGGGCTCGAACCCACGACCACAAGGTTAAGAGCCTTGCGCTCTACCAACTGAGCTAGACGGGCTCTTTTGTTTTACATTTCACTGAGATCATATTAGTATTTAATCAGTATATATCGGTTCTGCGGCAAAATCATTATTTGTCTTGTGGTAGGTAAAAACAGGAATTCGCGACTTTTTGGAATATCTCAATCGTTCAAATAAGTTCTGCACGGATCTCAAAGCTCAAATAATACTGGCCGCTACGCTGCCCCAAATAGGCACTGGACACATCGGTCACGCAGAAATTGAGATATCTCAGAGGACACGCACTCGTAAAACAGGAGTCCCAATTAAGGGATTCTCCATAAACTATAAATCTAACATTATAATCATGATATGTGTACAAATATCATGTTATAAGATTTTGTGCATGTTTTATTGTTATATTAATACTTCAATTGTTACTCTATCTCTATGTCAGTGATACTCTTTATAAATTTACTTCTTAATTTTAATATTATTATTCATTTTTTTTTCAAATGTATATTATTAAAATTTTAAACGATATTCCAATTGCTAATTCATTGAGAACCATTGTCATATCACCAAATAAGAAAGCTTTGATGAGTTCTTTCTTTCTTTCTTCTTTTCTTGAAGGGTTAAGTTATTTAATTTAATTTTCTTCAAGCCATTATATTTTGTTTGAAAGAAAGAAAACCCAAGTATCTAAACAATACATATTCAAGTTATCTGGTTTACACAAAATCAGTTAATGAAACATAGAGCAGTTTAGCTGCTATAATTAATTAATTAATTATCATATTCCTAATTATTATCTAGTAGTTGTAATTAGGCCTCCACTGCTCCAATTCAACCAACTTCCAACATTATTTTCCTATTTAATTTATTTTACAATATTTTCTTAATATTAGCATATTTTTAAAATTTTATTTTCTATGGACTACATAAATTCAGAAAAGACAAATTTAACATGATCACTCACATCACGTAAGTAGGGTGGAAAAAACATGATGTGATGTGCTATGATTAGCACGCTGTGTCTTTGGTCTTATGTCGTGTTGTGTCTAACTTAATTTTCACGTGTTGTGCCGTGATTAAAATGTCATTATGGCACGTGAATACTCACATGATCATTTGATCATAATTTAAGTTAATTTATTCAAGATTCACCATTGAAGAAGATCTAACAATTCTAATTATACGTGACTCACATAATCAAGTACTGTACCGTACCAACTTTTTTAAATATAGTCACTGTACGAACAACATGGCACACATGTCCCGTGCTATTATGTAACAGAGCAAGCCTTACCGTGCAATACCTGCCGTGTTATGTTTCAGTGTGGTCATAATATAGTATGTGACCACGTGTGACCATAGTAACACATTACGCGTTTAATTCGCGATTAATTCGTTTTTTTGACATTTCTGAACCGAACTCCAAATGAAATGTAAAAAAATATATAATACATTTTATTCGTGATTAAAATGCAAAAAACGTGATTTTTTATTTTTTGGTTTTTTTACTTATTGTTTCGAATTATATCCAATTACAAATTTTAGATCCTGTGGAACTGAACCTGAAGTATTACTTTGTCACTATGCATGTCACGTGACTGATGTGATCAAATGTGATGGATCATTCTACTCAACTGTACTTTATTTTAATTACATCACGTGATAAAAAAATCTTACTGAAGTTATGACGTGTTAATAATGATTTTCTTTCACTGGCCTGCCCAGAACGCACTATACAAAACAGTACAGGACGATCAATGTCAGAATATTTAATGCTTGTCAATTAATATTAAAGCTACCTCATCACACTGAAATAAAACAGAGAGATTCATCTACCAATAGAAGACAAAATGGCAGGGCCCACTAGGCATTATGGCACCAAAACCCATCTCCTCATGCCTCCTGGAATCCAAAGATTCAACTTGCTTAAATAATAATAGTATAAAGAAAAAAAAATACAATGTTTCTGTATCAGTGCAATTTTAACAAACATTCAACTAGCTTATATAAATAGTGAAAGAAAATAATACAGTTTCTGTATCAGTACAATTTTAGCAAAACAACCACCCCCCAAAAAAACACTCCCATCAGGATACCAGCTTATACAATCCTAACACTACATGGGGATAATTGATAAAGAATTTAGAGAGATTACTTAAATATATAAATAAAATAGTCTTAATTAAGAAACTAACAATTACATAAACATCGTATTATGCCTAAAAGGAAAAGAGGAAAACAAAAATTCTAGTGGAAATATGTTACTATTAGTGCTTTGCGGGGGCGTCAGCGGTCCAATAAGACTTGACAGCAACCAGAATTTTCTCCGGGTTGAACGGACCCGATTCGTGGTCCATGATCTGGCTCTTCCACCTCATTCCGTTTGTTATCGTCTGAACTTTTGTCAAGACATCTACCGTGTCACGAATCAAAACTGTTCCTTCGGGACGCAATATCCTATCCATCTCTAACAGTATGTAGCTTATGTCACACCTGCATTGAATTTGAAATTATAGAATGTTCCTCCCAGCTCGAATACAATAAAATTAAATTTGTGCGAATTTAAGATTTGGAAATACGTACCTGTCTTGATAAATGCTGAACACATTATCAGCGTGAATCAGGTCATAGGTTCTAGGGTATGTCGAGAATGCCTCGCACCAATCCTGGTACGTGCCTATGAACCCTCTCTCAAAAATGATACCCAGCGTGTTCTTGTCAGAGTGTGCGGGGACCGCGTTCATAACCCACACATTGAACTTATCCACAGCTGCGGCAAAGCCACCGAGGTTCGCATTCATGTCCATGACGTTGCGGTACCGGCCTTGAGGCAGAGGCGGTATCATCTTTTTGTAGTGGGATATGCGCTCGATCCACATCTTGTTGTCTTCTTCGAATTTCTTGGAATCTATGCCAGGGATGGTCCCACGAGATATTCTTGGTGGGATCGCAAAGGCCCGCTCAGGCCATTTGGGGACTGTGCCTCCAGCCACCTCCTCTTTGTCGTTTACTTCTGGTAATGGGGTGATGCACGCTTCCATTTTGGTGTACCTGTTATGACACATATTTGGATAATTTATATATTTTCATGTGAAAAATTGAGACATTACTTCCAAGAAAATGAGATGACAAAAAAATTATAGCTTTTTGGTGCAAGTTTCATGTGTCACTCTATCAAAAGGTCATGCCGCATTAAATACATCATATTCAAGTTTACAAGCATGAACTATAAACTCTCTTTGCCATATTCATAAAAAATTGAGTAAATCAAGATCAAGGTTCTCTCATTGTTTTCTGTTGGTAAATTTGAGAGGAAGAAGGGACAATTCAGATAAATTTGAAAAACATTACTTCCATGAAAATAAGACGACAAAAAAACTATAGCCTTTTTGTGCAAGCTTCATGTGTCACTCTATTACAAGGTCATGCAGCATTAAATACATCATATTCAAGTTTACAAGCATGAACTATAAACTCTCTTTGCCATATTCATAAAAAAATGAGTAAATCAAGGTTCTCGCATTGTTTCCTGTTGGTCAATTTGAGAGAAAGAAGTGACAATTCGGGTAAATTTTATAGGAATTATTTAAGGACATTTGTGGTGCTTTTCAACTTCATTAGCAACCAAAGAAACACTAAAAATTCAATTAAAAAAGAATTCCAGCATTTAAAAATAACACACATACCAAGCAGCATCGGCATTATCACTCTTGCAAATATGTGGGGTCTTGATGGTTTTCCGGTTTTTGATGCACTCCACGTGGTTGTACGGCTTTTGCCACACGGAAAGATCGTCCTTTTCAACTACCTTTTTCCAGCAAAGCCGATTCGCCACGTCCTCTATGCTATCCTGCTCCTCCTTCAAATCCTCCTTTGTTCTCTCCCATCCTTGGTAATACTTCTTCCAGTGGATAGGTGGGCCCGACAGCACCCAGTATCCTCCTGGCCGAAGGATCCTGTCCACCTCAATCAAGTACAATCCATCTGTTTTCACAAAATAAATATTGATTAGGCTTCCACAGCCAAGTTTTAAAAAAAAATATATTGATTAGGGTTAAGTGGATTTTTTTTATGCCAAGAGTTGACTTGATAAAGCATTTAGAGTCTTTTAATCTTATTTGGTACTACTACGGTGGAACTATGCCAATCTGGAATTTTAAAATTTAGATAGCTGAATAAACACAATGGGCAAAGGGGTAAATTTCACCGGAAATTACTCAACTAAATATTACATACTCCATATCTCAACTAAATTTTTCAAAAGTTGGTCAACAATATTGTATGCAAAATTTATTTGTAACAAGTGATAAGACGCTGCATATCTGAATGTTATAATTAATGTGTTTTTCCAGGCCTGATTGTTCACAAAATGTCATATTTGTGATGCAATTTGAATTTCAAATAAAGTAATAAACAATGTTAGAATAAATCATGTGAACTAGAGTAAATGATGTGACCTACATCAAAGGGCTATGAAGAATCTAGAAGTTGTTTATGAATTGAATGATGGGGTAAAACTCGAGTTCGGATCTCCCAGCGTAACCCAATTTTTGAGTTTAGATCCGGACCGTCCAATTCGTATCGGACGTCAGATTAAAGGGGCCCCGTGCGCTCCACCTCGGGCCAGATTGGCCTGGATTCGAATCGGACGGTCCGGATCTAAACTCAAAAATTGGGTTACTTTAGGGGATCTGGACCCATAAAACTCTTGGGTTGAGAAAAACATTTAGAACACCAAGAAAATATTAAATTGAGCTCAAGTTAATGTCACAATACCTGTTATTGGACAAAATAGGCATACCAGTTAATCTACGCTACATTAAGTATAATGTCCCATATGACAAGCATAAGATAAAACATAATTTTTGAAAAAAATGTACAATATGATGTCTTTTATTTATGTATATTTTGTATTTTTATGCACAAATATATAATATTTTATTTAAAAAAAATCTAACAAAACTTTTTTCTTTTTTTAACAGATAAGATACATACTTGAAAAAATAATATGCACATAATTTTTTTTAAGTGCATATATAGGTATAGATAGAGAAAAGTTGAGTTACAGTGCTTCATGAATTAAAAATGCACTGGTACTTCGTGATCAAATCTTGATTTTCAGAATTCAAACAACAAATCCGAGGCATTTGATGCAATTTACATACTGAAACCTTGTCAGAAACTAGATTTGATTTTTAATTTACCATTATTTTAGATAGGATGAAATTCATCAGTCCAAAAGATTTTAGACTACCCAGCAACAAAAAATTTCTTCCTATCTGTAAGAATAATAAAAGAATCTAAAAGTGTATTTAATTTGATTTCAAACGAGATTTCAATACGTAGATCACATCAAGCAGCCATGATCAATTATTCGAATTTCAAAAATGAAGATTTCAGCACGAAGTACCATCGCATTTTACTTTATAAAGCACCATATGCCAGCTAATATAGATAGAGAGAATTAAAATTAAAGGATCTATTATAAGTATGTGCAAGATAAACAAGGGTTGTTATACCATATTTGAACCAAGGAATTAGACACCTTGAGCAGTGAGCAAGATCAAAAGCCCGAGCAGGGTATGGCAAACGCTGTGTAGCCATTATACCGATCATTGCCGGTACACCTCTCTCCAGTGCAAATTGTACTTGTGCCTCGTGTGTATCTCTTGGCGCAAATGACATTGTTACAACATTCCTTTTTAGCAAATAAGCTCCCCAACTAGCAACCTACAATATTAATAGAAATTTTTATGAAAGAAAATTCTCCAAAAAAAAAAAAATGGGATTTTTACATGTAAATACAAAATGGTAATTAAAAAAAAAAATTTACCCCACAGCCAGTGTCAACAGCAGTTCTAATACTACCGTCAGTCAATGGAATAAGCTCGTTCATGTCATCAATATAAGCATCGGCCCCACGCGGGAACATGGTCCCACCACCAGGAAACCTGAACCGGTCACCTTCAACCTGGATCCAATTTTGTACCGCCTTCTCTATACTCAACTCCTTGTGTGGTATGTTATCGTACCAGGCATAATCCCTGCACTGAGGCCACTTAAATGGGGTCTTATAATTTGGAGGTGCCGGTATCAAGCACCTTATCAGTTGATCTTTACCAGGACAGTGTCGCTCCCGATACACCAGCATGGTTCTCTCAAATTTACGGCCCCGGGTCTGGTCTTGGCAAGGTGTATACTCACTAAAATTTAAAGCACATGCTGGGAATTTCTCAATTGAGGCGGCAGTTTCATTTATGCTGAGCTGATGGTGTGCCTCAAAATCTAGGGTTCCTTTAGCGGGCGAGAAAGATGGTACTACGGGGTCGGTGGTGACAGGTTTGGATTCACACTCAACTTTTGAAATGGTTTGGGTCGAATCTGATTTCGGCAAGGTGGTGTTTTGCCATGCACCTAGTATATAGAAAATTAGACAGAGACCTGATACAGCTAGAATGTACGTTATTCGATGCTTCTTTGATTCAATCAATTGGTGTGTTTTTGGCGAATTCGGGTAGTCTTTCGGCATTTTACCTGAAAATGAGAAGTAGAGAGAAGTGAGATCAATTATAAATAGATCTAAAACCCGAGTCTAGAAACACAAGTGGTTGCAAATGTGACTTAGGAGTTAATGCTTCAGATTTGTTTGAAATAGAGGAGGGGTAGGGGGGTAGATCAGATGAAAATTGTGAAGGAAATAATAAATGTTTATCACTGTAGTCTCTGGATAACAGCAGACAGCTAATCAATGAACATGATAGTAAAGCTTCTTAGACCCTCAGTTGTTTCAAATCATAAAATTTATAAAAACCAGTACAGTAAATCAACCAAATCGAACCCTACAAACCACTCAAAATAGTCAAATTTAGTGACGATTTGGATGAAAACAAAGAAAATGCAAAAATGGGCAAAGATCGATGAAACCCAAAATCGCAAAATGACATCTTTCTATATCATAATGCAAACCTTTATCCAGCATTATAAAAAGTTAAAATGAAAAGAAAAAAAGAAAAAACAGAGATACCTGTAGAGATTTAACAAGATCAAGAAATATCAAGTACTAGGTCAGTGAAATCACATGTCGCTCTCAGAAATCCAATTCAGAACAGAACCCATTCCTCTAATAATGGTAGGTGTTACTGTGTTAGAAAACATATGAAAGTAAAGAAAACCCACAATAGAGCACAGCAAATGGGGCCCACTGGCCGACAGAGTATAAATTAATGGCGAAAAAAGAGAACCAAAATGGTAAAGCTTAGACCTTTGTCGTCTATCACAGGGATGTACTTTTAAAATTTATATTATAAAGAAAAACAAATCTTTGTGTTAGTACCTGGTATGGTATCTCTGTTTTCGCCAAGAAAAAAAAAATGGTGATTATAATATTGAGCTGCTTTTGTTTTCTAGTTTTCTTTTATTATATTTTCAATTCGAGGGAAAAGAGGGATTATCGGAGTTTGACAGATTTAAAAGCTTTTTTATTGTTTGTATATATGGCGGTGTATTTTATCTGTATAGCGGGTAATATTATACAGTGTTGAGTGACCCGTTACGTGTAATTTACGCTGTCATGTCCACAGAAGATCATAGTTATACGTATTATCTCGTTTTTGCTATTTTTAATGCGAGCAAATTGCGTACTTCAAACCTCAAACTGAAAATTTAAATCGAAGTCTTTTAATGTCGATAAATCGTAATTGATAAATAAAATAATTTAATTTTTATGTTGATCGACTTGGGTTTTTCAACAACCGACCAACAATGGTACGGAGCGAGACATTGTTGCCGACATATATGTACCAAGAAGCAAGAAGTTGTTTTTTTTTCTTTTTATATTTTTTCATTTTGTCATTTTTGTTTATTAATATATAATTAGTAACCACTTCATTTACTAAATAAGTTCATTCTTTTGAAAAAAGAATGTGGTGCTAAAAGGAAAAATATCTGCACAGTCCACAAAGAGATCGATTAGTTCGAAACTTTACTATTCAATCTTAATTTTTTCTTTTTTTTTGCAAAGTAATCTTAATTGAAATCTAAGATCTGAATAGGAGCTAAATCACAATCTTAATTTCCGTTTCTTTTTGCTGGCTCGTGCATTGATATGGATTTGATACTCACGCTCGAATATGTATCCTCCAGGTACTTGACTCAATCAAATCGAAACAGACGGTGCAGATTAATTCCATCCAAGTCAAACTTAATCTGGTACCAGAGTCTGTAGAAGGGAAATGGCATCCTCTGCGGAGCTGTGCGGTTCTTTTAATCTGGACCGTTCGTTTTGATCGGACGGATCAAATAAGATTATAGCATGAATCTCAAAGCAAAATCTGGACCGTCCGATCAAAACGAGCACCACCGGCTGGAGATTAAATCTGGACCGTCTGATTAAAACGAACGGTACAGATTAAAAGAACCGCACAACTCCGCAGGTAAAAACTTCGTAGAGGATGCGCTCCCTTGTAGAAGGTCCATTTTGAGATTCGTGTCTGATTAAAAGAGTACAGAGAGTGAAAGTAATAGAAGAAAATATTTCTTTTCTAACCTTTTATTAAAATAAGTCTGAATTTTTTTATTATATTTATTATTTTATATATTTGACAATGAGATGTTGGACATTAGAGTTCCTTTGAACTAATCACCATGCAATTTGTAACCGTTATCATAGAAAATTTGATATATTTGCCTAGAATCATTTGAGATGAATAAGCTTTTGACTCTACACAATCTTTAGGACATACGCATTTTTCTCAAAAATATTTGTGCACTTTCTAATATTTATACACTTTTGATAACTTGACCCTATCCTATTTCATTTACAATAATAACTTTATTCCTGTTTTAGCACGTTTGGTTTGGAGTAGTAAAGTGGGCTCATATTGGCCTACATAGGCCCAGTGTTAGAATAGAAAGAAAACCATACACCGCCAATTTATTAGTTACAGTAAGATAGGCGTTAAAGGCTTAAAGCCTACTAAATAATCTTTCTGCAAATTCTTCAATGAAATTATGATAGACTGTACTGTAATGCACAGATGTGTGAATAGTTGAATTGTCAACTATACACATATTACTGATTTACTGTAATCATGAATGAAGATTAAAATTGAGGAGTAAGAAAAAAGGAATCATAATTAAAAGGGAGTAGTACACCAGCTGCAACAGTGGTGAATGGTGATGCATGTATTGTTTGGCAGAAAATGTAAAGGAATTTAAGAAGTGTTCACAATTTTTTTTATGTAATTTCAAACTTTCCTATCAAAATATTCATCAATAGCTTGGATGATCCTAGTGTATTAAAACTAATGCATTACATGTTCAATCCTAGTTGAAGCACACAGGTAGACCAGTATTTAAAAATAGAGAAAATTGCTAGTGTGCCCGTCTAAATTTTGAAATAGTCAATTTTTTCATCAAAACACCACAATATCTAATATTCCATACAAATTTAACATTCTTTTTTCTATCCCTTTTTAGCTATTTAACATTTTATTTAATTATTTTGAAAATTAAATTAACCAATATGCCCTCTGATTTCAAATGAACATGTCTATTATTTGTGAATTTTGTCTTCCTCCCTTCCTCCAAATCCATCTCACTTCTCCTCACCATCTCCGCACTCTGTCTCTCTTATTACCTTATTTTCTTTTAATACCCACTTCCCCTCCCAATTATCTAGTTTTGCCCCGTTTAGACTGTGCCTTTAGATCCTTGATCTTCTTCAAGATGTTGGTGAAACAATTAATGCTGGAGGAACTTTCCAATGTTACAATGTCCTTTTGATCGATTCCTAATAGTTTATAGGTCTCGGCCATGGGAACTAAGAAAACAGTATCACCACTAGACAAAACCTAGAACAAAGGAATTTAGTGTCAGATTTCACCAAGCAATTTATCTTTTCCATCAGAAAAGCCCAAAAGTAGTCTAACATAGAGAGAAAATTTACCAGTGCTCTCCAATCTGCTAATTTTATGTGACCACTACCAAGCATGCACTGGGTAAAAATGTAACTGGCCAATCGGGCCCTATCTTTTTTTTTTTGAAAGATCGTGGCAGAAGCTGCCAGATAGATGTATTATACCAGAAAGGTGAAGTTACACACATGACCCCAACGAAAGAGGGGTTACTACATGGTCCTTTAATTAGAAAAATTACAGGGATTAAACAATAAAATTACAGCACCTCCCCCCCTCCCCTGAGGACAGAATCACAGTGCCTCAATCCATTTTCGTTCTCCTTCCTTCTATTTGCAGTAGGTTGTCCATAGCCCACCTTCATGCAGTATCAATACAATCATTCAAAATTGTAATGTCAATATGTAAAGCAGAAGAAAATAAAAATTAAAACTTTACGATATCATTATATTCATCCCTTTGTTGTCACAAAAAAATGCAAAATATCGGTAGTGCCATATTGGCATATTCAAAGGACTAATTGTCTAATTTCCAGTCCCAGACTTAAAAGATTTTTTATTGTTTGTATATATAGCGGTGCATCCTACTGTATAGAGGGTATGATTATACAGTTCGAATGACCCGTTACGTGTAATTAACGCTGTCATGTCCACAGAAGATCATAATTCTACCTATTATCTCGTTTTGCTATTTTTAATGCGACAAAATTGCGTACTTCAAAGTTCAAACCTCAAACTGTTAAGTTTAAATCGAAGACTTTTAATGTCGATCAATCGTAATTTGGTAAAGAAAATAATTTTTTTTATGTTGATCGATTTGGGTTTTTCAACAACCGACAAACAATAGTACAGAGCGACACATTGATGCAAAGAAGCTTTTTTTTTCTTTTTATATTTTCTCATTTTTGTTTATTAATTTATTATTAGTAACCACTTCACCTACTAAATAAATTCTACATCTAAATCTTAATTCAAATCTAAATCTGAATAGGAGCTAACGCACAATTTTAATTATGTTTGGCTAATAAGTCAGACAGTTTCCGTTTCTTTTTGCTGGCACGGTGCATTGATATGGATTGGATACTCTCACTCTACATATATCTTTTTCTTGCTCTTTTTTTTTTAAACAGATGAAAACAGTAAAGACAGAAAGTGAAAGTAATAGAAGAAAATTTTCTTTTCTAACATTTTATTAAAATCAAGTCTGGAAAAAATTATTATTATTCTTTTATATATTTTACAATGAGATGTTGGACATTACAGTTCTTTTGAACTAATTACCATACAATTTGTGATGAGCAAGCGTTTAACTCTACACAATCTTTAGGACATACGCATTTTTCTGAAAAATATTTGGGCAATTTATAATTTTTTATAATTTTTTATAATTTTTTGATAACTTGACCCTATTTCATGTACAAATATGACTTTCCTGTTTTAGCACGTTTGGAGAAGTTAACTGGACCAATACCTAAAACCATAAAGGCGTATATATTTCACGTTATCTAATTCTATATTGGGCCTACATATGCCCAGTGTTAGAAGCAGATAGAAAGAAAACCATACACTCGAAATTATTAGTCCAGTAAGATGTTGTATCTGTACTGTAATGCACAGATGTGTGAATAGTTGAATTCTCAACGATACACTTAATAATTATATAGGGTATGTTTGGATGCACAAGAATAGCCACTGTTTCCGGAATAGCATTGCTATTCGGAACAGGGTGCATCCAAACGACTTTAGAGCTATTCGGAATAGCTACTGTTTTTAGAATAGCGTTGCTATTCGCTATTCTTACAAAAACATGGAATAGCATTTGTTCATTTCAATATTAATACTAATCTAATATTTAAACTAATATTATATTACATTTAATATTTAAATTAATATTATATTGTATTATATTTAATCTAATATTTTATTTAATACTAATATAATATTTAAAATAATATTATGTTACATTTTAATATTTAAATTAATATTATATTATATTATATTTAATCTAATATTTTATTTAATACTAATCTAATATTTAAAATAATATTATATTACATTTAATAATTAAATTAATATTATATTGTATTATATTTTAACTAATATTTTATTCAATACTAATCTAATATTTAAAATAATATTATATTACATTTAATCTAATATTTTATTTAATACTAATCTAATTTTTAAATTAATATTATATTATATTAATATTTAAACTAATATTATATTACATTTAATATTTAAACTAATATTATATTATATTTAATCTAATATTATATTATATTTAATCTAATATTTTATTTAATACTAATCTAATTTTTAAATTAATATTATATTACATTAATATTTAAACTAATATTATATTATATTTAAGCTAATATTATATTATATTTAATCTAATATTTTATTAATACTAATCTAATATTTAAAATAATATTATATTACATTCAATATTTAAACGAATATTATATTACATTAATCTAATATTTTATTTAATACTAATCTAATATTTAAAATAATATTATATTCCATTTAATAATTAAATTAATATTACATTGTATTATATTTAAACTAATATTTTATTCAATAGTAATCTAATATTTAAAATAATATTATATTACATTTAATCTAATATTTTATTTAATACTAATCTAATTTTTAAATTAATATTATATTACATTTAATATTTAAAATAATATTATATTACATTTAATATTTAAAATAATATTATATTACATTTAATATTTAAACTAATATTATATTATATTTAATCTAAAATTATATTATATTTATTCTAATATTTTATTAATACTAATCTAATATTTAAAATAATATTATATTATATTTAATATTTAAACTAATATTATATTATATTTAATATTTAAACTAATATTATAATATTTTATTTAATACTAATCTAATATTTAAAATAATATTATATTACATTTAATATTTAAATTAATATTATATTGTATTATATTTAATCTTACATATAAATTATTAAACAGTAGCTATTCCCTCCAAACCCTATTCCAAATATGCAATCCAAACAACTTTTTCACTGTTCTGAATAGCACTGTTCTTAAACAGTAGCTATTCTTATTTACTATTCTAAACAGTAGCTATTCTAGCTATTCTTGAGTGCATCCAAACGTACCCATATAATATAGCTATGCTAGTTTCAATTCTCGACGATACACATATATATTATTGTAGTGATGAATGGTGTAGCCAGAATTTTTGTCAGGAATAGGCAGAAAAAAAGACATGACATTGAGAGAGAAGAATCAATCTAAAAAATAAATAACTGAAGAAGAATGAACTAGAAATTGGACTGTCAAGAGTACAGGGGTAGGCAAAGGCAGCAATTTATACAGGGTCCTATTAAAATTTTCAAATCCAGAGGTAGGCAGTTGCCTACCCCTGTGATATGCTGGCTCCGCCACTGACTGATGATTGAAGAATAAAATATAGGAGTAAGAACAAAGGAATCATAATTAAAAGGAAGTGCAACATCTGCAATAGTGGTGATACATGTAATGTTTGGCAGAAAAGGTAAAGGAATTTAAGCAAGAAATGTTCATAAAATTTTATGTAATTTCAAATTTTTCTATCAAAACATTCATCAATAGCTTGGATGATCCTAGTGTATTAAAAGCACTAATTGATTATCCTGTGTGCTTTCACACAGATTGCCCATGAACACGTATCCTCTGCATTAACTCAAAAGAGAATCTTTTCAGTTAATGCATTCCGGCCGTATAATTTTAAACGGAGTCAATCCAGCCATCTGATTTTAACACAGTGATCCTGTAATATTAGTGTGGATCTAGTCTGCACAGATCTTAAAGCGGGTTGGACGTCTGAGATGCATTAACCGAAAAGATTCCCTTTTGAGTTAATGCAGAGGATACAAATTCGGTTGCCCACTGCCCAGTATTTTGAAATTATGGAAAATTGCTAGTGTGCCCACTAAAATTTTGAAATAGTCAATTTTCCCATCAAAACATCACATATCCAATATTCCATACAAATTTAACATTGTTTTTTATATCCCTTCTAACTATTTAACATTTTATTTAATTATTTTGAAAATAAAATTGACTAATATGTCCTCTGATTCCAAATGAACATGTTTGTCTTCCTCCCTTCCACCAAAATCCATCTCCCCTCACCATCTCCGCACTATGTCTCTCTTACCATATTCCCTGTTAATAACACTTCCTCTTGCAATTCTCTAATTTTGCCCCGTTTAGTAACATTGGATATTCAAATAGAAAGGAAAAATACAGTTCAATTGCTAATATGCACCTAATTAGTTTGACAACCCCTGACGAGATAACCAAAATAACCTTGTCAGATAAAAATATCCATCTTTTTAGACTGTGCCTTTAGATCATCGAGCTTCTTCAAGATGTTGGTGAAACAATCCTGGAGGTACTTCTACAATGTTACAATGTCCTTTTGATCGACTCCTAATATGTTATAGGTCTTGGCCATGGGAACTGAGAAAACAGTATCACTAGACAAAACCTAGAAGAAAGGAATTTAGTATCAGATTTCACCAAGCAATTTATCTTTTCCATCAGAAAAGCCCAAAAGTAGCCTAACGGGCGGTGGTGTCTTACTATAAGTACCCAGAAGCTCTATCCTAACATAGAGAGAAAATTTACCAATGTTCTCCAATCTGCTAATTTTACAATGAACACTACCAATTAAGCACTGGGTAAAAAAGTACTCAATCAGGCCCTATCAATACAATCATTCAAAATTGTAATGTCAATATACCAAGCAGAAAGAAAAAAAGGAAAAAAAAAAAAAACTTTACGATATCATACTTTTCATCCATTTATCCTCACAAAAAAATACAAAATTTCAGTAAACAAAATTGTAATGTCAATATGCAAACGACTAATTGTCTAATTCCCAGTCCCAAACAAAATCTGATTTCGCAACTGACCATATGGAACCAGTACTGGTACAGTCAGAGAGGTCAGCATCAACTACATTTGCTACAACAAGGAGTATTAAGACACACAACACAACATATCGGACTGGTACAATCAAGAGCAGTCAATGCCAAATGGTACAGGTAAAAACTATGTTTTGAGCGCATTGTATTCAGTTCAATATGTTTGTTTTGTTTTGTTTTTAGCTCAATATGTTTTGAGCGCGCGCATTGTATTTTTGTAAACGTTAGGTACAAACTACAAACTTTGTACCTGCATTCATTAATTAAATGTGGGCAAGACCGATATTCTTCATCAAAAACAAAATCCGATTTCTAGCTCTGCGTGCAGCACCACCTAAAGTGGGTTAATATTGACGACACAAATATATTCCAGAAACCAACTAGTTCCACCAAAACACTAAACAAGTAAAAAAAACAGGAAAAAGATGGTATAACAGCATACTAGAGCAGGCAAGGTATACCAGATTAACATAGCTATGTCAAGGATCTCAAGTGTGTAAGAAGGTGAAAGTTTAATAATAAGTGTTAGAAATTTATTTTATAAAACACAAAAATTATGTAAATAAATACTTATTTTAATATTAATGTATTAAACTTTATGAATTAACTATGGAGCTATTTGTGAATTAATTTCTTTGATCCAATTTCTACATAAAAGCTCACTATCCATCGCCACAGAAGATCAAAGAAATGGACGATAGCGAGCTTTATTAGTTACTCATTTTAATCCATGCTACAAATTGTAGTATTAAAGGCTCACAATCAATCGCCAATTATATTTATGAATCACACACTGATATACCAGCAACACCGTGACAATTTGTTAAAAAAACATAAATCACACATGAGTGTTATATAAAAACCGTGTAAGATCTAAAGCGATCGCACACGGTTCATTTTAAATGACCGTGTGTAGAATTGGTATTAACACACGGATCTAGATACGTGTGTGATATATCGACACTTTTCCACACAATACGCTCGCACACGGTTGCGGATCCGTATGCCATTAGTAATTTTAACTGTGTAGTCACCTATTCTTTGGTAGTGTTCTGTGATTCGGTACTCTATAAAAGTGTTTCAAAATAATCGATCCACTTATTGAACCTGCTAATTATCTGGTACTTGGCCTCCCCTACACCCCTCCCTCTTTATTGCCTCCACATCACAATCTGAGAAAACCATGAAAACGTACTGTATCTGCGATCCAATGGTCCTCGATGGCATGTAACTTTCTGTCTGCCAATAGAATTGGTGGAGCTTTCATGAAGGCCACGTATCGTGTGCTTCAGGGGTTGGACCAGCCAGGGAGAGTAGATTTAATCTTTCTGCCAGAGTTTTTAATGTGATGCATTCGCACCAATTATGGTGAACCTTTGATCAGTAATGTTAATGGGACGCGCTCATTCACCTCAATAAGCCTTTTGGTGGAGTAGAGATAGTATTGAATGTTATTTATTTTCTTTCTGGTGCGACAAAATCGATCAAGTGAACTACAACATAATATTGCTAAAATAGGACGGGGTACTAATTAAAAGCTACAAATTTTTTTTTTTTATGCGTTGTTAAAATTTACAAATCTCATTTAAGTAAATTTTGTATTGAAGCAGATTAGGTTAATGCCTGGAGATAGTATTAACAAGCTAATGGTACAGAGGTAGTATCAACAATATTAGGCAATCATATATGAATGATGAAATCTATGGAGCAACAAAATAAAACAATTACAATAAAAATTAATGTGCGAAAATTTTGAAATAAAAATTACAACATCTTACAATTAAATAATCAAGCAATAGTAGTATCCATACATATATGGTAAATTAAAGTACCTTAAATTTCATGAAAAAAAATACAGAATCCATAAAGGTACGCAAGAAAGTTCATGCTATATCCAAATACAAAAATATAATAAAATTATCAGAATGAAACTTAAAATATTGCATACTAAAAAGAACAGAAGATAAATGATCTCGAAGGCATGGCAAATTACATCAACTCCTCTTAGAAATGGCCTATGACTCGTTGGATGTCTCACTAGCATTGTCCCTTTGAAAAGGCTCATCCTACTCCATACTCCAACTATTCCCATCGTTGGGGAAATTCTCGGGCTTGGGACATTTCTCATATTCCACGTACCTTAAATTCTTAAATGAGCACTTGAGTTCTTCCCAGTTGGTTGGATGAATCAAATTTTTCAAGAACCTGAGGCGCAATATCTCCACTTCCCAATTATCCTCGCATGGGATTTTAGTAAGCTTTCCACCTCTAATATATAATCTTTTTAAGTTTTTCAGCTTAGCAGGGTTCAGCAACTCTGATGCCTCAGATTCTGGATAACATCTTATATCCAACTTTTCAATATTCTCTGGTAAAGAGGAGGTTGAAATATAATTCTTATTTCCTTCCCATATAATGGTCAATACCAAAAGTCTGTCGAGAGGTTGTAAAACACTCAAATCAACCTTACCACAATTGGCAATTCTGATGCTGAGCTTCCTAAGCTTATTTAATTTTGATAGATCACGTAACTGGCAAGACCGGTTTTTGTTTGCCACACTCCCAACCACAAAACCCTTTAACACCTCTAAATTAGAGATCTCACATATCCATTTTGGCATACGATGGTCCAACAAGAAGCATCCTGAAATATCTAAAACTATCAGATTCTTGAACCAGCTTGCTTGGGGTAACGGCCATCTAATTAACTTTTTTTTTGATATGAACCTTGGTTTCTGTGGTAATTTTTCCAAATGAAGACAAGCATTGAGGTCTAGTACCATCAGGTTTTGTTTCCCAATTGATTCATGAAGCTCTTCTATCCCAGAAATGCTTCGCAGGCTTAGGTAAGTCACATTTTCTACTAAATTATTTAAGAATTTGGTTTCATTGACCTTAATCCTGGAATTTGACTTTGTATTCTCAAACCTGTCGGTAAACTCTGTCTCTGTCTCTCTCTTTGTCTCTGCCTCTGGGCACTGCCAAATACCAAGTTGAGCCACCGACAAGTCCTGGTTTTTGCTAATCTCCTCGGAATTGAGGTTCCTCTGGTCTAGATTTAGTAGTACTTTCATGTTGTCCCTATCATATAATTGGCAAGTGCCTTCTGCCCTTATTGCAGACCTAATGTGGTCACCCAACTGCTTATGAATTGTAGGTTCGATAATGCATCGGTCAATTGCTAATTTATTATGCATTTTATATTTGGGTATGAGGACGCCCATGTCTACCAGATTAGAAAAGAAGAGGTCACAACGCTCTGTTCTACTTGTATCCCCTGTAAAAGGTTCAGTAAGGCCCAGACCAATCCACCAGTAAATCACTAATCTCTTCTTCAGTTCTGTGTTCTCTGGAAAAAGGATAAGGCTATACAAGCAACTCTTCATCTTGGGATCCCATGGATTCAAAAAATTTAGATCCATGGGGATTTTGTTCTCTTGATAAACTTTATGAGTATCTTTTGGATCCATGGAGACTTCGTTCTCTTGATTACTTCTATTTGAAGATTCCCCGACTTCAGTAATTGTGGCTTGTTTAGATAAATCAGATGCCTTTTCATGAGGTTTGGTGCGAGCCTCTGGAGGATTTTCTATTTCACGCTGGAGATTATGAAGTAGCTCTTCTAGCTTTTCAAGGAGTTCGCTGCGAGACCATTCAGTCTCGATATTTTTATCCTGAATCAAGTCATTAATGTGTTTTGCTATGCTTTGAATGCAGTGAGCTACCCTCTGGTCCCGTCTCTGGATCCTCGAAAGAAAATCAACCTCTGTTAGAACCACATTGGAAATTTGGTCGATGATATTCTTCAGCTCCTTGTTTGAACCAACTTTCTCCTTAGCTCGTGTATGGTGTCGCAGTAGTCGTCTGACAAGATTTGGAGTACGGACTTCATAGTTTCTCATTGCAATGTTTGGTTAGACCTAAAAACAACAATGTCTATTGAAGTTAGAGGACGAACACATTAAACGTACGTCACTAAAAAATGTTTAAATTTATATGTTTTTGTTAAAATCTATACATTTTTGTCAGTATTTGCGTTCTCATGCTCTAAATAAATGATATTTAATTTAGAGTACACATAATGAGATTAATTTCATTAGATAATATAAGTGTGACATCCATCAAATTAAATTTAGTGTTTTTTCTAATTTAGTTGAAAATTTCATTTAAGATTAAAGGTAATTTTTTTTTTCTGTACAATACTACATTTTTAAGAATTAAGTTCATCATGAATTGGGTTTTAATATAATGGAAAATGTGATGTGTAATTTCTAAATTAAATCAATCTGTTTTGATATATCTAAGTTTGATTAGTTCGATCGATGACTGTGTTTTTGTTAAGGATAAATCTTCTATTTGTCCATGTAAACTTTTTCAGTTTTCTATTTACTCTTGTATTTTTGGTTATACCTAATATATTCCTCAACTCTTATTTTCTTTTCTATTTAATTATCCGTTGAGTTTATGATTTTCATATTGTCTAACAAATTTTCTTAAATGGGAACTTACAATTGAAGTCGACTGTTCATTTTAAAATTGTTTGATCTGAAATTCAGAAAGTTTAGTTATCAATTTGAAACTTGTTATAGCGTATTTTGTAAATAAGACACGATTATTACTGTTGAATATATACACCAAATTTTTCAATGATAAGCCCAAAGTTGGGGATCTCATGTTATAATTGATTTGTCTATTATGAAATTGTGTTTATGCTTTTTGTAATTATGCTAGACTCCTTTGTGGAATAGGATCATTTAATTTGTATTTTGTATATGTTAATATTTGGATAATGTGATATTATTATTGTGTTTTTTAGTATTAATTTTCATATTGTTGAATTAATTTTTATGACTAGTCACATGCAAATTAAGAGCGAAGCATGCTCAACACCAACGGTTTATTGTTCAAAACAAAAGGTGTATGTGTCTTTTGCCAATGGTTGATTTAGAAAAACAAATGGTGTTGTATAGTAAACGGCCGGCGTTATATATAATGGACAAAGGCTCAATGATGTTATTCTCCTTTTAACAGTTGTCTAACAGATGGGAAATCGAGTAACACCGTATGATCGTTAAGTTGAACCGATGGTGAAAGATAACCAATACCATCTCTCAGATTAATGAACCGTTAGTCTAAGGACCCAACACTAACTGCTGTTAACAGTTGATTTTTTTTCATTGTAGAGATTTTGATCGCTAACATTCATACTGCTGTGGATTCTTTCGCAGAGAGCAAAGGCGATTTGAAAATTTAGGATTGGGTAGCCGCCACCTTCCCTCCTCTTTATCCAAACTCCGTTCAACTCCGTTCAACTTCGTTCTTTTCACTCTTTGTAGATCTTATTCCAATACAACATCTTTCTTTTCTCTCGATACTACCTTCGAGTGAAGAGAAAAATAAGAGAGGGAAGGGATCGGAGCTGAGCTGAGCCAACCGGAGCCGATAGCAGTATCATTAGTGCTTGGAGCGTAGAGTTCTCATCTCAATCGCAGTGTGACGGTGAATAGATTTGGTCATCGTCAGTGCGCGGCGGTGGCCGAAGAAACGGATCCAGTCGTGGAGTGAGAGGGGAGAGACCAGCCCGAGCTAACCTGATTGGAGCCGAGAATGAGGTATCGTCGAAGCTCAGAGCGTAGAGTCTCCATCTCAATCGGAGCACGACGATGAGTATATCCGGTCGTCAACAGAACGCAGCGGCGGCTGAAGAAGCGGTTTTGGTCGTGGAGCAAGATGGAAATTAAGGTATTAGAGTAATTAAAAGTATATATAAGTAGAATTAGAATATTAGAGTGAGAATAATATAGTAGATTTAGGAATTATGGTCACATGACACATTATAAATATGTTTTTTTATCAATGAAATTGTTAATAGGCATTTAAAACCACTAATTTAAAAAAAAATGGTCGGCATTTGTTAACAGTTGGCATTTGTTCATACTTCATACCAAAGCTAACAGGTTGACCAATAACTCAAAAACAATTTTTAAATGCTGATTTGAACAGTCGGTGATATGGTTCTCTATAGTAGTGTTGTAAATAACGGTATGCATTCGTTTGATGGACATGGTATCATCACACAAGTAACTGAAATTTTGTGGACAATTTTAAAGTTATATGTGTATACTCATAATTTATTTAAAATGATTAATTTAACATACCAAATTTATCAATTAAATTTATTTTAACTTAATTATATTATTATAACATGACACTACATTTATTTCTTCTTAACAACACATACGCACTTTACATATGTAAGTAACACATTTATTTAATAAAAAAATAAATTTGAAAATTAACCTTTTTCAAATACTAATAACATACTATTTGAAAGAAATGAAACATCATAACATAAAATCACTAAATTTAGTTTATGATAGAAACTTAATTTCATATATGAACATATTGTACTAATCGAAAAAATTACATGAGTAAGTAAGAAAAATATATGATTTATAAATAATAGAAGAATTATTCAATTTCAAAGTAAGTAAGAAAAATACATGATTTATAAAACTTATTAGCACACATAGTCACAGAAAAAAAAGTTTTGATAAAAAAATAATATGAAAATAAATAGTCAATGAAACAAACACACCTCCGACAAACCTATTGTAACCATTTGATCGCCACCACTAACTAATCGGTTGTTTAGATCGCTTTTTACACACTATTCCGTAGTAGTGGAATTGTGTTGTCCTTGTGAGTTTAATTTTAATATTTCAATAACATATGTGTACCTAAAATTTGCTCGATTCGATATTTATTGGAAAAAATATTTAAATTACAAAGAAAACAAACTTTTTGTCCAATAAATCTTTATCTTCTTGGAACGAAAATAAATCTATGATAAAATGCCCTTTGATATAACATCTTTATCACCTCAAATATATTCAGGGGCAATACTGAAAATTGAAAGCCCTCTGGATCAAGGGATGAACCTAACCCGTGGGTAATGAATTGCAAGCTCTTCCTTGGCTACTGTGATGTGAAGATTGCTGAGTTATTGGTATAATTTCAGTCTTATTATACTTCTTGTGATTTGGTATTAGTTGCTGGACTTCTATGCAAAAAACTTGTTCCTTCTATAGACTTTTATATCTGTTTTGATATGGCTATGTGTGAGCTATTAGTTGATTTTTTAATCAAGTTTTATGTAATTTTTTTGTGATGTTTACTTTTTGTATGAACATTTTAGAAGCTATGTACCAGCTGTTTGGTACCAGTTTTTTGATACATGATTTTTTCATATATTATAATCGGTGGCGCTCCCCACTACTTATCCAAAAAAAAAAAATTCTATGATAAAATAAGAATGTAGCTAGGGTTAATGTAAGCGCAAGAAACTCTTCCTTCATGAATGAATAAGGAATTATAGAATAAGGGTTTCTTATCTTGTCGTCAAGTAATTTCGTGTTGTTATTAGTTGAATTTGATTGCATTATTAAATTACCACTAAAATAATAGTAATCCCTCTTAAATAAATAATTAATGCTATCGTCACAATAATAGTAAAAAGTAGAAACCAATATATATATGTAGTTATAGTTATAGGACATGATACTCATAAAATATTAATAGAAGTAATTATAAAATGATACGATTAAAACATATATATATGACAATAAAGAAAATAATTACCTTGTAATATGAGATGAGTTCGCCTACAGAATCGATCTTCAAGCTGCTGTTCTAGCGTGCGGTGGTTTTCTTTTTGTTGTTCTACTTCTGAGAGAGAGAAGAGACAGTTAGAAAAAAAAAAGATCTTGCTTCATTTTAATTAAAGGAAAAAAGTTGAGACAGAAAGAGAGACCTAGCTAAACAGAGAGAAGCATCAGCGACGAAGAAGAAACACTAATTGTTTATGTCCTTGAACCAACCTAGATCGAATGAAGACTTAAAGGGGTAGCCTGCCTGATATATATTTTTTTTATTATTCTTCCTATAATACAATAATTGTTGGACTTGTACAAACGAATTCGGATCACTCCGGTACCGGATGTAAAATTTAGAAAATTCAGATCACTCCGGTATCGGATGTAAAATTTAGTAAATTCAGACCGTTTTTTAACTATGACATGAATCTCAAAAACAGACCTTTATATATATATATATATAGAGGAGGGTTCCAATGCACCCAAAATTTCATGCTCCCAATTGCTCCCAATTCTTTATCTTCATTTCCAAAGTCCGAATAGCCGATCCGAACCGTTCAACATAATCATCATAATAAAATATGCTTGGAGACCAAATTTTATATTTTTTGGAATTTTTTTACTATTTTTTAAGATATGTACAGAATCACTTTATCGGATGGTCCAGGATCTCCTTAAAACAATGATTTTGTACCTATCTTAAAAAATAGTAAAAAAATTCCAAAAAATATAAAATTTGGTCTCCAAGCATATTCTTTTATGATGATCTTGTTGAACGGTTCGGATCGACTATTCAGACTTTGAAAATGAAGATAAAGGAGATAAAAAATTGGGAGCATAGAAATTTGGGTGCATTTGAACCCTCCTCTATATATATATAGAGTAAATCTAGGGTGTGACGTGCTCACCAAGAGGGTTTGGTGAGCACAACTCCAAAAATACATCGGATCGGTTTCAAATGACGAATCCAAACCGTTGAAATCCATGTACTTCGTGAGTGATGCATGTATATGCAAAATTTTGGAAGTTTCGAATTCATTTGCTATGAGGTCAAGCGGTCAAAGTAATGATGAAAAATGAATATATAAAACAACTAATAGAATAACTTATTAAAAGATTCATTACTTTGACCGCTTGACCTCGTAGCAAATGAATTCGAAACTTCCAAAATTTTGCATGTACATGCATCACTCATGAAGTACATGGATTTCAACGGTTTGGATTCGTCATTTGAAGCCGATCCGATGTATTTTTGGAGTTGTGCTCACCAAACTCTCTTGGTGAGCACGTCACACCCTAGATTTACTTATATATATATATATATATATTGCAAATTAGATCTCTATATTTAAATAGGCAACGAATTTCAATTGTTAGGCTGGAATTTAGAATTTTTTTTATAAGCCATAATTAAAAAATATATTTTATGAAACTAACATGATTACTTTTTTTTTTTTACAAAAACCATAAGAACTGAAATGCAATTTCAGTTAGCCATTTTTTTTTTCGGGACTGAAATGACATTTTGGCCTCATGTGGTTTTACAGCTTTTCATACCAGCATTTCACAGTTTTTAAATGGATCTGAAATGCTATTTCGGTCCTAAAAAAAATAGTGGACCGAAAAGGTATTTCAGTCTTATGGTCCTCAAATTCTGACAATTCGTTGGGTAGGTACAGAGAAGGAAAAATATAAATCTTTTTTTTTTTTAGAAAAATAATGATAAAAAATTATTGATGGCTCAATACATTTGAGGCCATATTAAATTGCAAAATGAAACAGTAAAAACAAAACAAAAACAACATAATTAAAGAAGGTTATAAAAAAGAAAAAAAAAGTGGAAAAATTGGAAAGATGAAATTAGAACCAAACTCAAAGGAAAGGTCTCTGAATTCTGATTTGGATAAGTTAAGATCTAATTAAGCTTGGTAGCTCCATTGTATGTACACCTCTTCTATATATGGAATATTTTTTCTGTGATCTCTGAAGATATAAATTAATTTGATTAAAGGAAAGTTTTTTTTTTTTTTCTAATTAGTTCTGAAATAGAAGGTGAAGAGACGGAAGAAAAGAGGAAAAAAATGTCATTTATAATAAATTAATTAAATAAAAAGATTCGCATGAATGTGTTATGTGTTAATTAGTAATTGGCTAAACTAAATGATGGATAGGATTTTTTAATCACATATGGACAGAGGATTTGGTTCCTTATTTAATTTGTCTAATTATTTTTCAGCTTAAATGCTTTACGAAAGCTTTGCCCTTGTATATTTGAAAAGTTATATATAATTACATGCGAACAAATTTTAGATCACTTTATAAGCAATAAAAAAATAGTTTGATCTAATTTAATAATGTTTATGAAGTTTATATATATGCAGGATCAGCCAAAAGTTCCCAATTTTTTTAAATGTTACAATAATCTACACATATTTAAAAAAAAAAAAAATCCTATGGTTAGATATATATCATTCACCTTTTCACAAAACACAACATATTAGGCAACCATACAGTGATCTAACTTTTGCTTGCTATTTTCAGAAATCCCACATCTACAATAATTTTGGAAATACAATTATATCTTTTGCAAAATTATTGTATAATGATCTAGTGTAAAAATGAAATCATTACAAATAAACTAAGGACATATATAGATATATATCTATATCTATATATCTATGTGTGTGTGTCAAAATTTTGTCAATGTTGGACTCACTATGCTTGTATAGAGCATAGATAGATGAATATTATTTTAGAAAATAATTTAAATCCAACTTGATATACAGTGAGGTTTAAAGACACCTTATATATTTCAGCTATCCTATACAAATGCAACCAATAAAAAAAATGCGAGCTTATATGCAAAATATGATATTTATTGTACTTTTGTGTTTCAAAACTAATTCATCACAAAAAGATATCAATGAAATCTAAATGTATATCTAATATTAGACTTATTTTGCTCTCAAAATGAAATGTATACTACGAAATGAAGTAAAGAATAAAACATATGGTTGTCTCCATATTACGAAAAGCAAAAGTATTTCATTCTTTCCTTGTTTTTCCATTATGCTCCACCTTTTTCGAACAATTAATTCTTCAAATTTACAAAAGAGAAAAGAAAATCAAAAGGAAAAGTTAACCTAGAAACAAAAGGAATATAAGTAATGAAAGAAATTTAGTTGCCAACAAACCACATTCTCCAACTATCCCCATTCTGATCTCTCTCTCTCTCTCTTAAGCACTTTATAAGGGCACGCCAGAAAAACTGTAGCGCTGAATTATTCCGAGTAATTTAGACATTACTTTCTCATTAGTAGAAATTAATTAGTCAATTGATTTTTTCATGCTTATAAAATTTACAATATATTACGAAAAAATACAAAAAGAAATTGTTAACAGATGTTTTAAGGCTACAAATGGAATGAAATCGGAAACCAATGATGGTATGTTTGGTTGGATTGAGAATATGCTATTTTTAGAGTTAGGCTATTCGGTGTTTGGTTGGATTAGAATAGCTAGAATAGTGAACCTAAACTTTTTGTCTTATTAGAATATGTTATTCCTAAGAATTTTAAGATTTGGTCATTCTAATAAGACAAACAATAACTATTTTTGATTTGACTATTCTAGCAATTCTTATTTTGCAACCAGACATACCGATTTAGGATTTAGAATTTAGGGTTTATGATTGGCGTTGTAAATGACCACGTACTGAGCTATATAGTTGATTCTATTTTGTTTCTCAATTTTGTTGGCGTTGTAAATGAACGAACTGTCGGGTGGATGTGATGGTGTAGTTTTAAGTTTTTAACCATGCCCCAGAACATGATGTGACAATTAATGGTATCTATTCGCTATTCATTAGAGAACACAAATATTTAATGGGTAAAAATAAGTATGGATACGAAATCCTCATATCACTCGACCGTATCGTATCATTAACACCCATACTAATCTAGCACATAACCCATATTTTTAATAAAGAAAAGACAGCCGATTACCCCTCCATACCACTCAATCTCAATTTTACATGCTATTTTCAGAAATCTTACATATACAGAAATTTTTACAACAGGAATTATTCAAGTACAATGATTTTTTTAAGTCCTAGCAAATTAAAAAAAACGATAATTGTAGAAACTAGAAAGTAACAAATGACTAATCGTTCAAGTAATAAATTTTCATATCATCAAAGAGCAAAGAATAAAACATGATATGGGTGTCCATAGTACGAAAAGCAAAAGCAAAAGTATTCCACCTCTTTTGAATTTAAATCTTCAAATTAACAAAAGAGAAAAAAAATCAAAAGGAAAAGGTACCACAATACGAAAAGAATAAGTAATCTTTGATCCTAGCAGTATTATTGAATTATGGTTACTTATTTATTGAGATAGCATGTCTTTGAGATTGACATTGTTTCTAAAGTACAGTAATAAATAAAATAAAATAAATGACAAGATTTAGGTAGAATTGAAAACTAAAAATTTATTATCAAATGTTTTTGTGGTCTTATACCAAAAAGAGAACGCCCTGGTTTTATACTTTTATATATATGAATCAGACAATTATTATTATTTATTATTTTTATCCGCTATTGGGCTAATGGGCATACTGTATTGTCCTTATCTTTGAATATTTTTCATTTTCAGAACCGTCCAACGCCGCTCTGTGCGTGAGTTAAAGAGAAGTTTGGTCTGGGCTGGGTCGTTAATTATATCTATTGCAGTATAAATGAAGTTATGTAATAAAATTTCTACAAAACAATCTTAAATTAAGTCAAGTAAATGTCATAATATGTTGAAATTTCAGAATACACAAATTTTAGAAAATATTTTGATGCACGCCTTTCAGATGTTGAAATTCACTAGTACAAAAAACACTTTTACTGACTGTTAAAAAATCCCTACCGACTGTTATTGAGGCGTCAGTGATGGCGCCGCCAGTATAGGTATTCTTTACTGGCGGGTAAATAACAGTCAGTGTAGACATTCAACACTGACTGTTCAAATAAACCGTCGGTGTTGGGCACCTACACCGACTGTTTTTTAAAGAAAACCGTCGGTGTTGGGCACCTACACCGACTGTTTTTTAAAGAAAACCGTCGGTGTTGGGCACCTACACCGACTGTTTTTTAAAGAAAGCAGTCGGTGTTGGGCACCTACACCGACTGTTTTCTTTAAAAAACAGTCGGTGTAGTTCTAAAAAACAGTCGGTGTTTGCATAAAATTTTGGCATGGTTCTATTTGTATCGGGGCTAGCCTCCATATTTTTGCTAGCAATATATTACTATTCAGCATTCATCTAAATTAAATAAAATATCATGCAAATAATTTGAGCAACACAAACAAAAGACAATACAATATAAACACTACTTATATTTCATTCACAAAAAAAATACACTATAACAAAATTTACATAACACACTTACAAAATATACATATGAAGTTAACAACATTGCATTTCTTATAAATAGTTTAGAAGTTGTACAAGAAAAATGCACACCACTGTCGTGTTATTACATGAAGTTGCCTAACTAATTTCACTGCTTCTTGACGTAGGTTTGTAATACTTCTCCATTCCTACAATTTTACAATAAAAAATGAGATAAAACCTTCACATAATCTCTAGAAAAGTAAATAAACAAGATTAGCTCTATGCACTTAATCCAGCCAATAACCAATATAAGCAGTCTACATGTGCTCTGTTTAGATTGTTAGAAAACCAAGTCTCTCCATTGTATCAATGCTTGCTAAAAAATCATGTCATTTGCCATCGATGAAACATATGATAGAACAGATTTTACAAAATCTGAGAGCCAATTTTTTAAAATTTCATTCACCTGACTAAGTTTTTGTGCAAAAGTTGCTAGCGGTTTTTCTCTTAAAAAATCTAAGAATGATTGGATTTTTTTATTTTAAGTTTTGCTGTATGCCTATATTGGTCTATAAATTTTCTGTTTTCTAACTTGCTGATGCAACCTAGTTTGTATGAGATGATACATGGCTTGTTGTATCCATTCCTAGTAATGTAAAAATATATTTTCCACGAGGTGCTCTTAACATTACTACCTGTTCATTTTTCTTGTTCCTATTTCTCTATTTGTATGGTCCTTGATATAAAATAAGGCATGTGCCGGCTATGAATGTGCTTATGACTGATATAATACCACATTTCAAATTTTATATGTACCTAATTTAAACTGGGATCGTGATTTCTTTTGCTGCTTGCAATTGATTGTGCATGCACTTGCAAGATTTCTGGAAGCAGCTCCTTCCAAGTTCTTTTTCCTGGAAAAATATTTTGTTTTTTCATTGGCTTCTTTATATTCATATTGAGAGCCTGATAATGGAAAAAAATACTACATTATACCTGACAACGGCATTTGTCTCTCAGAATATTGCTCAGCAAGTCACCAATTCCTACAACTACAAGGCCTAAAATGCATTCAGAAAATGCTAATATTAGCATCTATTTATAAATATAATAGTTTGATGCACCGCATCAAGTTATAAATTGTTCATAATTCAATAACTACATTACATGAAGTCATGAATTACAACTGTACCAGATTCATAAACCATATCTGGTACCACTGTCCCAGATTCATAAACCATATGTGGTACCAGTCTACCAGATTTCAAACCATATATGATACCAGATTCATAAACCGTATATAGTCCAATTTGAGATGCTCTAGTTTGTTCTCCTTTAAAGAAATTTAGCAAACCCTAGTTTGAATACAGATTTTGCCTCAATTTTGCTTCAATTTTGCTTCAATTGCTCCAATTTTACAACCCCCGACTAGTGGGCAAAAAAAATTGCGCCTATTTGGGTTTTATTGGCTTCCAATTTCTAGGCACCAGCAAGCACTGAGAAATTGCGCAACCGGTGAAGTTTATGCTGTGTGATGGTGGTATCACCGGTGAAGTTTATGCTGCACATTTTAGTCACTATCAATTTCTATACTTTATTGCACAACTGGGCACAACAGAAAATTGCACCTAAATTATAGAGAAGCACCACCTGGTACCAGAAACACTGCAAGAAAGGCACCAGCAAGCACTGAGACAACAAAAACCCTGCTAGGGTTTTGAAAAATCGCAAGCTCAGAGGTAAACGAAAAAATAGAGAGAAATGGCAAGGTTCTCAACACATGAGAGCAAAAATCAAGCAACAAAAAAGAAAGAGAGGAACCTGGTGAGCTGAGATGGAGGTGAGCGGAGGAGATGGAGGCGCTTGGTGATCGGAGATGGAGGTGAGCGGAGAAGATGGAGGCGCCTGGTGAACGGAGATGAAGGTGCACGGAGGAGAGAGGCAGGAACCCTAGCTGAACGGAGATGGAGGCGACGCGAGATGGATGTGCGCGGAGGAGAGAAGCAGGAACCCTAGCTGCGCTGAAAATTTGAGAGAGAGAGGCGGGACTTAGCGGGAACAAAACAGGCGGGACTTAGTAGGCCCGACGTTAACCCAGGTATTTTATGAAACAAAACAGAGAGCAACACCGACTGTTTTCCTTAAAAAACAGTCGGTGTTGGTGAACTGCTCAACACTGACTGTTCTACTAATAAAACAGTCGGTGTAGGACATGAGCAACACCGACTGTTTTTTTTAAAAACAGTCAGTGTCGGTAACTGCACAAACACTGACGGTTTTGTTAATAAAACAATCAGTGTAGGGTGTGAGCAACACCGACTGTTTTTTTTAAAACAGTCAGTGTTAGTTACAGCTCAAACACTGACGGTTTTATTAATAAAACAGTCGGTGTAGGATATGAGCAACACTGACTGTTTTTTTAAAAAACAGTCGGTGTTGGTTCTCTGACGGTCGTTGACAATTGAACAGCCAGTGTTGAAGTAGTTCTTATTTACGATTTTGCCATGCAGTCTCTATACCGACTGTTACATACAAAAACAGTCAGTGCTTGAGAGTCGGTGTAGGGATTTTCTGTACTAGTGATTGATCGTTGATTTAAAACAACAAAATCTGTAACCTATATATTTACATGCGAACAATTTTCATATAACTTAATAATCAATATATAATAGTTTGAACTAATTTAATAATGTTTACAAAGTTTATATTCAGGACCAGCAAAAAGCACACAATTTTTTAAAATGTTTGAATAATATACACATTAAAATGAAACTGGTAATATTTTTTTGCTTGTGTTAAATAGTTTGTATTTCATAATTATGAAAGCAATTGTGCATACATATAATATTTTAGAATTCCTATATGTCTAACGTTTACTAGCTATTTTCAGCAATCCCACATCATATCAACAATAATTTTTGAAATACAATTATTTATTTTATAAAAATATTGTATAATTATCTGGTGTAAAAATAAAATCATTACAAATAAACTATCCACATGATCTCAAAATTTAGTCAATTAATGTTGGACGACTCATTCAGCTGCTTGTATAGATGAGATGAATATTTAGAAAATAATTTAAATCTAACTTAATATGTTATAGTGAGATTTAAAGACACCTTAAAAATTTCCGCAATTCTATACAAATGATTTATACTGCAACCAATAAAAAATGCGAGCTTATATGCAGTAATTGTATTTTTGAGTTTCACAACTAATTCATCACAAAAAATATCAATAAAACCTATATCTAATATTAGACTAATTTTCCTCTCAAAAAAAAAAAAAAAAAAAAAAAATATATATATATATATATATATATATACTACGAAATCTGGATACAATTAACATATATGATATATCTTCTACAAATGCCATTTCGGTCTGAAAAAAAAAATCTTCGGACTGAAATGGCATATCGGTTATTATGGTTTTTGTAAAAATCAAAGCAATCAAGTTGATTTGGTAATTTTTTTTTTTGAAGAAAATTATGAGTCTTGCCTGTATTTGATTGATAATCGCGATTACAAAAAGTGTTTGTAGCTGCATGCCGAAAATAAACACAAGGTACTCAAGTGAGTTTGAGCAAGAAAAAGGAAAATAACAGAAAAGTAAGTTAAAGAAAAAATAAAGAATGCCTAAAAAAAATTGGTGGGTAAGAAATTAGGGACATGGAAATAATAGTTTTTTGGTCGTTAAATAAACTGTTTAATATAGAATGCCATCGTCTGTTGAGTGTTATTAGCCGATTGCAAAAGTGTCTTACATCATCTGTTTTGTTTGAGTTGGTGTTGGCAGGTTCTAATTTGACCATAAGCTAAATTCGGGCTGGGCTCGTGTTGGGCAAGGCCCTGTTGGTCCTTGTTGGGCCTTATATATCGTTGCTAGACCGTTGGGTCCCGCACGCTTAATCTCGGATTGACCCTGGAAGGGGGTCTGGATCAAGGTTCATTCTTGACTCATTAGTATATAGATTATGGGACCTTCCGTACATGATCTTGTCAAAAAATAATATATAAAAATAGACGGATGTTACACAATGAGTCATCTCTTTTTTATTTAAATAATGTTACACGATTAGTCATTCATAATAAAGTTTTTCGAACTCCATCATTAAAAATGTTAAATTAGTTGATGAAAGTTCTTTTAAATCGACTCAAATTTAAAACACGCACTATCTAATTAAGAAATGGCACCATATATAATATAGACAACAAACAAGAAAATCAAAGAAGTCAAACGAAAATTAGAAAGAAAGAAAAGAACGAAAATAAATCATACATACTAAATAGTAAAAATATAAATTAAATAACACAAAGTACACACTAAAGTCTTGTAAGTTCGATCGGAAATAAAGCATATATACAGAAAAAGAAAAAAGTGTACAATAAAGACTCACTTAACTTAAGCAGTTAGATTCAATAAAAAGAAAAGTATATAGACTAAATGATAAAAATATGTTTAAACTCAAGAATAAAAAAAAAAATAGACTAACACCAAAGCATTTAAACGACTCATAAAGCACATGGACTATATACTAAATACTTTAAATTTGAAATTGAATCATAAAGCACACAAATTAAATACACCGCCAGAAAGTTGTCCAAAATATTTGTCTAATTAATCACCGTCAGAAGTTTGTTGAACTTGGTTTAATTAAGTTGGCAAAGCAATTCCAGAAGTTTGTTTGGAGCTCCACCGGAAGTTGTATGCAATATTGCAATGGAGAGGTGGTGGTTGAAGAATAAATTAGTATTCACTGATGGCATTTTTTTTATGGTATCATGATGAAACATTTCCCATTTAAAGTTACGAAAATATTACAATTGTGAAATATTCCAAATGAGACTTATTTATGAATTAAAGGGAGTGCGTGAAAGGAGGTATAAATGAAAATATTTTATCTCGTAGTCGTACACTAGTAAAATGATCGTCAAAGCAAGCGAGCAATAAGAATACCTAAAAAGGCAAACACGAAGCAAATATGTGATACAAGTCTACAATAATAGATGGAGAACATGTAAAATACATGGCTTTAACATTTGTGGGCATACGGCGGAACAGTGACAAAAACATAGCTAAAAAGGGGGAACAAATAAAATTAAAACATATATAGCTAAAGTGGAATGAAAAGATGCAAATATGAAGATTTCTGAAACTAATGGAATTAAAAAGACTGGTGAGTACACGCCATCACTTGCTTGTATGCAATTGGCCAAATAGCTTTTCATCATTTTGGTAGCGCTCACCCATGCCCAAGTGAGCCATCAGGAACCACACCACTGTGAGAAGCTCTCCTCCCTTGCTTAATTGCTTTGCATGGATCTGCCCATTGCATTTCCTGGCAGCACAGCACAACATCTCGACCCACACACTGCTGATTAATTTCCATAATTTGTTCCAATTTCGTTCACGGTTCCCCCTACCAGTGAATTCTTCCTTTAATTGGTGTGCAAGAGTGCATCCTAAGAAGAGCACTGAGTTGCTGCGTTCGCCTTTAATAAGTATTGGATTATGTTCCGTGTTCACCTCTAGTATCCTTCTCACAGCATTACACTTCTTGACATTACCCTTCTCGGTATTGCCCTTCTCGACATTACTCTTCTCGGTATTGCCCTTCTCAATACCCATCTCTATATCGCCCCAATCGACATTACCCTTCTCCATATCACCTTCTTGCTGCAAGAAGATCGTTGCCTCTGCACAGGTGTCACCAAATCGAATCGGCCCAATGCCAGCAGGCATCATAAAAGGCCGCTCGATGAGCAGGAACAACATGTAGTTTGAAATGTGTTGGCTTGTATCGCGTTCTGGATCCCATTCCGGATGCTGTTTTGGTTCTTGCTCCGATTCCCATTGCGATTCCGGTTGCGACACCGACATTTCATGGTCATAGAATAATAGATCGGTTGCTATGTGCCATATGAGGATGCTCCTGTCAAAATCACCATCCACGGTCCATCCAAACTCTTCGGAGTAACCCATACGCAGCATTGCATGCTGGCCCCTATGTGCAGTGAATCCCCCTTTGGGACCTGTATCAGATATATCAATCATATCAATAATCTTTTACTTCAACTCCTTAAACACCAAGTCCTTGAGATCTTCATTAACGGTAACATATGTAGTGTACCGATAATGATCCCAAATCTCATTTAAACCAACCCATTTCATTATGTGCATCAACCAAGAAGGCTGATCTTTAATGCAGTATGTAATCAGACTAAACTGGGCCATTTTATCAGACCATCTTGGCTTTGTCGGAGGCCTCAATTTTTGCTGAATAGAAAAGAGGAAATCTGAAAGAACACAGCAACTTCCGGATTCTTTCATTGTTGCGTAGGTCCAGAATGACAGAAGCATAAATACAAGTGCAAGGATTTCCAAACCAACTGCACCTCCTAGCAGCACATACGTTAGAGTAGTCTCAAATTGTCCATACCCAGTTTGGTCGGACATAGCAAATAAACAAAGGGCTATAGAAGTGATCAACAGAGTAATCACACGAGAAACCCAGCCATAGTGTTTAAAGGTGTAAATAACAGAACATTTGGAATGGAGAATGTCGTACATCCAGGACAGCTCAATTTCAATCAGCTTGTAGGCATCTTCGTATCCAAGGCTTTCAAAATACTCCTGGCTCTTCTCCCCATTCTTAAGGCTCAGAATTAGGTCCGCAAAGAGGCGCTTGAATGTAGGGAAGAACTCGTATGCCTTGCATACAATTTGTGCTTATGTGAGAGACTTTCTCTGTGCTATTCAGATCCGAACCAGATCATTACTGAACCCGTTAACCCAATAGACCTTTCTTCCCCAATCAGTAGCCCTGCTCCCCAACTCATAGAACCAGGTATGTGTGACTACATAATAGACACCACTGTACCAACTGCTGAACAGGGTATGACAGACCCGATGGAGGAGGAACCCATAGAAGAACCCGAAGAAGAGACAGAGGAGATGGAGATGGCGGATCCAGGGGCTGAATCGGGCTCTGTGCTGGGGTCTAACTCTGATTTAATTTTTGAATCATATGAAAATGATCTTGATGTGAATGATTACCTAGAAGCTGAGTACCATGCCTCTCTAATTGCACTACCAGAACAGCTAGACCAAACTGATTCAAATTATCAAGGGGTCAACATTGATGAGGAAATTAATAATTTACAAATGCAATTGGATGAGCAAGAGAGGTTGAGGGATGAAGAAGAGGCCTATCAGAGTGCATTAGCGGACCCTACTCAAGCACATATTTTTGAGGCAGCAGACATGGCAGCCCAAAACCACCCAGTGGAGGTTGTGCAAGAAGAAAATTTACCTCAACTGCAGCAACAGGAACTAGAAATCCAACAAAAACTGAGGAGAAGTGCTCGAATCTCGGGTCGAGGCGTGACAAAGAGGTACGGCAACAGGAAAACCAGAACCAAGAAGCCGGCCAAAGAAGGTAATGTGAACTTGGACCCGATACAGCAGGCCGAACTGCTAATGGCCTTGAGGACAGAATCCTTGGCCCCAGTTCCTCTCCAGCAGGGCAAGGCTGATCAAGCAGACCTCTATTGCGGCCTTAAGGAAATTGCAGTGGAGTTTGTCTCTACAGTAGCTTCTGGGTCGGGTATAGGGCAAGTTACGAACCTGGTTGCTCCAGGGCCTGTAGTTGAATTAGGAAATGAGGCAGCAACAAATGTAATTCACATGGGGGGGAATTTAGATAAATCTGTATTGGATGGGTTTGACTTTGATAGTGAAGATGATTATTCCGATGAGGAAGATCATCACTCACCAACCGCTTAGAGCGGGGGTGACCTTAGGTAGTTTGCCTTGGGTTTAGGTGTTTAATTTTGTGATACCGTGCAAGTGCCGGGTTTGTAACACCACCGAGTGCTTTTTGTGTGTACTACCTTTTTAATGATTAATGCAATTACTTTTCCTATTAATATTTTGAATTGGAATGTGCGAGGCTTGGGAGATGAAAAAAAATGTGCGGTTATAAAGGATCTAGCATTCGAATATAATCCGGACATAATCTGTTTTCAAGAAACCAAGTGGAGTAATTGTTCTATATTTGAGGTACGGCGAGTATGCCCTCCAAAATTTAGACAATTTTTTTCTTTAAATGCGGAAGGATCAAGAGGTGGGATTTTACTCGCGTGGAGTAATGTGTTCTCACCTCTAGATTCCTTCATATTACAATACACAGTTACTGTAATATTAAAAAAAAGAGATCTTATTTTCATGTGTACTGGAGTCTACGGACCCCAAGAGGATCCAGATAAGAGAATTTTTTTAAACGAACTGAGAAACATTCGTGCAAAGAATTCATTACCCTGGATGATTCTAGGGGATTTTAATCTCTTGCGCACTATTAATGACACAACTGGTGAGGTCAGAAACCTAGGCACCATGTTGGATTTTAATAATTTTGTTGATGATACAGGACTTTTCGAGGTCCCATTGCAGGGTCGAGCCTTCACCTGGTCCAATAAGTGACCATCACCGACTTTTTCAAAACTAGATAGGATCTTTTTATCTAGCCATTGGAATAACTCCGGTGCTTCCTTTTCTTTACGTGACTTGCCGGCAACGGCATCCGATCATGTACCATTATTACTGACAGTGACACCACATATCAACTCGCCAAAGAGGCACTTCAAATTTGAAACATTCTGGCTTAAATACCAGGATATGCACGAGGTGGTGGCGCATGCATGGGGATCGATTGCAGACCTAGACCCGGTGAATGGTGTCAGACGAAAGATTTATGCGGTACAGCGCGAACTGAGGCGATGGGCTCAGAAGAAATTTGCAAAAAGAGATACATATCTCTCTCGCTCTAAATGGGTCTTACAACAACTGGATAGGGTTGAAGAACTCAGAGAGTTAAATACAATTGAATTCAGACTGAGAATTCGGCTCAGAGAACATATCAGAGTTCTCGCAACGGATAAAGAAGCAAAGTGGAAGCAGAGGTCAGGATGCACTTGGCTCAAGCTTGGGGATAAGAATACTAAATACTTTCATGCGATAGCAAATGGCAGGAAGAATCTGAACTCAATGGTTTCAGTACAATCAGATGCAGGAACAGCAGTCCCACCTAATGACATGCCTGAATTTCTGCGCCAGCACTTCTCACAGATCATGGGATGTAGAGTCCCGACTCAGCGGCCATTTGATCTGTCTGGACGAGTTGGCCCTGCCCTGATAAACGACCTAAAATGTCTGGATGATCCTATCTCAGAGGAAGAAACACTAAGAGCAATTAATGACATGCCAAGGGGAAAAGCAAGTGGGCCCGACAGGCTACCGATAGAATTATATCAAGTCTTCTGGCAGTTGATTAAAAATGACATTATGGCCTTTCTCAGGAAGGTTATCTCAAATAATGCGTGCATCAAGAGACTAAATAGGGCTTCTATCACACTTATCCCCAAAAAGCAAAATCCGGAGCGAGTATCAGACTACCGACCAATCAGTGTGATAAATACCATTGCCAAAATTATTACCAAACTATTGGCTAATAGATTGCGGCCACATTTAGCAAAGCTAATCACACCAAATCAGACAGCATTCGTACAAGGCAGGTCGCTTATGGAGTCTTTCTTATCAGCTAGGGAATTTTTGAGCTTCTGTGTGAAGAAGAAACTACCGGCAGTATTGTACAAGGTCGACTTTGAGAAGGCATTTGATACAGTAGACTGGTGCTTCCTGATTAACCTCTTGATTGAAAGGGGGTTTCCACCGCAGTGGACTTCCTCAGTCCTGAACTTGCTTCGCACATCGTCCTCTTCTATCAGGGTAAATGGTGTGCACTCTGGTTTCTTTCATCATGAACGAGGGCTGCGCCAAGGGGATCCGCTGTCACCTATGCTATTTATCTTAGTGGCGGACTCGCTGAATAGATTCCTTGCAAATGCAGTACAAATGATGCCTATCCCAGTACACTTGCCCCCCGAAGTAATTCAGTATGCCGATGACACCCTGGTAATTTGCGAGGCACATCCGATCACCTTGAAAATTATCAGCCATGTGTTAGATGCATATGCGGTTTTGACCGGGTTGAAGATCAATAGGGCAAAAAGCTCTTTCATTCCAATAGCAATCCCACACGATCTGGTACAGACAATCCGGAACATTCTGGCTTCACCGTCATCAAGCCTACCAATGAGGTATCTGGGGTTACCACTGACGGTTAAAAAACCGAGAAAGGTCGAATTTCAACCAATACTTTCGGCAGTACAGGGAAAACTCGAGGGTTGGACGTCCAATTTTTTGTCATATGGGGGAAGAATCACGCTCGTCAAGGCTGTACTATCAGCCATGCCTCTGCACTACATGCAGGCCCTGAAAGTACCAGTAGGAGTGATACAACATATAGACAAAATGAGAAGAAGATTCCTTTGGAAAGGAAATGGGATTTGTAAGGGAATTAATTGCCTTGCGAATTGGGAGTTGGTCTGTGGTTTGAAATCTAATGGTGGACTGGGCGTCATCGACCTAGCCACTCAGAATGATGCGCTAATGGCTAAATGGATTTGGACGATGGAGGCTAATCGAACTGGACTTTGGGCCAACACAATACGAAGATTGTATGGCATAACCAATGTAGACCAACTTAAATTGCCAACACAGGATGCTTTTTTTTTATCAAGGACCTGGCGCGAATAGTACCTTTCTACTCCATCTCGGTAGAATGGATTGGGGGTGAACCTTCTTGGCGATGGACTACTACTGGTGGATTCTCATGTGCATCGGCATATGCAACCTTACATGACCGTGGGGTTAGATCACCAACACAACGGAGCCTATGGAGAATCAAGGTTCCCATGAAGATCAAGATTTTCTTATGGCTCATGTTGGAGGATAAAATTTTGACTCAGGAGGTTCTTGGGATAAGAGGATGCGTAGTTCAGTCAGGCTGTCACTTGTGTAACTCCAGTGTAATGGAATCAAGGGATCACCTTATGTGGGTCTGCACATTCGCAAGGCATTTTTGGAGGGGATTGGGAGCTCATCACAACGTGACAATTGGGAATGAGAACGGAATCCTTCAAGCTTGGATCAGGGGTCGTAACCTAACACCTGTGCTAAGAGTTCGTTGGGATATTATTTGGGCAGCGGGGGCTTGGGCTCTCTGGCGGGAGAGGAATAGAAGGCTATTCTCTAACAAAAGGAAATTAGTACATAGCCTCGTCAATGATACAGCTATGGAAATTATCCAATGGATGAATACTGGATAAATAGAGGAATGTGAATATTTAACTTCTGTAATTAGTGCGAAACTTTAGGATACTGTGTAAATACTTTTTTATCAATGAAATTGTTGGCATTATTTTATGCCAACCATAAAAAAAAAAAAGACTTTCTCTGTGCTGATTCTTCAGTTTGCTGCCTCTGCGGACCACCATTAACCTCTCCAACTTCGATTTTGATTACGGCTACAAGCCCAGCATCATTATATGAAGTGTACGCCTGCATGATCTTGGCATAGTTAGGGCCTGGATCAGGTTTTCCAGTCATGGAATTCCGCAAGGCCGACATGCTTGCACGCTGCAAACACCAGATCCTCTCACCATACTTGAAGATTGCCACCGCAAACATGAGAGCGGCAGGTGGCCACAGCGCTCCGATTTGCAGGTTCGATGTGGAATAATTGTAGATTGCAAGCGCCACCTGAGATAGCATTGTTAGCAACTGCCGTGACCACAGGTCGTTATCTTCAACAGACAGACCTGTGATGGTGTCCTGCCCGCCAAGGTGGAGGAGGAAGAAAGGGGCCCAAAACATGAGCAGGTGTTGAGTCTTGTTTTGAGGAGAAGCCTTATCTTCGCTCTTGGGGAGGTATGCAAGAGCGACTAACGCCACGTAGTCAGCCATGAGGTATATAAACCAGAGAAACCAGTGGAACATAAGCGCCAGAGGACCTCGCCACGTTGTAGCAGTCGTTTGCGCGCACCTGTACGAAATTACATGCTTTCGAAAACCGGCAAGGCCAAGAAGCAAGATCTGTATGCTGAGGCTGCTGATCACGAGCACCCTGATCTCCAGTTTCTCCCATAATTTTACTAAGTTGTCCCACATATTTTCTCTGATCTCTCTGTTTTTTCTTTTTCTTTTTCTTTTTGGATGAACTTGGGAGCTGAGGTTCTTAATTAGATGGATGCCTTCTCTCACTCGGTTTCCGTCCTTTAAATTAAAGCTGGGTTCCTTGCTTCAGCACGGAACCAGTACATTTCGCATTAAAAAATAATTAAATAAAAAATGCTTTATTAATATAATTTAGAATCCGCACTTTCTATTAATATTATTTGAGAACTAGCATTTTACTCAATGACAATTGACAAAGACAGATAGTTTCTATATAAGAGTCATGAATTTGAAACTTAAATTAAAAAAAATATTTGTATTAATAACAAAGATATTAAATAGTTAAATGGCTTGACATCTAATTTTACTCAAAAAATAAATTACTCTAAGCTTCTAGCCTTAATTACAAATATGACAATGTTTGACTATTATTTTTATTGGAGCCACAATGCCACATGAAAATTTAGAACTGCACATGGATCGATGTATTATTCAAGACTTGAGAGTAGGTCCGATGGGCATCGGACCTACTTTAGTTTGACGGATTCAATCATCATTAAATATACTTTAAGATTTGTACACAATGCTTTAAATTCCATACGTGACTACTTTAATTTTCGTACACACAAATCTTAAGATAAATCAAACAGTCATAGAACTCGTTAAACCTAATATTAGGTCTGATGGGCATCGGCCCACTCCGTTCTCATATTCAAAGTAGTGCTGATATAAGGACCTGTGTTATGCCCCTAGCTAGACCTATATGATTTAATGAAAATATACTAAAAAAAAATGGAATTGTGGGGAAGATATATTGATCCATGAGGTCTGTAGTTTTTGCACACAAGGCATCTTCCACGGGCAGCCCATTCGTGAATAGCAAGCACTTTTGGAAGCCCGTGTGTTTTTGGTTGCCAGAAATTGTACGGGTAAGAATTTTTTCTGTACCCCTATCAATACAAATGAGAGCCCAACTCTCATTTTTCGTCAAAAAAAAAAAAAAATTCAGTACACTTATTGAGTACGGATACGGATACATTTTTTTTTGTTATCTAAGCAAGTAATTAGAGTACGGGTAAAGTCTATTTTATATTCGTTATCCGATCAGGTAATTATAAAAAAAAATCATATATATTATATATATTAATAAGTATTAGAAAGAGTACTTTAATTATTTAGCATGATCAGATTTTTTTTCAATAAAGTATTATATATGTGTGAAATGAATATCTATGTTTTAATTTTTTTTAATAAATAATAAAAATAATTATTATATTAATATTACCCATTATTTACCCGCTACCGTTTTGTTATCTGACAATTATAACGGATAAGAGTAAAATATGGATAAGATAATGTATAGTGAATAAGGATAGACTACAGATAAAAACAATTTATAATGAATATGAGTATGAAAATACTTTCATCTGACTCTTACTGTACCCGTTGAAACCCCTACGCAAAGGCAATGTATATGCCCATCTATAATCACAACTTCAAAAATATAAATTTCCAAAGACATAGATTCCCATCTATGATCACAACTCTAAAAGAAATTATAAGCTTATCAATTCTTACATACAGCAGGTCCACCATAAAAGAAATTATAAGCTTTTCCAGAAGATTTTTTAATATCACTTGTTGTGAAGCAGTCATTTCTATCCGTAATATCATTTATTACATATGGATCTTCTATTTGACCGAATTCATTAAAGATTTTAATGTTGCTGATATATGCTGCTTTGTTTGCTCCTTCACAACCAACGTGTCCGCTACCCATAGGAGGACTTGTTTCATTTTGGTAATACAAAACACCGCCTGCCCATACAATCTCAGTTGCATAGTCAAATGTGTTGTTAAAAAGAGCTTTCGGCCACCACCCGATCAAAATAGGGTTGTTGTTATCATCGCGGTACAGAGACCAGTCTTGTGTTTTCTGATCCTGTAAAAAAAATTAAAAATTAAAGTGACATAATTGAGAAATGATCGAGCTACTTATTTAATTAAATAAATCAAAATAGAACCTTCTTTATGCTGAGTGTAACAAAATAATCTTTCCCATTAAATGTGGAGAGTGGTGCAACCTTCCCTCCTGGAACTGGTGCTCCAGAAACATTTGAAACAACAAAGCCATTGCAGAGAATGCTATAGCACTCCATGTCGTCATTTTTTGTCTGTATAGAAAAAAAATTAGTAGGTTACTATGCAAAGTGTTTTGTAATATATATATATATTATTTTTAAAAATTACGGTGTATAATTTTGATGTGTATACATACAATCCATGCAGCAAAAAGTCGCAAATCAGTGCTGCCAGAATATAAACTTGGATATACCTGTGTAAATATATATATATTATAATTCTGTTAATATATTCATAAAATATACAAAATCAAACATTAATCATATAAGCTTAATTACACATTATTTAGTTTAGCGTACCTCATAGAATGCAGCTGATATATATGTAAAAAAGGATCCAAATGGATTTTCATTTCTTTTTCTTTGTTAAGAAAGCAAGTATTAAGAAACCAGGATATAGAAAGATGCTCTAATTTATTAAATCAACCTTTGCATATAGAAACCAGATTATTTCTAACTAAAATCTCTCATATATTTTATAAAAAGCACCACGAAATCATATGCTACTCAATTCGGGAAAAATAAGATACGTACATGAAATCCAGCACCCATAGCATAATAATTTCCAGAATTTTTGTTCCAAACAGCTATGAAAACTGCACTTTCTGAGTTGTAATTGACATCTGGTATGCTCCATACTGATATTCTAGCTCTTGTACCAGTTAACATGGGACTTGAAGTAGAGAAGCCAGCATGCTTTAATTAAAAGTCAACACAGAAAACTTTTTTATGAGTCACTTTATTTGTATAATTTAATTAAACGATGCAAAACACACACACACATATACATAAATTTGAAAATTTGAAGTATTTACATGTGTGTTAGAATTTGATGGATTGTCATTGATAACATCAGAAAACAAACTTGAAATAATTCCCGAGTGATGGGTTTCAATAGATCTTCCTTCCTGCAAATAAACGATTAAATTAAACAATCAGTATTACATAAGTAAATATATAGACACACATTTTGTACAACTTAAGTTAGTTTTCCAATTCAAAAATTATAAGTATTCTATCTACATATATATACCTTAGCTTCAGCGCCTTCAACTTGTACAAATTTTGTTCCTTCAATGTGATTATGGTACAAAACAGAGAGGCATATCAAAATAAACCTTAGAATTTGCTTATAAGCCATGTTGGAGCAAATAGAGGAGGATCTCTTTATAAACTCTAATACCTGGACACAAATAACCTTTATATACTAGTTATTATGCATTATCTAGAAAGATAGAGTGCAGAGAAAAATTGTCAGATTAATATATGACACTTTTGTTGCTCAGTCCTTACAAAATTGTCAATCTCCATAATGTCAAATGCTAGCATGACAGATTGACAGGTGGGTCATCAGCTGTGATACCTTTCTACTTGCATTTATTAATTAATTATGACTATATTAATTATGACTATATCTTAGTATATCTTTTTTTTTAACACAAATCTTCCGCATTTATGAATTGAGTAATGCACTTCTCAAATTGCAGAAAATATTATTTTTTCCTTGTTTCTATTTAACCAATGAAAACATTACACATTATCAAAGAACCAGCATTTGATTCAGTAGCGGAGCCATGTTGAAGGAGTGGAGGTCAATTTATCTTTATTTTTATTTTTTCAAAAATTTTGTGGTTGTGTCTTATTACTATTATAGAGATGATAATATAACTAGGTCAGGTCAAGTTCAGATTTGGATTAATTTGACTGAAGATTACTGTTGTTTCAGATTAGATCATCCTTTTTTGAATCATCTCTATGTTTTGAATTGTTTTAAGTAAGATAATATATATTCAGATTAAGTTTTGACTTTTCAAAATAATCAAATCGGATTAGGTTCAAATACAGAATGAATCGATTTTGGAGTCTAAGTCAGATTTTTTTCATCTCAGCGTTTGATTTCGAATTTAGATATGCATCGAAAATCTATTACAAAAAAGAATTTGTACAATTTGCATTTCAATTCTTAGGATAGTGGTAGACAAATTCAACAATCAAATTTTGTTTGCAACATAAAAAATGATTATTTCTCCACAACAAATTCAAATTTTGGAGGGGAAGAAATATCCATGTAGAAAGCAAAGAGAAAATAAGGAAGAACTTTTTCTTAATGTAAAGATCAAAGAAGAAAATAGTTCTTTCTACTTTTATTTTTTTGCTTTTGAGCGATCATGATGAATATACAATTCGAATTACATAAAAATAATACTAAATATGTCAACACGTTAAAATTCTCTGGGGAAATTTTAGGGGCGTCATATGAGAGAATTCAGGAAATAATTTCAAAATTCTGACGTAGTGCATTTCAAATTAGAATTTTTTTTTTTGTCTCTGCACACAAATACTCCAAAATTATATAGGAGCTGTTAGACGTCTACGTCAGAACCCCAAAATTGATCACTATTGAGAAAAAAAAAAAGAAATTTTATCATATGCTTTATAAGTAGTGTCTATTTCTACAATATATTTGCATTCCCATTTAGTAATTACTTAATTATTTTTCTACAGGTTTGATATTTGGAGCAGTGTTTGCTATCATTTTTGTGTGTTTAAAGTCAGCAATCCACTTAAAATCATGTTATTTGTGAAAACTGAAGGGACAAAAAAAATGACATAAACGGAAATTTCCAATCAATGAAGCATTACCATTACTCCTGTATTAGACATTAAAATTTCCAGTGAAGATTTTAACAGAGTAGTTTTGACTTCATGCAGCTCTCGGATTATAGAATCTAAACAAGGCTGCGTATGGTTCGTGCGCTTGCATGAAGCCAGAAATGTTCCGTTATAATATTTACCCAAAGTTTCTCAAGTTCCGTATAAATTAAATCAGCAGTCCTTTTCCATTTCATAGTACTCTCTAGCTATAAGAAGTCCCTCCTCTTCTCTTCACAACCAAATATTAAGCAATCATTGACAACCTAAACAGACCCCAATGGCACCTTCTCTATCATCCCCAAATAACACCGGCACAGTCACCCCTGCACTGACGGCTGCACCTGTGCCTGTGCAAGTAAACTTGTATCATGTCGATGACTATGACATCTTGTTCCTTCTCGCACTCATCATGCTACTAATAATCATCACTGCTGCAATTGTTGGTTTAATTATCTATCTTTCACGGGATATTCAGAGCACTCAATCGAAGAAAGTCCCACCACCAGGCCCCGTCAATGCAAGAAGGGTAGTAGCGGCACCGGATTCTGTGGCCCCACCAATTAGAGGAAACAATTGTACTATATGTCTTTCTGAGTTCCAAACTGGCCAATGCATACGTGCGCTTCCCGAATGCAAGTTCACGCAGCGTTTCCATGTCTCATGCATGGATATATTACTGAAGAACCATAACAAGTGCACTGATTGCCACACTCTGACAGCAGAGCCTAGTGGAAAAGGAAAAGATATTGAAGAGCCTTGAGGAATTAATTAATGAGATTAATTGTGTTGCAACAAAGGCTATATAATCTATGTACTTTTAGTACAGTATTTCTATTATGCGGTTCTAGTTTTGTGATGTTATATATGTTCAAATGAGTTTCTGGTGGTTTGATATTTCATAATTCAGGTAACATTACTAGTTAATTACAAAGTTTTGAGATGGGGGAATAGTGAAAGTTATAAGCTTGACGAATAATTACAGGTTATATGTTTGATTTATCTTAATTTTTCACTTATATATTGGTTTAGCTTGTCTGTATAACCTAAAAACTGAATGGATCAAGGCTGAAGTTGTCAGGTCAGAAGTGTGTCATAAAAATCTGATATTAAGTAGGTTACTTTTAACCAAAAAAATAATAATTAATATGTAACTAATACATGATTTTAATTACTTATATTTTTTTTCTTTCCTTCAGCTGAGCGCTAATTACTGAAACATGCACCAAATGTAGAGGAAATAAAGAAAGCCACTTGAGACTAGTATAGATATTGGTATTGGATATATTAGTACCAGTATAGGAAAAGATATGAAGCAACTTCCAGCATTTCATTTTTTTTTTTATATAATTTCTAGGCTTTTAGTGCTTGGAACCTCAGAAAATAATGGTAATTTTGAGTATTCAGAAGTTATTTATATGTAAATTATACATATTTAAGTTAAGATTTCTATTTAATTTAACAAATTAATAGGAAAATATGAGAAACTCTGAAGAAGATATGATGAACACACTTTCAAATTAGAAATGTATTGATAGCTAGACTAAATTTCTTTGCAAAGGGTAGGAGGTAATACCCCAAAATTAATATTGCTTTTCAAAGAAGCAAATATATCTACATATATAGTAAGAGCTAGCTGTGGATTTTCTACTTATTTTGGCCTCTGCTTTTTATATTAGCTTATAGTGTATTCTGACAACAAAGTTATCTTCTCATATTAATTGCATAGCCTATATTTGTAAGCAGGTTCGCTGGTGAATTAATGTCTTCCACTACCCAAATAATTTGTGTGAGATGTTTTTGTAGTTAAATGTACTAGCTATATGATGAAAGTACTTTGTCAGCCGTTAGTATGCATAAGAGAAAGAAAGATGCAGAAATCAAATTATCTATCCATTGATATACTTTATGCACCTTATTATAATCATGAGTAGAACTAGAGTGTTCTTAAGCTCACCAAGTCTCTTGATGAGCTTAATTCTAAAACTTATCAGATTGGTTTCAATCGAGAATCTAAATTGTTGAAACTGATCTACATTATGAATGATGTGTTATAATTTATATGTAAAATTTATAAACTCAAACTAATTTAGTATAAAGTCTATCGGTTAAAAAAATGATGAAAAATAAATATATTAAAATGAATTTATAAACCTTTTTTTTTACTGCTTGACTTTATAATGAATTAATTTGAAAATTTATAAATTTTGCATGTAAATACAACTCGTGAAGTAGATCAGTTTTGACAGTGAATTCGTCATTTGAAGTCAATCCAATGAATTTTGAAGTTAAGTTCATCAAGAATTTGATGAGATTAAGAACACCCTAAGTCTACTCTATCATATATCAAATTAAAGCCATCAAATTTGATGTTAATGACAAGCTCAGCACTTAGCCATTGCAAGTGCATTACTAACCCCCTTAATCCACCGTTACCATGAATAAGCTATTAAAGCTGAAATCAATAATTTAACTACAAGAATGGAGACACTATTCGCGATGGATAACGTCGGTATACCCTTGTGGATACTCCCGTCACTAATAGAAGAAATATCTTTCTGTCGGTATATCGTGGATATTTACCCTCGCGGATGCTGTCCTATTCTTGTAGTTGCAGCAGTGCTGCCTCTGTCGGGTTCAACCCACTACCTCTGCAGCACTACTACTGATATATCATCACACAATGACAAAAACATCATGTTTATGCTGTTGCTTTCCTCTTTCTCATTGTCTTATCTCAAATGTGCTTTTTGAGGTTGAATATTACTGTTGGGGACTCATTTTTCTATTGAGAGTAGTGAAATATGATTGGGCATGATATTTCTGTGGACAATTTGATGTCCTGTTCAACATACTCTGTTTTAGTCTTCATATATGTAATTTTTTTAATGAGATGGATTTATATTAACAATACATTTATTTGACAACTCCAGCAATTAATCAAAACATAGCAGTAATTTTATTTTGTTTATATTCCTTCATTTTTTTTTTTAGTTCGTAATAAATTTTTCTTGTGGTATGCAGAATGTCTTCTCTTTTAAGTTAATGAAAAATTATGGTAGATGTGAAAAATATGCCTTAGAAGAGAAGGTGACATGCTAATTGAAGCTCACTTATTTAAGTCAGTGTTACAAAAGAATTAAGTAGTTAATCCTGAAATGTGGAAATATCAAATCAACAAAAACTTAAAGAAATATTTCTAGCAAAAAAAAAAAAAAGGTGAGAAGCAAGAAATTTGCATCAAACAAAAACTCAGAAAGAATCTCCTCAATCAATAGCAATATACTTATGTTATAGAAAAGGGAAAATAATCATTTTTAAAAGCTAACAAATGAAATTAACTTCACACAAGAAAGCCTGCTAAGCACCTAATATTACAGAACAGGCGATAAACGAGATTGACGAAGGAATGCCTAGTTTTAACTACTCAATCAAACAAACAAACAAACAAACAAACAATCAAGCAAACAAGCAGTACAAGCATCACTCTCTCATCTCAACATATACCTATTAAATATTAGACATGAATGATATAATATAACACAATGGAAACAGAGTAGTTGTCTAGAAACACTTCCTATGGACGATAGAGGGACCCGACTCGTCATACTCTGCCCTAGATATCCACATCTGTGTATGAAACAAAAGTAAAAATTGCTTAGCAGCTACAAGAGATCCAAGCACTAAATTCATCGGTGAATATATTTAGATTTTCCACACTTTGTTTAGTTGATCAGGTACCAAGTTATAAGCTCCTGTTCAAAAGCTGCACAAATCTGTTTTCACTTATCAGCATCTTTGTTTTTGTTTTTATTTTGCACTTCCTAGCATTTTGCAAACATATAGACCAATGAAATTAGGAGTGAGGCTATGGTATTTTGCAAAGAGCACATCGATCCGTACAAAGGATCCATGTTTTTGTTTACAAAGTCCAAACAGCCGATCCAAATCGTTCAACTACTTGGAGATCAAATTTTAGATTTTTTAGATTTTTTTTTTTACTATTTTCTAAAATAAGTAGAAAATCACCTAATTTAAAATTTGGGACCATCCAAAAGTGGCTTTAAATAGTAAAAAAATTCTAAAAAAAATGTACAATCTGGTCTTCAGCTACATTTTCATATGGAGATCATTTTGAGTGGTTCAGCTCGACTATTCAACTTAACAGATATATGAATCCATAGTATGCGCCGATCGGCGCTTTATACCCTAACCATGCTTAGGTCACTTTGAAACGTAATTAGGGAAAAGTAGTAAAAATTATGTTACCGCTACTTTAGGTTTTACCTGTTGGAATGTGCTCAAGGAAGCAAGAATAGATCCGCCGATCCAAACACTATACTTCCTCTCTGGAGGCGCTACCACCTTAACTCTCATGCTACTAGGAGCAAGGGCAGTGATCTCCTTGTTCATCCTCTCACCTATGCCAGGAAACATTGTGGACCCACCACTAAGAACAATGTTGCCATACAGGTCTTTTCTGATATCCACATCACATTTCATGATAGATTGGAATGTGGTCTCGTGTATGCCCGGAGCTTCCATCCCGACTAGGGATGGCTGGAACAGTACCTCTGGGCACCTGAACCTCTCTGCCCCAATTGTGATCACCTGTAAAGTTACCATTGTTTAGCACAAAAAATGGTGGTAAAACTGTAATACTAGTCCTGTTCCAGGATTACCAATTTATCAGTGTCTACATTTATGCAAAACCAAATAAATATATAAAAAAAAAATGACAGCACAATTAAATTAAAAATATGTTTTGGTACTCTTTTGTTCGATGCCCAGCACTCAATCCCTTGAATAACAAGAGAAAATGCTATAACATTCTTTGTTAGGTATCATAACTAGTAAATTATTATACCGGCCTCGTAAAAATGTTTGATTTGACTACTTGGCATTTTACCAACCTGGCCATCAGGTAGCTCATAGTTCTGATCAATGGATGAGCTGGTCTTGGCCGTTTCGAGCTCTTGTTCGAAATCAAGTGCAATATAAGCTAGCTTCTCTTTGATATCTCTTACGATTTCACGCTCAGCCGTGGTAGTGAAAGAATAACCCCTCTCAGTCAAAATCTTCATAAGGGCATCAGTCAGGTCTCGGCCGGCAAGGTCAAGACGTAGGATTGCATGGGGAAGTGCATACCCCTCATAGATTGGTACTGTGTGACTGACACCATCTCCCGAGTCTAGCACAATTCCTATATTCATATGAAAAAAAAGGTGTACATTTCAATTATAATATATTGAAGGCAATAGCTACCTATATATGTGATCAATAGAGAATTCAATATTTTAAGGCTTTCACGTACCAGTGGTACGGCCACTAGCGTAAAGGGAGAGAACAGCCTGAATAGCAACATACATAGCCGGGACATTAAATGTCTCAAACATGATCTGAGTCATCTTCTCTCTGTTTGCTTTAGGGTTTAAAGGCGCCTCAGTGAGCAGCACTGGATGCTCTTCAGGTGCCACACGTAACTCGTTGAAGAACGTATGGTGCCAGATTTTCTCCATGTCATCCCAATTGCTAACAATTCCATGCTCGATCGGATATTTCAATGTTAAAATACCCCTCTTAGATTGGGCCTCATCGCCAACGTATGCATCCTTTTGGCCCATTCCAACCATGACCCCGGTATGACGAGGCCGGCCCACAATACTTGGAAAAACAGCCCGTGGTGCATCATCCCCCGCAAAACCAGCCTTTACCATTCCCGTTCCGTTGTCACAGACAAGAGGCTGGATATCCTCGGTTTCGGCCATTGTATGAAGATAACCTTCAAATTGTGTAAGATTAAAAGTTTAGCACAAGACATAGAGAACGAACATCTTAATAAATTTAAACTTTTGTACAAGATCATGAAATCTAATTTATGGTAGTACCTCAATACAGATTCAATATTGATTGATAATTGTTATATTTCCTTATCTGCTCTAAATTTATGAGAGGTCACCAATAGATGAGTTCTTGTGAGATGTTCATTCAAAATCACATGGTCCTTATTACACTTTAATTTTTACAAGTATTTTCTAATATGATTTGAATTGTCTGATCTTGATCTGACAGCCCATGTTTTTATGGTGTACCAGTGCCAAATCACAAGTTGGTCACTTAACTTTAATTTGGCTAAAGACATTTACTTTTTAATTGCTAATGGAATGTTATTTCCCCTTTTTGCCCCTTTCATGCAACTTCTTACCTCCCCATTTGCTTCCCAGTTCCTTTCTATTCTTCCCAAGTTCTCAGGACTAATAAATGTAATCAAGATTTTGTGCAATACAGCAATCAAAGAAAGTACCATGGACAATTTTTGATTGGTTGATTGCTCGATTGCACAGAATCTTCACATCAAAATTGAAGTACCAAATTATAATTCAGGTTACAGTTTGGTGAAATCACAAGAATTTTAACACCTATTTGATATACTGTTACAAGTTAGTTAATTTCCACTGCAAGCGAACTTATTTCTCCTTAAATTTCAAGAATTTCTCAAATAGATAAACTAGAGCACTAAGTAAATAGCCTGAACTTGTTAGAAAAAAAAAGACACTAAAAAAGAAAAAAAAATAAATAATAAATATCACCTTGAAATTCTGGCTTTGAGATGAATTGAGATAGAGAGAACTTGAGAAGAGATCTTAGGTGGGATATAAACAGAGCAAAGAGAAAGAAAGCACCTTTTTTTGTTCTAGTGGGAGAGCAAGTGCACTAGAAGCAACGCGCTTTTATTATAGGATTCATGCTTGGAATGAGAACATCACAACATGCTATGTAATTGGGTTGTAAAGACTAAAGAGTCTGATGCCCTTCTGGAAAGTTATTCTTGCTTTAGAAAATTAGAACCATTTGTACTTCTAGTTTTCCTTTTGATTTTCTATGGCGATTTCAGCTAGGTTGTCTGTGTAATGGGTTTATGAGAAAGCTTGTTTGGATGTTTGAAAACATCAACTTGGAGATTGAGGTGCCTCATTTACATTTTATTTGAGCAAGGCTACGATACTATGTATAGCGCATATTGGTACGTACTATGGGTTAATATCTTTATTTTTAAATTTTAAACAGTTAATCAGAACCGTTGAACATGATCTCTGTATAAAATATAGTCAAATTTTACTTTTTTTAGAATTTTGTTTACTATTTCTTAGATAGATAGAAAATCACCGATCAAAATATTCTTGATCGTTCAAAAGTGGTGATTTTCTACCTATTTAACAAAATTATAGATAAATTCTAAAAAAAATATAAAATTTAGACTGCACATTTTCATATGAAGATCATGTTGAATGATTCAGATCAACTGTCTAGACTTTAAAAAAGAAGATATTTATTCACAGACCAATCAGCATCATGCATATTACCATAGCCTCACTGTTATTTTTTGCTTTTAGGCTTTTAGGTTGCTACACTTTCATTTCTTTTCCCCCTTTCTCTTTTTGAAAGGCACAGATTGCTAAAATTACGAACCGAAATTATTGACACAGATATCTTAGTTGGGGCCCTAAAGATCGTCTAAGTAGGGTTATATGGTACAAATGAAACTTTTTACAAGGTGTTCTAATTGATCCATAATTTCAGCTCATACAAACTTGTTCGAGATCTTCTATGGCAATGCCGCAGAAAATTTTGATAAAATTTTACTTGTTATTTTACACAAGTATATTTGATACTTGTTATTATGTGATTGACACTTTGAAAGTTAATAGTTGACGTTTGTTAATTAATACATAGTTTGTTTAAAAGTTTATACTTAAATATCTTATGATTTAATATTTAACAAGGTTTGATTCTTAAACAAGAATTGACACCTGTTTAATTTTTTTTTTTTTGTTATCTTTACCTTTTTCTATGATTTATCCATACTCAATAAGTCAAGTTCACTAGCAAACAAAAACTTCTACCTTTGTTGAAATTTTCAATGTATGTAAATTGAGCCAGATATAGGCTAAATATTATCCTCAAAAATTATTTTAATAAAAAGGTAAAAGTTATATAACTCATAATTATAAGATCCATTATTAATTAGAACTGTGTTTTAATAATGAATATGAACCAGACTGGTTTTTCTCTTGGACCATTTCATGTAAGATCTGAATATGTGAATATGTTGTAATTTGATACTAGTGAACAGTGATCATGAAATTTCTGCAATTCAAATTCAGTCGTCAAACTGTTTCGAGATGTGTGTACAAAAAAACCAGATGTTTCGAAATACGTTCTCGAAAAAAAATTGACAGCTTGATTCAAGATTGCAGAAATTTCAAAATATTGTTCACTGAATTCGAGATTGCAGCAGATTTATTTTCTTTCATATATGTATGTGAACCAAACTGGTTTTGTAATTGAAGCTAGCTGCTAGCAAATATTTTTTTTTCTTCTAAAATTCTCAATTTATGAGTTTGCTTTAGAAAAGGCAAGCTCACACAAGAGAAAACAGAGAAAAGTGCAAATTTTGAGTTATATTATTTTCTTATATTTTTGTGTTATTTCCTACACTATTCAATTTTAAAAAATAATAATATTGGTGTAATTTATTGTACTTTGAACATTGGACATTTGAATTAAATTTGATTTATTCATATAGGGGCGTTCGGTAAGAGCGGAATAGAGAAATAGAGTGGAAAAAATAGTTTATTTCTGTCGAACAAGAAAAAAAAAAAAAAAGGAGTGAGTGAAATTAGAAAATTGAAAAAAGTGAAATTGTATTTGAACTTTTATAATCAATCTCCTGCTTTTTATATTTTGGTCCCTCCTCTATTTCTCTGTGAGCCAATTTCTTATTTCATGAGAAAGATGGAATAGAGAAATTGATTTTTTCCAATATATAGATTTGGCTCGTTTACCAGTACTCTTCCACTCTTCTACCATTAACCAAACAAGACCGAAATGATGAGAAATTGAAGCTAATTCCAAATTCACTTCTTCATTTTTTTTTCTCTGTTCCAATAGTTTGTCGAATGGACTGATAAATAATAAAATAATTCCTGAGGTTCAATTATGTCCACCTATCATATTTTACACTGCATTATTAATGTTCTGGGCTTGATTCTAGTAGTGAGATTAGTCTTTTTGTTTTAATCTTTACAGAGAAGCAACGAAGGATATTGATACGTTTGGGCTTGTGGGCCGCATATGGCAGCCTTGTACAGTTTGCTTGTCAGATATTCTAAATTTGAAAGCGACTTTCTTCCTGTATTAATTTAGCTTTCCGCAAAAGCCTCTCCAGTCTCCACTTAGAGTTGCTTCAAAGACCTTTTCCTTTCCAACGAAGTCTTCTCCGATTTTTTTATTAATAGGAAAATAATTAAATAAATGTCGTGATTAGGGAATGGTTCAGAAATTTTGCGAAAAGGGGGAAAACCGTTGTCCAAAATCACGGCCCTTGGACGCCATTCAAAATCACGGCTCGATTAAGAAAAATAATTAGCGCGGGGATATGTTTAACTCGGCCCGTGATATAGGATAACGGCCCCCGCAAAATATATATAAATATCGGCCCGTGATTCAGAGTAACGGCCAGGTCCAGTCCGCGATATCGGATAACGGCCAGACCCAGTCCGCGATATGGGGTAACGACCAGACCCAGCAGTCCGCGATATGGGGTAACGGCCAGAGAATTTTTTTTAAAAACCACTGCGCAGCCCTGTCGCCCTCGCTCCATCCCTTTCTCTCTTCTCCGTGTCCCTGCGCCGCGAAAAAAAAAAAAAAAGAACAAAAACAAAATCGGTCCCCTCTCCGTGCTTCCTGCTTTCCACCACTACCGGGACGCTGTTCTGAACAACGGCCAGCACCTCGCTTCCACTCCTCCCCCCGTTTTCCTGCCCCTCCCGGCTGTTAAAAACGGTAATTTTTTTTAATTTTGTAAAACTTAGTAATTAATAATAATTTCTTTATTTATTTGTTGTCAAGACTATTGTGAGGTAATTATGTGAATCTGTAGCAAATTAGAATTAATTTTTAATTAGGTTTAATTTTGTTAATTAGTGTCCGGTTTAGATTTAATTTTTATGAATTAATTTTGTGCAATTTCTGAGTTTGTACCAAATTTGGTGTATATAATTTTGTACAAAATTTCTATTGTGAGGTAATTATGTGAATTTGTAGCAAATTAGATTTAATTTTGTAAATTAATTTTGAATTAGGTTTAATTTTGTTAATTAGTGTCCGGTTTAGATTTAATTTTTATGAATTAGTTTTGTGCAACTTCTGAGTTTGTACCAAATTTGGTGTATATAATTTTGTTGTACAAAATTTCTAATTTGTTTGAACCAACTTGATCCGAATTGTAGAAATTAGCATAAGGCATGCCAACTCCTCGCTTCCACTCTCTTCTTATAATTCCGTGAACTTTGTAGATTGCTAGAAAAATATTGGAATATGTAGTCACTAACAAGCAGTTTAAAAAAAATTGCAATATGTATGTTTTTATATATTTTTGTATCAACTTGCTAAAAGAAGATTCAAGTTCAAATCCAATTAAATTAATTAGATATAGTACATATAAATAAAAGTTCTTCAAGTTTTATTTTTATTGAAAATCGGTTGGCACTTAGTTTTATTTTTGTATATAATTTTGTTGTACCAAATTTAGTGTATTTATTTTTATAGCAATAAAGTGTATGTTATTGTATTTTATAATACTACAATAACATATTCTAGCATAACATATTTTAGATAGTACATGCAATTAATATTTGGTTATTTGAATTAGTATATTTTTATGCATTAGTATATTTCTTGGTTTTTATGAATTATTATGAATTAGTATATTTTTATGCAGATGTCAACAAGTGGTGGTCCGCATGTTGTTGCAACTGAAAGATTTAGCGATTTCTTATGGATGCCGCATGGACAGCATAAGATCTCGTTGTTCTCCGATACTGTAAGTTACACAATGAATATCCAAATTACACAAACATAATTTTTATAAATAGATGTAAATATTTGAATTACAATATTTTATTTTAACCAAATTGTATAACAATGGCAGGATTATAACGGAGTGGATGTTCGACACCACCGGCAACATGGGGTTCGATACCATGCGCTTTGCGAACCATTTTTGTGTAGTCTCGGATTGTATCAGGTTTCTCGAATGGAAGAAATAAATATTGACAAATGGCTTATCTCTGGCCTCGTTGAGCGGTGGAGACCTGAGACGCACACTTTCCACCTTCCCGTGGGGGAGATGACGGTCACCCTGCAAGATGTTTCATGTCTATGGGGATTGCCAATAAAGGGGGCTCCGGTGACTGGTTTTGCAGACTGTGATGCGTACAACTTAGTGGAGCGGCTTCTTGGAAATGGGGTTGCAGATGCGGTTTTGAAAAAAAAGAAGAGATCAGGGTCAGGGGAGGCAGCTGTACAAACGACATCTGGATATTCCATAGGTCTGAAAGAACTACGCATTCGATTTGCTGCCATGCCAAATCAACAGCCGGGTGAGCCTACAGCGGAGCAGGTACGGCAGTACACTCGGGCTTACATACTTGACTTGTTCGGATCTATGCTTTTTGCTGATTCCTCGGGAGATTCAGTTCCGGTCATGTATCTGCAATTTCTGGATGATATTGACCAACCGAGGCAATACAACTGGGGTGGTGCTTTTCTAAATATTTAATTGCATTTGGACTTCTCTTCTGCAGTAGTTCAAAGAACTCTTGAAACCTCCGTGGCTTCTTTTTTTTCACAAGTATTTTAAATATTTCGCAAATTTTTTTGTTGTGTACATTTCGCATCAAATTCTCGGCCACGTGCTGTGAACACAACCTGTGAACGCACTCGCCGCCCTCCTCATACCATCCACCGATACTGTCGGTGAATACTTTCTTAATCGCCATGTGCCGGTCGGAAACAACGCACATGAATCTATTACCTACGACCTCCTGTCTAAACCACCTCATGAACCATCCCCATGTCTCAAATCTCTCTTCATCTACTAATGCGAAGGCCAGAGGAAGCAACTAGTTCTCAGCATCATAACCGCACGCCATCAACAGTCTCCCTCGGTACCTACCAGACAGGAAACACGCATCGATACTAATGATTGGCCTGAGATGGGGCACTGCAGCAATGCACGGACCGAAAGCCCACGCAGCTGCCTGAAACAGCCTTTTCCCGTCTTGTCCTATGGGTTCGTGCGCAACTCCATATTTGGTTCCGGGATTGGATCTTTTAATTGCTTCCAACAATGGGGCGAGTAGGTTGTATGAGCCTTCCCAAGTACCGAATATTTGTGCTATTGCCAGCTCTCGGCCACGCCACAACTTGTTATATGACGGGGTAACTCCTTTATATTCTTTACGAACTATGCCTTTGATGGATTTAATACTTTTTGTAACATCTTCCTTAATATCTTCTTTTATAGCGGCAGCAATCATTTTTGCAGTTAAATTTGAATGATCTGTACGCTGAGAATCGGCATGACAAGTATGTGGTCCTGAGACTGTTCTAATCTGCCACTTAGATGAAAAGAATCCGGATGTGGCATACAAACGCCATTTACACCTAGTGTCCCTGCAATTGACTATCAAGCTCTTTTTTTTGCTAGTGGTAGTTACTATTTCTATATTCTCGCGGATGTGATAATCATTTATTTCGAATTGGAGAGCATCTTTTGAAGAGTACTCTTGACCTACAGCAAGTGGATCATGGGAATGTTTGGTTGTACCGAAGAAGCTGACATCTGCTTCCTGGAATGCTGAGGTGTCATTGAAACTTGCCACTGGGTGAGTCAACCCTCTAGCACGTGTTTCCCGCGGTGGGATCGGGGTATCAGCCGGGACATCCCCTTCTGCATCAAGCTCATTGTCCCAATCAGCATCATCCTCACATGAGTCTGCGTCGTCTTCATCATCACTTTGCGGCACGTCGTCAGCTTCATGACTAGGATCACCTGGCCTCGGTGGATCAAGCCATGGACTGGCCGGATTATTGTATTCTGCCCAACCCATATCTGCCTGAGTAGGCTGTGACAACTCATTTACATTGGGATAAGGATGAAGATAAAGGTCTCGCCTCGGTATTTGTTGGGTCTGATAGGTTGCCGCTGACTAGGACCCGCTTGTGAATCACTGTATTGTGTATGTACGGGTTCTGGTTGTGTCTGATAGGGTTCGAAGATACTGGGACTAGCTTGTGAAACACCGTATTCGGTATATACACATTCTGGTTGTGTCTCTGGTACCACACTATCAATGGACAACTGCGGTTGCATTGAACCGACAATTGGAACAAACTCAACGTATAGATCGACATAACAATACTGAGTTCCAGCAAGCATACTTTGGTTATAAATACCTCTCCAAGTCTGTTCGCACACGATTTCGATTATCTCATAATAACGGTGACTTGTTGTGCCAACATTAATCCGTGCAAATATTTTTAAATTGTACTCACTCTCATGATATCCAAGTTGACGACAAATTTCTCCTTCTACATCATGCCAGCCTGTTTCACCGGTTGCCATCAACGAGAATCGAGAACGAATGCTGCACTTTGCTCCTTTTCTATCGTATTGTATTTCACCGCCGAAATAAACCCTCAACATCAGCATGATTGATTTTTTGAATGGATCAGCCTACACAATAATAAGTAAATTAGATAAATATTACACTAATATATAATTTGGTTTTTTTTAATTGCACCTTTGTAATTTTAATCCACATTTGATGTTCAAATCAAATGTTGATTCCAATTTTGTACCAATAAATATTACAAAAGAAAAATACAACAATCATATTTAATAATTTCACAAACATGTAAAGAAGTTTTATAGAGATCAGTTTAAACGGAAACATATCTCAACCCGAAGTATCTTTATTTTTAAAGAGTTCAATATATCTCTGATCCCTAACAAATAAAAATAATAACCTTTCTAATTAAGAGTATTAATTGATATATGCCTTATAAATATATATATATATATATATATATATTTTTTTTTTTTTTTTTTTTTTGACAAAAGTGGGAAATTCCCACCTATTTCATTAGAAACAAGCATATAGTTCATACAATAATCAATGGAGTTAATCCATTGTACAGTCCAATTAGGTAAGAAAATGGCTAAAACATTAGATCTACACAAGCAATCTGAGACTAACTAAAAAGATAGTAGAGAAAGGTAGCAGCTAAGTTGAACACAAAGAGGTATGTATCTAAGCAAAATATAACTAGAAAACAATAAGCAAGGCTAATAATTGCTAGAAGAGCATGTAGAATAAAAATTTCGAACCTAAATTAATAAAAATAACAATAATTGTTAACATAGATTAATAAAAACTGTTAACATAGATTAATAATTTCGAACCTAGATTAATAAAAATTTACGATGCAAAACTCCACAGTAAGAATTAATTACTGTGTCATACTAACTAATTGAAGATTTACCTTTTACGGAGGATATTTTTTTGGAGAAGATCTGGATCTATTATTCATTCAATAGAACCTATTGTTGGATATTCACCGTATAAGAATCAAAATATGGTTCTTATGAGTGGTTTAACTAGATGTCTGATATTTTGTTCAGCAGAGAGAAATGTGTGAGATAGGAGAGAGAGAAATATATGAGATAGCAGACTGGGGAGTATATATTGAATATCTGGATGTTTTTTAAAATGACGGACAGAATAACTTTTTTTCCAGCATCCTCTGTGCATTGTTTTTTTGTGCCGACGGGCCGTTATACTAACCGACGGCCTGTTTTTTTCCTTTTCTGGCCGTTACTCTGAATCGCGGCCTCCTTTTTTTTTTTTCACGCGGGCCTCTGGCCGTTACTCTGAATCGCGGCCTGCATTTTTAGGCGCGCCTCTGACCGTTACTCTGAATCGCGGCCTTCCTGTGGCCGTTATCCCATATCACGGACGGATATGGCCTGAGTTAAATCATCTCCCCTCCGCTAATTATTTTTCTTAATCGGGCCGTGATTTTGAATAGCGTCCACTGGCCGTGATTTTGAACAACGGTTTTCCCCCTTTTCGCAAAATTTCTGAACCGTTCCCTAATCACGATATTTATTTAATTATTTTCCTATTAATAAAAAAATCGGAAGTCTTCTTGCCTTGGTACCACACTATCTATTATAATCAAACAGATGCTAAACGGGATGGCCTGGGACCAGGGGATGGATATGATGCGTCCAGATCTCTCGGTTTTTTTTTTTCTTGAGAAAATATTTTTCTAAGAGAAAGATGAAGATCTTGTTTTTTTTTTTTTTTAATTTCAATGTTCATAGAAAGTCTCATTCAAAAATGTTAAATTGGGTCTCCAAGTATATTTTCATATAGATATCATGTTAAACAGTTCAGATCGATTGTTTGATCTTTGAAAATGGATCAGTGCTTTGCATAGTACCATAGCCTTACTCATACACAAATTAATGTCCAAAGTATTTAATCATTGTGCCAAGTAAATTAATAAACACATTATTTATTTGTTTGTCAATTTAAGAGCAATCAAATAAGCTTATTTGTGGTATACTAATTGATAAAGAATTTTTATTTTATTTTGATCCATACACTCCAGCGACCTATTTTTTTTCCACTTTGTTATATTTATGGACTAATAAAATTATAACTTAAATAACCAATTATTCGGCCAAGTGAACAGCTAAAAAAACGAGATTCAAAACTTTTCCTATTGTTTAGGAAAAAAGTTTTAGGATTGTTATTTATTCAAAAGTCGAGAGTTTGATTTCCCCTCACGACTTTGCAGCTTTTGTGAAGGTTTTAAAAAAAAATTCTTTTTTTAACGTACTAGTTCACTTGTTGTTAATTAGAAATATATATAATCTACTTTTATCATCAGCTAATTATTTTTGGAAAAAAAAAGCTTCTTTTCATGTAATTTCTTTTTTCATCAATTAAAATATTTTATCATGTCCCAATGCTTCCTAAAACATTCAACCATGACAATTTATATTACAGCACCCAATCAAAGTAAACCCAAAAAAAAATTTAGGTATGGCCTTAAAAAAACACAAGTATTTTTACCAATTAACTTGCAGCTGCATTTGTTTTCTCAATCAAATTCCAAAGATTTCTACCACATTCATCCATGGAAGGTCGTCTCCTTCGATCCGAATTCAAGCATCGATATGCCAAGTCGTAAATCCTCTCTGCTGCCACAGTGATTGCCGGATTTGTAGCAAGGTTTGGGTCAATTGTTCTACTCGTGTTTCCTTTGAGGAATTCAGTCATTGCCTGCAAATATAACAATTGTCTCATAAAATAATTATTACGAAATTTGTTGAGATATATAGCATTTATGAGATCGAGAAAACTAACCCAGTCGACCCCAGAACAATCACCGATGCGTTCAGTGGGACATTTTCCGATTGTGACCTCTACTAAAACAACTCCATACGAGTAAACATCGCTCTTATCTGTCACTTGGTTAGTCTTGAAATACTCTGGATCGACATAGCCATGAGTTCCTTTTACCATGGATTGAAAAACAGTAGTGTCGCCAGCATCGGTTGAACTAAGCTTGGCAAGCCCAAAATCAGCAATCTTACCATGAAGTGTACTTGTAAGGAGAATATTCGAGTATTTTATGTCTCGGTGGATTAATGGTTCATCTACAAACAAAATAATAATTACATAGTGAAATGACATTTCTTTTCTTGATCGGATTGGATTGATGCAACTGATTTCCTGCTTATTATGATCGAAAGGTACAAACTGATCTTTCTCAAAAAAAAAAAGGTATAAACTGATAACTGATAATAAAAACTTGGCGCATGATTTTATTCCTCCAAATTTCTGTATGGATACCAGAGTACTGATATACTGTTAATCAACACTGACACTATAATTTCTTTTTCAGCTTTCTTTTTTGTCAAAATATTGATGGTGCATGTCTCAAGCACCAAAAGTTTCTGTAATTTGTAATATAACAGTAGATAAACATTAGCAAAACCATAAAAAAAAATTGAGATATTACCGCAGTAGGTATGTAGATAAGTAATAGCATGAGCAATGTCAATTATGATGTCCAAACGATTAGCGAACCTGAGAACTTTTCCGTACTGACCTGTGATCGATGCATTTCATTTCAATGAACAAAAGGATATTTCTGGTTGTGTCAAAAATTAATTGGCACAAAAGGAAGAGAAAAACGTACCATCGAGGTGCTGTCGGAGGTTGCCATTAGGCACCCATTCAAGCACAATTATCATCTCATCTTCAAAGAGCAAATAGCCATAAAACCCCACCAAATTTATATGGCTTATCTGCTGAAGAGTTGCAATCTCTGTCCGGAACGACTCGTCAGTGAGATGCTCGTCATCGGCATTCTAAAATCGAAAAGGTACAAAGTTGTAGTTCTCTTGTTTTATTAAATGAGACCCAAAACAGTGTTTAAGTGAAAATAAAACAGAGAAAGAAAAGAGAAATTTAGCAATTTATATACTCGTGCATCCGTGATGAAATTAACCTTTTTAGCATGCTTGACAGTGACATCTTCGCCGTTATCGAGCTTTCCTCTATAGACAGTACTAGAACCGCCTTCTCCAACTATCAAATCCGTTGCAAACCAACCGGTGGCTCTCAGTATCTCATCCCAAGTAAATCTAACATTACCAGAAATTACCTCAAGCGACGTCTTTTTGTTCAAAAAGGCATCTAACACTGAAATTAAAAAAAAAATTAAGAATTGTTCAATTCTAGGGTTCAAGCTAGATAGACTAGTATTTTGCCATAAAAGAACTTGCAGATGCATATATGTTGCTCTTAGATATGAAAATTTTTGTTTTTATTTTCTATCAACATGATTAAATATATATATATCTTTGCAAAGCAGAGAATCAGACATGCGTTTTTTCATATCCTGTATCAGGGTACCTTAACAGTAATAATACAAACATGACTACCAAATTAGCTAGGAAGCTAGTGTGTTTGGAATTACAAATACAAAATACAATAAACCTGTGATAACACAAAACATAAGAAATGCTGTTACTTGGAGACGGGAGGTTTCGAACTTTCTCACCGGAGCCCAAACCAATGCACAATAAAATAACATCTGACATGCGTTTCTTTCGTTTCTGGTTTGATTTTGGAGAAGGTGTTGAGAGGGTTCTACTGGTAAAACCTGATGACTGAGTAGAGGAATCAGAACTCTGAGTATTATACGCCTGATTCGCCGTGTTGTCGGTTCGGCCACTTATCGGCATGTTTTTCACAAACAAAAACAAGTTGCTGATTTCTTCCTGTAAACAAATTAGGAGGTTGCAAGGGCTGATATGCCAAAATTTATAAATTTTATGTGGGATTTATTTGCTTGAACATTAGCAGAGATAACCTGTAGAGTGCAAGGGACTGTCCAAATCAAATAAAAAAAAAATTGAAACTTATAAGAAAAGTATTATAAATCTGAATCTGTGATCCAATTATAAATTTTTGACCAACTGGTTTCTAGAACTATATGTAAATTTATGAAGAAAATACATGAAATAACAATTAATTATGCCATATATACATGTCAGCAAAACGTACTAAAGGTTGCTATCTTGAAATAAACTACTAAAATACTTTGACAAAATAAAATTAGCAAGAAATTTTTTTTTTGGAAAATCAGTCATATTGTCTGGAAAATGGACATATTTAAAATACTAAAGCAAAGTACAAGCCATTCTAAATAGTTTCTCAGCATTTAACATAGAAAAACATTTTGAAAATCAGTCATATTGTATTGGGTAAGGTTTTTTTTTTCATTACCTTATCAGATACAAATAAATGGAAAAAAAAATTGGTTAACTTAACAAGTAAGGGTACGAGTAAATTCTATTTTGTGCATGTTTAGTAATATATTAATAAAAATAAATTATATTATATAGATATATTTATATGGGATGCGGCATGATTTGATTACTTAAAATTTTGATGCCAAAAACTTTTGTTAGAATTTGAATGCGTTAAAGGCCTCAATCATGTTTTTGAAGGCCGTAAGATAGAAATAAATGCATTTGTAGACTATTTTATGTAACATTTGGAGATTATAATTATCTGGATTCAATTCAGCCTCAAATTGCAGCAATGTTGAAATCCCAATTTAATTAAGTATCTTCTGTTTGTTATGTTTTGTGATTTTAATTATGTCAAATGGTATTCTAATATATAACATAATGTCACCCAGACCCCACATGTCAATACTGGAGCGTGCGAGTAATAAAAGAACTGGAGTTCCTTTTGAGTATCAAGGGATCGCCTCACAGTAGGAGTCCATTTGTATTGATGATCTTTGTATCAATGATGATGAGGTGCTTATAATTAATAGTATGTATGGGTTTGGTAAAGTAATGGACCGACCTTTACTAGACAGGAATAATTCTAGGAATATACTACTCGATCTGATTCAAGAGGCCAAACCAAAGATTCTCATTCAAGGAATATTTAACGTATCCTTCAGTCCCTTCTTCATCACACGGTTTAGAAATGTTTTATTGCACTACTCCAAGTTTTTCGACATGCATGAAACATTGGTCCCACGAGATAACAAGCACATGCAACTAATGGAAAGAGATATGTGGGGTCCTTCTATTATTAATCTGATAGCATATGAAGGATCAGATCTGGTCGTAAGACCGGAGACCTACAAGCGGTGGCATATGCGAAATTTGCATATTGGCTTTGAGCAGCTTCCGATAGATCCAAGTGTAGTGAAAGAATGCCATGGAATGGTTAGAAATAGTTATAATTAAGTATTTTTTAGTGAAGAAGATTGCAATTGGTTTCTTATGGATTGGAAGGGTAACATATTATATGCTATTTCATTGTGGAAACCTAAAGTAGAATAAGTTTGGAAGTCATCTTCTAGTTTACATAAACCTAGAAATTTTTAATTTACTTCTCTAGCAAAAAATACTCTTTTATGTACCAAAATATAGGACAATTGAATTAAAACACACCACAGATAATGTTTTTTATTTTCTTCTTTCAGCTTTTCCTTTTATTATTTGCAGGCTGGGATTAATTTTATGTAGTAATCTAAGAGTGTAATGATGTTTAGAATAATTAGGGAATTTGGTGGGAGATATTAAGAATGTGATTAGTTGGCAATGTTTAGAGAAGTTAAAAAGATGGCTGTATAAGTTTCATCACATTCTTGTAATTGATATGAAAAAATGAATATGTTAAATTGAGACTTATTGTCTTTGTCGATCTCTTTTATCGATTCTATCACCCCAAATTCTTCCACTTTGCACGATCCACATCTAGGGACGTGATGTTTTCTTTTTGGAAAATCTCAATCGTTGAAATATGTTCTGCATGAATCTCAAAGCACAAATAATACTGCCTCCCTTCGCTATCCCCGAATAGGATTCAGAAGATACTTTTCTCGGTTGGTGCATATTACCATAGCCACACTAATAAAAATAATGATGATGATGATGTGTTCTAGACTTCTAGTAATAGGCCACTTGCATGTCTCTGTCGTATGTCAATTCTAAAGGATTGGATCGACACTTTGTATCAAAGCAGTCGATTTTGTGCCTCTTCCAGTTAAGTCTGATGATGATGATGATGACACTGATAAATTCACTAATATTGACCCCGATTATCTAGATAGAGCCATACAGCATTAAATATTTGTCTGACCAAATGAGTTACCAACCTGACCCATCATGTTAGTTTGTTAATGTCTTGCTTTACTCTTCACTATCCCCAAATTAGAAAATTACTCTGCCCTAGATTATATGTAGCTCTGATACAATTAAACAATTTGACACAGTGGAAGCAATAATTTTAGTTTTAGAATTGTCTGGAAAAGTGGGTGAAGATATTTCCATATTTTAGATATTTGGTCCTTTGATGAAATTGGATCGACAAATCATATTTCATAAAAATGCAATTCATATAGTGGTTTTTCAGTAACAGAAACAAGCTACTTTTTATGTCAAGAAGTGAAAGAATTGATAGGTCCCAGCAGTCAAAGGGGTTTAGGAGAAATTATTGAAATTGTAAAGTCGGTATTGTACACAAAAATATGATTAAGATCCAGATCCGAATCCATAAACTATCCGGATCCGGATCCGAATCTGAATATCTGAATTCATTAATTTCCGTATTCAGATCCAGATAAATTCGGATAATATCCAATTCGTTTACACCCCTAATGTTATGCAAAATTTATGAAGTAGATGAATTTTAACAGTTTGAATTTGTCATTTAAAGTCAATCCGATAGACTTTTGGAATTGTACTCACCGAACTTTCTTGATGAGTACATCACACTCTAGTTTTGCTCAAAAAATTGAAGAGGAGATAGATAATGCATGGTATTTAGTTTTTTTTTTTTTTAAATTTCGCACATAGTTGATTTATTAAAATATGTAATTCAATTTTTTTGAGAAAAAAATAAAAAAAATGTTGTACTGAATCAAATATGCACATAATTTTTTTAAACAAGCAGAATTATTTTAAAAAATAACATAATTAGCTTATCTCAGGCGCATTAACTTCAGAAGTTCAGGTCTATCCTAAAAGTAACAGTCATCCTGCTTTGTTACTCAAATGAAAAAAGATAAATAAAGGACCAAACAATATCACCCTAGGGCCGGAGCAAGAGCTTGTCATTATCTATCCTTGTTCATAAAAAAATAATAATAATAATAATAAAAATAAAAAATCTTGTGAAATATTCACAATCCCGTCATTTTTTTTCATAACCAAAAAAATAAATAAAATAATATTAATAACCACACTCTCAAAAAAATTTCAACCATAACCAAACCGCCCCTGGGGGGGCGGTTTACTCCCCAAGCAACCCGCCCCCCAGTGGGGCGGTTTACCCCCAGACCAAAACGCCCCCCGGGGGGGCGGGTTGCTACAGTAATTTTTTTTTTTTTTTTTTTTTAGGATTTGAATGTTTCAATCTAAATAATGAATGTATTTGTTTGAAATTACAGATATGAAATTAATGACTAAAAATAATATGAAATTAAAAGAAAATTGTAACATTACCCAAATTATGTATATGATATTAATAATTGAAAATAATATAAGAAATATTCTAAGGAAGAGGGAGAATTATTTTCTGAATAAATTAACAAAATGGTTAAACTAAGTTGTGAGCAAAATAATTTTAAATAAATTATGGATCTTGAAATTAAGAGTTAATATTGATTCTGGATTTATTTACAATTTTGAAAAGCTTTGAGGTGTACGTAGTAAATATTTTAATATAAATGAAAGAACAAGGTTGAGGTGGCACCCTTACCATGTGGCCAATGCTGGTTGTGGCTTTCACCTTAATTCTCAATTACTTGAAGGAGATTCATCCTCTCTCATGTAAAGGAAAATAAATAAAAAAAAACAAACAAAATTGAAGAAGAATAGAGAAAGGAAAGAAAAAAAAAGAAAGAAGGAAAAACATGGGATTTCTTCTAACTTTCTCGATTGGTTAGTCTTGTGATTAAATCACCGAATGGATGTACTCTACTTCTTTCAACACATCTAGTGCAAATGTGCAATATGTGGTATCTCTCTATTTTCCGGTTTTATTTTCTTTTCCAATCCGATTTAAGTTTTTGGTAAATATTGATCAAACAGACTTAAATATACAAGCTTAATGTTGTGAAAGTTAAATTGAAACTTGTTTAATTAATGTGTGGAAATGGATTTGTCCGGGACCTCTATTTCTTTTTAATGTGCTATTTTAATTGAATATGAACTTGATACCGATGGTTGTGTTTTCTTATCTCTGTCTGTTTCGGTTCAGATACCTAAACCATAACAAGGATACATGGGTGATTTAATTCTCCAATTTTTGGTTTAGAACTCAAACCTTCCCGTACCTTATTGGTACCGAACTCCACTTGTCTTAAACCAGTTGCTTAATTGTTTTCTACTGCTTTGCTAAAGGAGTTTGAGGGTATTTGGTATGATATGAAAAATGGTACCTATCCGTATTAGTTTTAATTTGGTTATACTCATCTAAGCTTTAAGGGGTATGATTGTAAGAAAAATAGGATAGGGAAGGTGGAATTTGCAAAAGTACAATGAATTGATAAATTAACCTTGTCAGAGGAGTTTCGGTGCAAAGTTACATGTATACTAAAGATGCCGATTGGAATTTAAAGAATGAATTGTGAATTAAATTATGAGCTTTCGAGCTTGATTAATTAATCTATTAAAAAGAAATGGATTTTTGTGCCTTTGACTTGAAAAGGAGAAAATTAGGAAGAATAACATAGACACTCTATAAACTGGACTGTATCCGAAAATGAACAATGAGAATAAATTGAACTTGAACCTTGACTTTATTTGAACACTGAGAGTATTGTATGAAATAAGATTCAATTAAAAGAAAATGTTTAGGTATAAGAAAATAATTAATACAAAAATAAAATAAAATAACTAGGAACATAAAACAAAGTTACTGAATAAAACTAAGTGAGAAATAAATGTTGAAATATGTAAATTGTTATCTTATATTTATTGTTATAAGTATTGAATAGGAATAATATATATATATTATTCTGATATAGGCAAATTAAGTAAAAGACTGATGAGACATAGTGTTCAAGAGAAACAGACTGCTAGTAATCAAATTGCTCTACAATATCAGGTGCGAGGTTATTGAATTAGTCTGAGATTCATAACTAGGAATTAAATCGCAACTCGCTGTGCTTCCGGCCCATTTTTTGTCACCACTGGGGCTTGAACCCGCGTCCCTTGGGTGAGAGTCACACACTCTAACCAATATACTACAAAGTCTTTCATGTTACAATATTGAATCTATATATAATATATACATAAAATAAAACAGTAGTCTTATAACTTTCAATTCAAATTATTTTAATGCAATTTTTTTAAGTAATTAATGATATATATTTTTTTAAATGATGTTATTAAGTAAGTAAGATTGAAAAAAAATGATATATTTTTAGATCTTGAAAAATAATTTGAGGACATAAGTAAGTAAGATTGAACATTTTTGTTTGCTATTGTAATATTTTGTATGTGCATAAAGAAAATAATAAAGATTAAATCTAACGGTTTTATTTTGCTATTTTTAGATTAAATATAACTTTAGATTATGAACTTTTGTATATTGGCATACAATTTTGTAGATAATTGGTGTTTTTGGTAAATTTGATCAATACTGAATTATTTATTGAAAGTACTGCAAATGTTTGATTGTTGCAAAGCATTTTGTATACTGTGAGTCAATTTATTAGAATTCTTGTTATAAACAAGACATGTACTATTAAAGATGTCCTCTAGATACCATTGCATGTTTATGTGCAGTTTTAAATTAAGTAAATCTCAGTTTGTATTTCTGTGTTCTTTCTGATTAATTTTTTTTAAAGGAATGTGCCAATGAACACTGAAGTGAAGCAAATAAAGGTTGTGAATCAAAAGCGACGATTTAGTCGACAAGATGAAAACACTTGCCCTGATGAGGTACTAATAGATTACTGATCAGAGATGTTACTTCTCATTTCTTTTAATTTCATATTATTTTTAGTCATTAATTTCATATCTGTAATTTCAAACAAATACATTCATTATTCAGATTGAAACATTCAAATCCTAAAAAAAAAAAAAATACTGTAGCAACCCGCCCCCCCAGGGGGCGTTTTGGTCTGGGGGTAAACCGTCCCACTGGGGGGCGGGTTGCTTGGGGAGTAAACCGCCCCCCCGGGGGGCGGTTTGGTTATGGTTGAAATTTTTTTGAGAGTGTGGTTATTAATATTATTTTATTTATTTTTTTGGTTATGAAAAAAAATGACGGTTCACAATCAATTGCATCCTTAAAACCAAACCTTCATGTGCAATACACATCCTAGTTACATAAATCAACCTAGTTACATAAATCAACCTCTCCAAAATAAATGAAATAAATATTATATACAGCCTAGTTACATAAATCAAAACCTTCTGTGATCTCAGCAAATAAAATTAATAAGAACACAGCCTAGTTACATAAATCAACCTCTCCAAAATAAATGAAATAAATATTATACACATCTGATCCTTTAGGCCATGTTTGCTTCTGGAGTAACGGGTGGAATAAGTCTATTAGGCTGTATAAAACAAGAAAAATAAGATGGAGTTAATACAGAGCAAACCAAACCATTTCTTCATATGAACTTACTTACTCCACACTTACTCTGCTTGTAGATCCATTGTCAAATTTGTCTCTACTCCAACAAAATTAAATTTAAACCATGATTTAAGTTGCCAAACCAGATGTAAAACAATAAGATGGAATAAACAACTTTAATCCTCCTTAATTTACTCCACAACCAAACATGACCTTATGCATTCCTAGAACAAAGGCAGATCTTATTGGCAATAGTTATAAACTAAGATCTCACCTTAAAATTGATCCATTTAGATTTGTTACAAAATTCTGTAAGGTTATTCCAAGCATAAAATTAAACAAGTGAGATTCTATCAAACTCCTCTCCTTTACAATATCCTTTCCAGCAAAGAGCATTAATTAAAGAATTAAACAAGGGAGGGTTTAAAACAAAATCTCTCTTAGACATTTCGACGAGCAGACGTAGTACATCTGTTAACTGACCATATGCAACCGAGCTTTTAATAACCTCGAAACCAAATCGGAATCAAATAATTTTACCCAAAGAAACCAATGACATAGTTCCTAGCTTCAAAGAAATTCTCGTCTTTACATAAACAATCGATCATTATCCCCACGGTGAACATGCTAGGAACAAAATTGCAAAACAGCCTTCAATATAACATATATTATTATACTTTATTTAGGATAATTATATTGACCGGTTTGAATAATGTGCTGAAAAGATTTTATTATTAACGAATTTGTAAAAATCTTAACTTGTTATTTAATTTATTCTCCAATTCTGTCACTCAAAATGTCAAGGGTAGAGCCAACAAGTCAGCAACTGTTGAGATGATAAATGCAGTTAACCAAACCATGTAGAAATTTCAAAAAGGAAGGCTGCTCAAGTAAGGAAGATGCTAATTCAGATGCGAAACCATGTAGAAATTTCACTATGTTGACGGTCAAGAAAGCGACATAACCATTAAGATCGGTTGTTATATTATATGTGACGATCTCTCTCACTAGAAAAATTCCAAACTTCTCAGTAAAATATCTAGAGAGCTTCTTCCTCAAACATCTAGGTTCTACCCAACTGGTGGTGCTCTTTTGAGGTACGCTGGAAAATTCTCTCTCCGAACCATTTTTTTTCCCAATTTTTTCAGACAAAAGTGGCCTCAAAATCAAAATTAGAGCGAAAGGAAAACTATTAAAATTAGTTTGGCACCCTTTCTTCTTCTTCTTCTTCTTCTTTCTTTCTCTGGAATTTAGAAACAAAAACAAGTTTTCATTTGTCTTGTTTTATTTATAGAACTTTCATATTCTTTTCTGAAAGTTAATGCAGGACACTATTAATGCATTAAAAATAAGGAACTTACCAGTAACTAGCATTGATATTTTTTTATTAAAATATTTTGTTGATTGGTTACTTGTGTGTTTTGCTAATGATATAAGATATATGATCTAACTAATAGTTAGATTATTTATGTTCTTTTTAATGCTTTTGATACTTCATTACTAAACTACTCACAAATAGCCAACTATTAATGGTGAAATTGAAAAGATAAAAATCACATAATAATGTTATTCAACAGTTTCACTTCACTAATTAGATTTATTTATGAAATTTTTAGATCGAATTTTCTGTCAATCAAATTTCGGAAGTTGCAAGTGATATGGCGCTGCCGAAAGAGAACAACTCACAATTTTTCAAGTCGAACGAATTGCACAGTTCCATTGATAATTGTAATCACACAAACTTCTCACAAATTATCTCCGATAAAGATTCACACAACAACCTTTCTCTGAACCACCATGAGAAGTCTGATATACTTTTAGATCCAACACTAGACTACATAAGTCGGTATTTATTGGAGGAAGAAATAGATCATGAAAAGATTAATGGTTACGATCAAGAGGCAACTCTTAGGGACATAGAGAAACCCTTTTATGATATCCTTGGGGAGAAGTATCCACCTCCACAACATAATCAATTGGTATCAAAACAATCAAAGGTAAATCCTGATTTTACAACTTCTGATTTAAAAGATCAAGTAGGTCTGACCTATAGTGAGAGTTTGGAACAATACCCGCGTATAGATAACTTTCTGGCCACTGAATTTCAAAGAGGTGTAGAAGAAGGATTGAAGTTCCTTCCAAATCACAATACATTATCGATTAATTTGCAAGTGAGCAATATGTCACTTAATCCAACGAAGAAATGTCATAGCAACTCACTAGATATCAAATCGGGGGAAGATAAAGAAAGTGATTTGCTAAATAAGTCTAAGGGTAAAAAGAATACAAATGATGCAGACTTGAACCTTTTGGAGGGGCGAAATTGCAAAATACCCATGGTCTCATGTGAGGAAACAATTAGAGATGAGATGTTTGATAAAGTACTACTATACCACGGGGAAAACTGCGTAAGAGAAGAAATATCCAGCCTAAGAGAAATCAAGAAGCTTGAAGCAAACTTATATGGTGAGAATAAAAAACAACACGACCTTATCAATCTCAGAGCACGCCTCATTTCCTGTGCAGAGGCGATATCTATGAATGATAACAAGATTGCTAGGGAACTTATAAAACAAATAAGAAAGGAAGCATCTCCTATTGGAGATGGGATCGAAAGGCTTGCATGTATTCTTGTTGATGGACTAGAGGCGCGCTTGGATGGCACAGGAAGTGCTGTCTATCGTCAATATGTCACAAGACAAGTACGCACTATCGACTATCTAAAGGCCTATCATATGCGCACAAGGGTATCCCCCACTTGGAGAGTTTCATGTCATTTTGCTAATGAGAGTATTCTCGGTGCCACACGTAATACATCAAAAATCCATGTTGTTGATTTTGGCATTAGTTTTGGATTCCAATGGCCGTCTCTAATCCAATCACTTGCAAAAAGAAAAGGTGGGCCCCCGAAACTCCGAATTACTGGGGTAGATTTGCCTCAGTCGGGCTTTCACCCTGCTGAAAGAATCGACAAGATAGGAAGGAGGTTGGAAGATTATGCTCGAAGTTTTGGAGTTCCTTTTGAGTATCAAGGGATCGCCTCACAGTGGGAGTCCATTTGTATTGATGATCTTAGTATCAATGATGATGAGGTGCTTATAATTAATAGTATGTATGGGTTTGGTAAAGTAATGGACGGACCTTTACTAGACAGGAATAATTCTAGGAATATACTACTCGATCTACTTCAAGAGGCCAAACCGAAGATTCTCATTCAAGGAATATTTAACATATCCTTCAGTCCCTTCTTCATCACACGGTTTAGAAATGTTTTATTGCACTACTCCAAGTATTTCGACATGCATGACACATTGGTCCCACGAGATAACAAGAACATGCAACTAATGGAAAGAGATATGTGGGGTCCTTCTATTATTAATCTGATAGCATGTGAAGGATCAGATCTGGTCGTAAGACCGGAGACCTACAAGCGGTGGCATATGCGAAATTTGCATATTGGCTTTGAGCAGCTTCCGATAGATCCAAGTGTAGTGAAAGAATGCCATGGAATGGTTAGAAATGGTTATAATGAGGCATTTTTTAGTGAAGAAGATTGCAATTGGTTTCTTATGGGTTGGAAGGGTAACATATTATATGCTATTTCATTGTGGAAACCTAAAGTAGAATAAGCTTGGAAGTCATCTTCTAGTTTACATAAACCTAGAAATTTTTAATTTACTTCTCTAGCAAAAAAATACTCTTTTATGTACCAAAATATAGGACAATTGAATTAAAACACTCTACAAATAATGTACTTTTATTTTCTTCTTTCAGCTTTTCCTTTTATTATTTGCAGGCTGGGATTAATTTTATGTAGTAATCTAAGAGTGTAATGATGTTTAGAATAATTAGGGAATTAGGTGGGAGATATTTAAAATGTGATTAGTTGGCAATGTTTAGAGAAGTTAAAAAAGATGGCTGTATAAGTTTCATCACATTCTTGTAATTGATATGAAAAAATGAATATGTTAAATTGAGACTTATTGTCTTTGTCGATCTATTTTATCCATTCTATCAGCCCAAATTCTTCCACTTTGCACGATTCCACATCTAGGGACGTGATGTGTTCTTTTTGGAAAATCTCAACCGTTGAAATATGTTCTGCACGAATCTCAAAATACAAATAATAATGCCTTCCGGACACGTTGGTCATGCAAAATATGATATATCTCAGAGGATACACACTCTTCGGTGAACACGTATCCTCTGCATTAACTCAAAAGAGAATATTTCGAGTTAATGAATTTCAACCATACAATCTGCTTTAAGATATGTGCAATCTAGATCCACACTAATATTAAAGACTCCTTTGTTAAAATTAGACAGTTTGATTGACTCCGTTTAAAATCAGATGACTAAGATACATTAATTCAAAAGATTCTCTTTTGAGTGACGATATGTGTTCCTCCTCGGAGCTAATTGTACTTCGGTACCTGTGAGGATACGGATTCAGGAGATACTTCTCTTTTCTCTGTTAGTGTTAGTTAGTTTCATCCTATTGACATATAGACTAATTTTGTGTAAGTTAACTATTATTTCTTAAATGAAATGAGCACTAGTCTTTTAATCAAAAAAAAAAATATTACCATAGCCACACACTAACAAAAATAATGATGATGATTATGTGTTCTAGTAATAGGCCACTTGCATCTCTGTCGTATGTCAATTCTAAAGGATTGGATCGACACTTGGTCGTGAACTAATATAAAGTGTTATCAAAGCAGTCGATTTTTAGCGAAGAAGCAATTGATCTCAATCGTGATAAAGTGGTATCATGCCTGACCAGATTTATTCACCTTCAAAATGGCCTAATTGGGCTTATATGAAGCCCAAGTCCATTTAACTCGCGCGCGCTTCGTCTCTCCCCTCCTTCGCTGACTCCGGTCTGTCAGATCGCAGATCCAGAGTTAGCACAAACCAGATCCAGCAGAGGAGGGAGACTCAGAGAACCAAACTCGAGTCGGATCGACGCACTTCAACCATGTCAACAGCGAGCACGCTGGCGCCGGGAGTGGCGAGGAAGCTGAAGAAGGTTCTAGACACACGCACCACCGACAACCCCGACGTGCTTGCTTCTCTCGCCACTCTCTCCACTTTTTACGCGGAGAACACCCCTCAGGCGCGCCGCAACCTCAAATCATCCATTGAGCAGCGTGGCCTCACCATCAATGATCACTTCCTCGATGCCTCTCTTCCTGCTCAGCTGGTTCGTTTCAACCTTTTTGCTTTGTTTTGAATTGAAATTGGTTCCTTCGATAATTGATTTCGTTTTTCTTTAGGCGTTGGATAGAGTTGAGAAGGAGGTAAACGTGCTAACGCAATGCTGTGACCAGTAAGTGCCACCATCTCTCTTCCTCTCACTTGAAAGTTGAATCAATGCTCTTGTTTAAACTTTCTTTGAATAACTTTACAGGATTGATAAAGTGCTGAGCAGTTGTAGTTCGAGTACAGGGGATATAATTAGTACCACTGAGAGGCTTCAGCAAGAACTAGAGATAATTACTCAGAGACAAGAAATAGTTTCATGTTTCCTTCGTGACTACCAGTTGTCGAATGAAGAGGTGTGATTTTTTTTTCAAGTCCACAAAAGATCCTTTGAACTACTTTTATTTCAGATTTATGTAATGCTGGAAGTAATTCTTTTGATTTTCTAGATAAATGCTCTGAGGGATGAAGAACTCAATGAGAAATTCTTTAAAGCACTGGCTCACGTTCAGGAGATTCATGCCAACTGCAAAGTTTTATTAAGGACACATCACCAGGTACTGATTTGAGTGATAAATTTTCCTTTCATGTGTCATTTTTCAAAAGTAGAAATATTCTGAAAGTGCATTGTAGTCCATGTTCAGATAGGACCATTTAACTATCACATTTGTTTGCAGTTCGTGGATACATGAAATGCATAGAAAGCTCTTCTTGCTAACAAGTTCACCTCTTTTATGAAAATTATCATGTTTGCATAATAATGTTCAGTAAGAAAATTAGTCTTTAAACGAAAATTATGTAACGATTTAACTTAGATCCAAAAACTTACTAGGTTTTATTTAGGTTAAGTCTCTTGATTTAATTTTATATGAGCAACAAATTGTGTTAAGGTTTTTTAAATCTATTAAATTGCCTATCCAATAAACGAATACCTTTCTCATGTATGTTTTTGTGTAACTTTTGAAACAGAGAGCTGGCTTGGAACTTATGGATTTGATGTCTGTATACCAAGAAGGAGCCTATGAACGCTTATGCAGGTAAAGTCAATTGCATTAATTTTTATTGAGTGATTTTCTACCTATCTAAAAAAGTAGTAAAAAAATTCTAAAATGGAGATATTATCCATAGTATGGACCAATTTGTGCTATGCATAGTGCCATAGCCTCACCCATTGTTATTTGTATATTAACCCAAGTACTAATTTGTCTTATATCAGGTGGGTTCAAGCTGAATGCAAAAAATTAGGTGATACTGATAACCCTGAGGTCGGCGAGCTTCTCAAGAAGGCCATTCGCTGCCTCAAGGAAAGACCTGTCCTCTTTAAATACTGTGCAGAAGAGGTAACAAGTATTCCATAATAACACAATATTTCTTTCATTTTCTGATCAAATATCTTCTTTTTTTAATGTCCGAGCCATTTTCTGATATAATACCATCTCATGCTATTTTTTGGGAAATTTTGTTACATAACTTGTGTAGGTTGCAAATATGAGGCATAATGCCTTATTTAGGCGATTTATAAGTGCTCTGACAAGAGGTGGGCCTGGAGGCCTTCCAAGACCTATTGAAGTGCATGCTCATGACCCACTTCGCTACGTCGGAGATATGCTTGGGTGGCTGCATCAGGTATATAATTCGTAAGATTAGCGTTCATTATTGTCTCATTCATTTTGATATTTCACCAATATCCTGTTGTGACTCGTATTTTATATTCCATACATGCACTGAAGGCCTTGGCGTCAGAAAGGGAACTGATACTAGTGTTGCTAAATCCTGATGCTACAGCTGATTCGGGACCCGCAGCTAGACGCCTTTCAGGAATTAAAGAGACTGATGCTATGCAAAAAACAGAGGGGGACGTTACCTTTGTGCTTGATAGAATATTCGAAGGGGCTTGCCGGCCTTTCAAAGTTAGAGTGGAGCAAGTGTTGCAATCTCAACCTAGCTTTCTAGTCTCCTACAAACTCACTAATACCTTGGAGTTTTACAGCTTTACAGTAAGTTTTTTTTTTTACTTGAACCTTTTATTTGTTGATGCAATAAAGGTTTTATCATTGCAGAGTTGATGTGATTGACTTATTAATCAACCACATTGTCTGTTATACATAGGTTGGGTAGCACCAATGATGTTCAGTCTCATATAGATCATTTTTCTTATCTTTTTGTTTTATATATTTATTTCTGTACTTCTGTGTTTTTTTTCTCTTTATTAGTTCTTCCTTGGTCTTATTGTGTTTTAGTTTATATTGTATGTTTGAATCAAGGATTAAACATTATTTCCACAATGAAAGACACTACTGTTGTTGGTAATGACCAGGTTTTACTGTGCCATAATGCACCAGTACCAAGTAATATGGTAAAGCTTGACATTAACTGATACTATTATTCTCATTGCAACTATATTGTAGATATCAGAGTTACTGGGAAAAGAAACAGCACTATGCAACACAATAGGTTTATTGAAGGATGCAGCACAGCAGACGTTTTTTAACATAGTGAAGAGCAGGGGAGAGAAGTTGCAGAGGTACCCTCCTCTTGTACCAGCTGACTTATCACCCCCAGCAGCAGTACGGGAGGCAATATCAGTAGTGGTGGAGCTGATCCAAAGCTACAATTCAATCATGCTTCCTCCTTCCGCTCCAAAACCTCCTTTCTTCCCCGTCATTTCCTCTCTCCTTGATCCCATCGTTCAGGTCCCTCTCTCTCTCATCCCCCCACCCCCCTTAATGGAGAAGACTTATTAACTGAAATTGTAAATTGGCATTGAATGGCAGATGTGTGAGAAAGCAGCAGAAGCACATAGATTGAAAGGAGCAATTTCAAGAAGAAGAGCTAGTTCTGAATACAGCTCAAGCGGGAGAGATTCATTATCCTCTGTAGATGCTATTCTTTCAAAGAACTTGTCTGCTTCAGCCCAGGTTACTTTTCCAGCATTAATAATCAAAACATTTTTTACAATATTACCATGGTTTCATCATACTTAATTATTTTCTTGAGTGAGGCTATGATACTATGCATGGCGCATATTGATCTGTCGATCTGTACGACAGATCAATATCTCTATTTCAAAGTCCAAATAATCAATATGAACCATTCAACATGATCTCCATATGAAAATATACTCGTGATCAAATTTTACATTTTTTAGAATTTTTTTTACCATTTTTTTAGATAGTTAAAAATCACTTGATTTAAAGATTATAGACCATTCAAAAGTAGTAATTTTTTACGTATCTAAAAAAATAGTAAAACAATTCTAAAAAATGTAAAATTCAGTCTTCAAGTACATTTTTGTATGGAGGTCACATTAAACAGTTCGGATCGACTATATGGACTTTGAAAACGAAAATATTGATTTGTAGTATAGACCAATCTGCACTATGCATAGGACCATAACTTCACTCTATTTTCTTTTATAGAAGTGAAATTTAAATCACACTATTCCATTGAGATTGTTTCCCCCCCCTTCTGATTGCAGAGTGCGGAGACATCATCCAAAATATACCTCATCAACTGTCTCTCAGCAATGGAGGAGCCACTTGTATCCCATCCAGCAGCATCAGGTTACGTGAACAACCTCCGATCCATGATAGAGAATCACATAAACCTCCTTGTAGAAAAAGAAGCCAATGGTATGTTGAGTCGGTGTGGCCTCTCTGACAAGATATCCATCATAAAAGAACAACAGAAAGAGGGTACCCCACTGTCAGGTATTCCTGAGACTTCATCACACGCACTATCAGAAAGCCTTAGAGCATTCTTCGGACTGGTAACTGAAGGGTCACTTCCGGAGTTTGAGCAGTTGCAAATCCCGAGGCTGCGATCTGATGCATCTTCTCGTCTGGCGAGAACTTTGGCTGGAGCGTATGAGATTGTATATGCTGCTGTTATGGATCCAAATAATGGGTATGCTGATGCTAGGTCATTGGTCAAGCATTCTCCTCACGACATTCGCACAATGCTTGCCATTTAATATTATTTCTTTTGATTTTTTTTCTTTATTTTCTATTTTATTTTTTTGGCTTTTGTATTTTTCCTTTTCATATTTTTTTTCCAATGTGATGCTGAGGTGAATCTTATATATAGGAAGGCAATTTATAAGACATCGTATTGTTTAAATATACATCTAGTTTTGCCAGAGCCGGATCAGTCTGTGGATCTTGTTACTCTCAAATAAGAGTTGAATCTGTTTGAGTCCGATCAGATCTGTTTGATTCGCATCAAGATTCATGTCCGTACAAATCTTGACATGAATTGAACTCTCCCCCGATTCCCTCTAGTCGGGCACTGAAGAAATACTTTATACAAGTCGAGCTATTCTGTATCAGCAACTGATGAACTGTACCATCTCCTAATTTGGTATGAATTCTTGTGTTAATAATTTTTTTTTTAATTTCTATTACAAGGCTAGAATATTTACCGTGTGGTATTTTGTTAAATGTCGTGCAAGGCAGGCATCCATTGAAAGGATAAGGTCTGAATTGCGGAAGAGGAGGGTGTCCGATGCCCATCGGACCAGAGTCTGTTCGATGGGTGTCCGATATCGTCCGATTCACTTCAAGATCTGTGCGCATCACTTTAATATCCGTGCTCTTTGCTTTAATATACGTGTGCACATATCTTGAAGTAAATCGGACAGTATCAGACACCCATCAAACACTATTCTGGTCCGATGGGCATCGGACACCCTCCTCTCCCCTGAATTGTAGAATTTTTGTATCAGGTTAGAAGCAAAGCTCCATTGAAAGGATCTTACTAACTATAATGGATTAGAACACTATATATTAGTAGAGGGATCTACTTACAACATTTTGGATCTTACTATGTTACAATATTCGATTTTGCAATTTTTAAAATTTAAATAATTAATCCAAACCATTCAATCTCTATATTAAAATGTACTTTGAGATCAAATTTTATATTTTTTTTAATTTTGTTTACTATTTATTAAGTATTTTATAAAACTGCTTCAGTGGTTCAGAATTGTCTAAAAATAACAGTTTTGTAAAACACTTGATAAATAATAAAAAAAATTAGAAAAATGTAAAATTTGGTCTCAAAGCGTATTTTAATATGAAAACTATGTTGAACGGCTTTGATTGACTGTTTGAACTTTAAAAATTGCAAAACCAAATGTTATAACATATTGTAACTTTCAAATGTTGTACATGAATATATTTGCTATGTTCAAATTTGTACATGGCCAAATAATGAAATAAAATTACACTTAATAACTTTCATTTTCCAAGTATAGTTGAATTTTTCTTTTACTAATTAAGCTATTAATGCAACATCTTGCTTTGGAGAATTATCAAAACAGTTTTATGTTCTTACTTAATATATTGGGACAAACTTGAAAACATCAGCGTACAGTGTCAAAGACATTATTAGTTCTATAATTAGATGATATAAACATAATAAATTAACATAAGAATTTCATATGTTCTGCCAGAAGGGCTTTAGCTGCCGTGTACCATACTTTATCAACAGTATTTGATAACTATTAATTTTACTAGTTACCTTGATTCCAGATAAGACCTAAAAGGCTAAAACACGTCCCAATTTTCATATTTTTGATATAATCCATTTCATTGGCTTTTATTAACTTTTGGTCAAGACAGGATACATCAAAAAAAAATTGGAACTTGTTTTCACAGCACATTCTAAACAAAGATCAATTATAACGGACCATTCTAAACAATTCTACAGCACTTTCAACAATTCTAAACAAAGATAAACAGGAAGTCAAGAGCGGTGTTCAAGAACACACAACGAAGGCACAATCCAATACTCTTCTTATCAGATTAAGAGACAAATTCCACGTGAATTCCGTCATAACCTGCTAATCAACTAGAGTATATCTTATTAGTACATAAGCAAATTTAATTCGTATTCAATTTCATTCAACTTAAAATACCAACAAAATGTCAATGACAGAAAGCAATAAATCAACATTTTAAATGTATATGAATGTATGTGTCATGGCCAGTCCAAAGAGGCACTGCTAAAGAAGCAAAATCCCCAAGGCAATGGAATATGAGACCGCCTTCAACGGAGGAACTCAAAACAGAGAACCTTCAACGACTAAAGGCTCTTTCTTTGACGTTTACCTTCAACTATACAAACACTCTGTTTTCTATTTGCTCCAATTAAGGTAGGAGATCTCTCGCCATTAAGAGATCATCCCGTCATACTCTCAATTAAAAGAAATTTTGAAAAAAAAATGATTGCCTCATGGCCAGTCCAAAGAGGCACTACTAAATTAGTAGAGTCCCCAAGGCAATGGAATATGAGTCTGCCTTCTAATGGAGGAACTAACTTGAAAAGCTGGGAGCTTTACAGGGAAGAACCATCGACATATGAAAGCTTGATTTTTTACGTTTACCTTGGAATTTACAAACAAATTATTGGTTTGCTCCAAACAGGTTGGAGGTTTCTCACCCTCAAGAAATCCTCCCGTAACAAAGTCAAAAAAAAATAATAATAACCTAAGAAATTGTGCTTAGGTTTTACTAGGTGAGCTTCAACGAGAAAAATTCCCCTCAGCTGACCTGAAGAACAGAAGCAATTTATCTCCGAGCAAAATAACACCTCCTTTGTCATTGAAAAAAAGATAAAGGGGCTGCCTGAAAAATTACTCGTTTTCTCACATTACAACAAAGTTTCAAAATTTAAGAAGAACAAAAATAACAGATGCGGAATCAACAAAAAAGAAGAAGAGGAGATTGATTCAAGCTATCAAACTAATTTAACAAATTGAAGAAAGAAGAAGAAAACAAGGCAAATGGAGAGAGGGAACAAGAGAGAAGAGAACGCCGCCAGAAATTGAAGAGGGGGCCGCTTGCATAAATAGAGAATAACCCTAGGTTTCGAAGCACAGAAAATATATGAAATGGCAAATATACCCTCCGCCGTCACCGACCTATAGACCCCAGCGGCCAGTGGTGAATGAGAGTAAATCTAAAAGCCCAAAAATGCTGTCCCAGGCTAGTCCGAATCTCAAAGCAGCTGAGAGTAAATCTCAGGTACCTGATGTGCAATTTTTAAATATTGACCGTTTTTTCAACCTGACACGAATCTCAAAGCAGATACATAAAGTTTCCATTGGCATTGGATTGAATTTGATCCGGCTGAAATTAATCTTGATCGTCTGTTTACTTATTCACCTCGGTACCTTGGGATACGGACTCTTAGGGCCTGTTCGGCGGACCATTGGGAATGGGTATGGGTACGGAAATTGAACTAAAAATTACTATTCAGTGGGGAAAAAAAATTCAGTTGAACTGATTTTTTTTCCTGCGGGAACAGTGGTGCGGCCGAACACGCCCTTAAGCAGTTCACGAAATGGCAAATATAACGGAACCTTGATTTTCTTTTTTTTTTGGAAATTATCGTCACTAAATTTAGGGCTTGAAGATAAAAATATATAATTCTTCATAGGAAAAATGATTTTTTTGGTGTGCCAGAAAAATTAAATTTATACTTATAGCGCATCAGTCGCATTATATCATTTTTTTTTTATTATAATCCATTTACTAAAACCTCCCTTGAATAGTTGAATTACAAATATCCTCTCACAAAAAAAAAGGTTGAATTTAAAATGTAGTATAGGAATTGCTTGAATATATATATAGAGTAGAACTAGGGTGCTTCTAAGTTCACCCAACCTCTTGTGAACTTGACTCTAAAATATATCGAACCAACTTTAAACGATGAATTCAAACCGTTGAAATCCTTCTACCTAATGATTGATGCGTCTACATGTGAAAATTTTAAAGTTTCGAATTAATTTAATATAGAGTCAAGTGGTCAAAGGAGTCCAGAAAATGAATGCATTAAAATTAATTTATAAACCTTAAACTTTTGACCACTTGACTCTATATTAAATTAATTCGAAACTTTAAAATTTTCACATGTAGACGCATCACTCCTTAGGTAGAAGGGTTTCAACAGTTTGGATTCATCGTTTAAAATCGATTCGATATATTTTAGAGTCAAGTTCACAAGAGGTTTAGTGAACTTAGGAGCACCCTAGTTCTACTCATATATATATATATATAAAAAGAGAGAGAGAGAGAGAGTGTGGCTAAGTTGCTACCGGGGTCATATCTTAGTACTCGATATTCAAACAGCAAATCCAAACCGTTAGATGTTCAATCTATATTAAAATGTGCTTGGAGACCAAATTTTATATTTTTTGAAATTTTTTTGCTATTTATTAAGCTGGTTTGAAAACCGCTGTTTTTATTAAATTTCTGGAGCATTGAAAACAGCGCTTTTCAAACCAGCTTAATAAATAGCAAAAAAAATTCAAAAAAATGTAAAATTTGATCTCCAAGCACATTTTAATATAGATTAAATATCTAACGTTTGGATTTGCTGTTTGAACATCGAGTACTAAGATATGACCCCGGTAGCACTTCGGTCGAAGTGCTACCAGTAGCAACTTAGCCACACTATATATATATATATATATGAGTAAATCTAGGATGTGACGTGCTCACCAAGAGGGTTTGGTGAGCACAACTCCAAAAATACATCGAATCGGCTTCAAATGACGAATCCAAACCGTTGAAATCCATGTACTTCGTGAGTGATGCATGTACATGCAAAATTTTGGAAGTTTCGAATTCATTTGCTACGAGGTCAAGCAGTCAGAGTAATGATGAAAAATGAATATATAAAACAACTAATAGAATAACTTATTAAAAGATTCATTACTTTGACCGCTTGACCTCGTAGCAAATGAATTCGAAACTTTCAAAATTTTGCATGTACATGCATCACTCACGAAGTACATGGATTTCAACGGTTTGGATTTGTCATTTGAAGCCGATCCGATGTATTTTTGAAGTTGTGCTCACCAAACCCTCTTGGTGAGCACGTCACACCCTAGATTTACTCTATATATATATATAGATATATATGTAACTATATCACATCATTGATATTATCATTAAATCGATCTTATTTTCTCTAATTATTACGATAAGCTTTTCTACTTTTTAGTATGAATTTGATGTGATTAATCGCATAGTTTTTAATTATATATATTTTTTTAGAGTTTTAAAAAAAAATGTCAAAAAACTCATTTGACCACAAGATTATTTTTATAAAAGGCATTGTTAAGAATAAATTAAGTCTCACATAGATATTATTAGTTTCCAAAGCGAAGTTCAAATAACAATCTTACTTCTTACTAATTTTGTAGTTTCTCGAATAAATTGTCACAATAATTTGTGTTTCTATATTTTTGGTGTACATTTTACAACAACAAAAAATATATTCTAAGATAATTAAATTTATTTAAATAAATTCTTTGTAAAAAAAATAGCTGGAAATATTTAACATTCTTATGTTAAAAATTGAAATATCTTATAAATTTCACTTTTATTGATGCATGGACGGATTAAAGAAAATCAAATCAAATACATATTATAATATAATTTTGAAATGACTCTAAAATAATATAAAAACCCACAAATTATTTTACGATACATATTTTTCAGACAAAAAGAAATAATACTTGAAGCATATTTTATATATTTGTCATAAATAAAAAGGTTTTATTACGGTAAATCAGAACTCCTATAATTGCACGTTGAAAAATAGGGGACTGAATGGTGTATCTGTCCAGAGGCGATCTCAGCCATCCATCCAGCAGATCCAACCATTCTAAGTTATTGTATTAAATATGAGATATTATGTATGTATTTTGTGTATACAAGTTTGAAATTAGTTATAAGAACAATTGCCACATGATTAAACACACAGAAATTGTCTTTCTTTTTTTTTCCTCTCTTCCCCATGCGTCTTTCCTCCCTTCACTCGTAAGTCGTAACAACAAAATGTATGTTGTTAATACTAATGAAGTACACAAATTTATAACTTTTCTATATTAAAAATTATTAAGGCGTTAGCCAAATTGTTGAAATTCGGTTTTCTCCAATATTTTATTTTATAAATTAATTTAGCTAAATTGTTGAAAACAATCTTTACTTTAGCAATTTCTCTTTTTTTGTGTGCACTTTATAACTAATATGCTGTGGATGTATAGTTCATGATTTTATATTAAAGATGAAAAAACACACAAATTTCATCCGCAGTGCATTCATAAAAAAATTGCTATATTTGTTGAGAAATGCTTCTGGCACATTTGAAACTCAATATTCTCTATATATAATGAAAGAATTTTGAGTTCTAGCAAATACTGCTGAAATGGTAAAAAAAAATGCCTTAATTTTGGTTCATGGAGAATATATATTATATATATATTATTTTGCCTTGGTACTTTTGGCATGCATCTTCACTGGAAAAATAACACATCACAACATTTTCATTTCAAGACCTGAAAGCAAGTAAGAACCATATGAATATACCTAGACCTAAGTAAATCTAAATCTTTCAAATTCTCAATTAAAGCATGAAATTAGTTTTAGTCATCTCAAGCACTCAATTATATATAGAGGTTGGCTAAGCTCAAAACGTTTGTTCCTAGCCTCAGGAACAAACGATTCGGTTCTCCAATTTTCAAAGTCCAAACGGTCGATCCAAACCGACAGATGTTTAATATATATTAAAATGTGCTTGGAGACCAAATTTTACATTTTTTGGAATTTTTTTATTATTTATTAAGATGGTTTGAAAATCGTTGTTTTTATTAAAATGCTGCACCATTGAAAAACAACGATTTTCAAACTATCTTAATATATATATATAAGTGATATTATAAATTTGCCGGAACATATACACCCAAGAAAATTTTATGGTTTTAATTGCGTTTCAGACATCCAACAATATACGATTGCAAAAGCGTTGATTTTTTTTTTAATGGGCAGAATTTAATTTTGCATGTATTTGATGAGTTATGCTAAGGTGCTATGCAAAGTAAAAAAAAAAAAAAAAATCAGTAAATTTAGTATAAATTTTGATTAAAATTCGAACAACTAATTCAAGAGTCAAGCTCAAAACGATCTATTTATTGAAATCTCGCTCAAGAGCAATTATATGTAAATTTTTTGCTAAATTTTTCGCTCAAAATGGTCTATTTATTGAACGGCCCGTACTTTTTTTAAGGTTAATTGAAATATAAAATTTTATCTCCAATAAAATTTACAATATATAGACTGCAATGAACATGTTCAAAATTTTCAAATATTGAATCTTAAATGCAAAGTACCGAAAATAAAATTTGTCGATAATAAAGTCAATAAAAGAGGAATAAACCCAAAAGATATTAAAATGCATTTATAAAGTAACTACGGGCCTTCTCACAAAAAAAATGCATTTAAAAAGTCTAGGCCCAACCAACTAAAATTCTAAAGAAGCCCAAATCTAGCGAAAACTAAAAATGCATTTATAAAGAAAAATAAATATTCTTGGATTATAAAAACTTCAATTTTGAAAGATTTGAAAATAAGATTTCATGGTCTTCAGATCGGAAATTTTTTATTGTAGAAAACAAAGAAAAAGAAGAGAGAGAAACAGAAAGAGTATATCAAAAATTTAATAGGTAGTAAGAATGGTAAAATTTTTACCGATTTTAAAATCAATTAGTTTTCTTTCTTTCATTTTTTCTAGTAAAATATAATTTTTGTTACAAAAAAAGATAGAATATCTTAAAATGTAGATATAATAGAATAATTACATCTATTATTTGAAAAACTTTTCATATTTTACTAGAAATCTAATAAAAGAATTCTCTCCATCTATACATCAGATTTAAAAAAAATGAGTTTGAATTAGTAGAACTCATACTGATCCAAACTTTTTTATTTTTAATATCAGTAAGAATTTAACTGTTTTTACTACTCATTAAAATTTTGATGTACTCTTTCGGTTTCTCACTATTTTTTTTCTTTGATTTCTACGGATAAAAAATTTCCCTTCAAATCAGAATGCCAGAAACTAAAAGAACAAAATTCTCATGAACAAAATTTCTCACTATTCTTTTTCTTCTCAAAAAAAAACTATCAGCCGCGTCGAAATTCGGGCTCACGCGGGGACAATATTATTTGGACTTTGAGATTCGTGCAAAGTTAAGAACGGTCCAGATCCACTAATTTTAAAAATGCATTTTGGTTCCTTCGTTGACTTGTCTCTTCGAAATTCGGGCTCGCGCGGGTACCAGAGAGGGTGTGAATTCTTCAAATGCAACCTCTATTGACTTCTCTCTTGACTTGTCTCTCTCTCTGCTCTAGTGCTTTGGTTCCTTTGTCTTCTTCCCTACCAAAAGCTCGTATTGGGCATCTCCAGTGAAGAAATTGTCACATTCACCTTCAGATGAGAAAGAATTTGACCCAAAGATGCCACCTTTATTACATTGTCTTGTTCATTTCCTCTCTCCTACTACTCCGTGTGAAACCCATCAATTCTCAGAACCAAAGCTGCAATTCAGGAGATTTGAGTTCTCTCCGTAGCATTTACGATGGTCTCGAATCAAAGGCAGTGCTTGATTGGAGCTTCAACGATTCCTCGTCGGATTGTTGCAACTGGGTTGGTGTCAGGTGTGAATCTCTTAATTCTGTTTTTGGGTCGAGAGTAAGCGGGATTTTTCTCTCAAATAAAAGCTTGAAAGGATTTCTTTATGATTCCTTTACTGGGTTTGATCGACTCAAGTACATTGATCTCTCTTACAATTCCTTTTATGGCATTGTGCCATCAAGTCTATTGCAGTTACCGCAACTCGAGTTGCTTGATCTCAGCTTGAATTCCTTCTCTGGTGTTATTCCTGTTACTTTGAACCTTCCTTCAATTCAGGTTTTCAACATATCATTCAATCAGTTCAATGGAAGTCTCCCGATTCTACTGGGTTCTCAAAATTTGCGAGAATTCGATGTCACGGAAAACTCATTTTACAGTAACATTAGCTCAATTGTGTGCATTTACTCGGTTATGGTTCAGGTTCTTCGTTTGTCAATGAACGAATTATTCGGTGACTTCCCAACCGGCTATGGCAACTGTACCGGTCTCACTGAGCTTTCACTGGACATGAATGGTCTCACTGGTACACTACCAGATGATCTGTTTAACCTCTTAAATCTCACCAAATTGAACTTGCAGGGGAACTCACTTACCGGTACACTGAATCACAAATTCGGTAACCTCGCTAATCTTGTAGAGATCGATCTTTCGGCCAATAATTTCTTTGGTACAATACCAGATGTGTTTGACAAATTGAAAAGGCTAGAATCTTTGGGCGCCTCATCTAACACATTTACCGGCCTTTTGCCACTGTCTTTATCAAACTGTTCCACACTCAAAGTTCTTAACTTGAGAAATAATTCTCTCATTGGGGATATAAATCTCAATTTCTCATCTTTGTCAAGGCTAAATACACTTAATCTCGGTACCAATCACTTCAGTGGTAAAATCCCTTTCAACCTACCGGAATGCAAACAAATGAAGACCCTAAACCTTGCAAGAAATAACCTAGTAGGTGAGATCCCATTGAGTTTTGTTAACTTCACATCCCTTACTTACCTGTTACTTACTGGTAATAAATTCTCTAACCTAGCCCGAGCACTACAAATTCTACAAAACTTGCTTAATCTTACAATCCTGGTTCTGACAAAAAACTTTCACGGCGGTGAAACAATGCCATCAGATGGGATTAATGGGTTCTCAAACATTGAGGTGTTGGTCATGGCGAACTGTGCGCTTCAGGGTTATATTCCGCCTTGGATCGCAAATTTAAACAAATTGAATGTGTTGGATATATCTTGGAACCAGTTGACTGGTACGGTTCCTCCATGGCTGGGAAATTTCGACCATTTGTTCTACCTGGACATCTCCAATAACTCTTTAACTGGAGAAATCCCTGCCAGCTTAACACACTTGAAAAGCCTGATGCTCTCCAATAATTCCGCGAAACAGAGAGCATCCATTGAGGAATTGCCTTTTTTTGTCCGGAGAAACACAACTGGTAAGCCTCTTCAATACAACCAAGTGAGTAGCTTTCCACCTTCTCTGATTCTGTCCCAAAACAAATTAGTGGGGTCCATTTCACCTAATTTCGGCGATCTCAGAAGACTTATAGTGCTAGATCTGAGCTACAACAACTTAACGGGTACAATACCCCATAATTTGTCGGGTATGTCTAGCCTAGAGATCTTGGGTTTGAGTCACAATGACCTTACTGGTACAATACCGGCCTCTCTTACCAAGTTAAACTTCCTGTCAAAATTTGATGTGGCATATAATAACCTAACTGGTGAGACCCCAACTGGAGGCCAGTTTTGGGCTTTTCCACCTGACTATTTTGAGGGAAACCCTGGTCTTTGTTGGCACTACTCCTATCAATGCCACCAGGTGAATGACCCGCCAGAGTTGCATTCTACTAACAAGCACAAAAACAAGGGCTTTTTTCTAAAAAACAAGGACGTGATTATTGGTGCAGTGATTGGTATCGGAATTGGTTTTGTTGCGGGATTAAATCTAGGGTTCAAGAGTAAATTTGTGCCTTACTCCAATTAATTGTGCTTGTTTTATGAAAAAAACAACATAGCTTCAAGAGTAAGTTTGATTTTGAAAATTATGATTAGTATTTATTTAGAATGAATAAACTTCACAATTTTGGTCTTATATTTGATAAATTAATTCAATATTGTTTAGAAATTTATTGTGATGTTGTTGATGGAGAAGAAATAATAAAAAAAAATATTAACAAATCATTCTTGTTAAGAACAAAAAATAATTGGAAGTTCATTCTTGTAGAAAGTAGTTCCAGGGCTGAACCGGCTGGAATAAACTGGTACCGGATTGGTTTCCAGTTTGGTTCATTTTTTTTTTTTTTTTTGGCAATCTAGTTTGGTTTATTATTAAGATCGAATATGTATATCAACCGGAAAAATCTAATTAACCCGGTCGTTTTAAAAATAAAGGGACTAACTGAACCATAACCACGGTTCGTTATGATTATGTATAATTAATGGTATAGTTTTCTTATTTGAGCAAGGTAATTAAAGCAAATAAAGTAGTACTGCATGAAATCTGCCAGTATAGTTTTCTTATTTAGACTTTTTTTTCTTCATACATATATTCCATGAATTTGAAAGGCACAAAAAAAGAAAGTATTCCGCCACAGAACAGTTTGGTTCCGATGTCCATCGGACTCAAATTTTGGTCCGATGCACTCCATAACCGTCCAATCCACTTCAAAATTCGTGTGAATATATATTAAAACAAATTAGTGCGGATTTTAAAGTCATGCTCACGGATCTTAGAGCGGATCGGACGGTTATAGAGCCCATCGAACTCAGTTTGAGTCCGATGGGCATCGGACCCAAATTGCTCTCATTCCGCCAATCAACATCTGTTTTTTTTATTTTTATTTCCTTCGTGCATAGATCTTTATCTAAAAAGCAATACAGACGTTATATTTATTCAAAAAGAAAGTCATTTATTTCGATTATACCTTCAATTTTTATTCCTTTTAGATAAATGTGAATTCATTTTAGTATGAATGCATTTGTAAAGTCTAGGCCCAACCTTTTATATTTAAAGAAGCCCAAATCCAGCGACAACTAAAATGCATTTAATAAAAAATAAAAAAAATCGATTTGTCAGGAAATAGGTGATTGTTTTTCTTTTATTCAAAAATAGTAAGGACCGAATCAAAGTTTCAGTCTAGGCATGAGGTGACCCCAACTTTAGTCCAATCGCCCCTCAGCACACCGCTCTTGACACATAAAATCCGAAAAATCAAGTGACCAGAGCATTGATCCGGACATCCCAGGTTTTCAAAAATTAAAACCCCTTCAAGTAGCAATGCATCCATGTATCAATGTAAAAAAAAATGTCATGTCATTGATTTTGACTATAGTACAGCAAAATCAAAGATTCTAGCCTTTTCAATTTATCCAATTTATTGCCTCTTCCATTAAAACTCATTTTAAATTTATATAGAATAGTTTTACCTTATTTATTAAAATTAAAAAAATATGTAGAGCATATGTAAGAGAAAAAGTTTAGTCCTCTAATTTGTTAATTTGGGAAACAAATAATTACAACTGTACATGTACCTAACATCCATTTAATTTAGAAGCAATGAGCAATGGTATGGGTTTTTACAAAACCATTTACACAAGCATACAAGTAATTAAGTGATAAAAACAATCAGCACCAAGTTATTCAATATTCAAAATAAATGCAGGTTATCGTGATACATAATGTATATTTCATTCTCATTTTTGAAAACCATTACGCATCAGGATACTAGGAAAGCATGTTAGTCCAAGAAATCCATGAGACAAACTAAAACTCTAAATCAATAGAAATCCTGAATTAAAGTTAGAACTGAAGCTGTAAATCAAATTTAAATAACAAATAAAATAGTTTACACTTTTTCCCAAAAAATATAATTGATATGGTTAAACAACAAAACTTAAACTAACAACGTGACTTAAAAATCAAATAAACATGCAATTTATATCAAATCCGCTTTGCTACTGTACCTCTTGCTTTTCTTCTCCTTAGCAGTCTCTCGCAAGCACTGAAGAAAAGTTTGTTATAAACAAACATGATCAAATTGATTAAGTTAATTTTCAAAAAGAAAAGAAGTCTCAACAATAATCCTTAAAGACTAAAATTCTAAAGTCAACTTGTTTTTCATCTCAAAAAAGATTCATCAGCAAACTATTGGTGTAATTTAGTAATACATAATTATGCAATAAATTTTTAAATTAATCACATTCAAAGAAAATGATCAAAACATACTTTCATTTTCCACCGCAACACGTGTCCGGCACTTATTAGTATTGCATTGAGTATGATGGTGGCCGGCACCCACTAGTATTGCATTCAGTATGATGGTGGGCACTTACTAGTATTGCGTTGAGTATGATGGTGGGCCTGGTGGCCTGTCAATCATTCTCCGCCAGGCCCCCGTCTAAAAGAACGGATGAAATTTTAGTTTATATCTTTGAGATTTACTATCAGCCACTTTGAGATTCGGGCTCACCCTGGGGACAATATTATTTGGACTTTGAGATTCGTGTAAAGTTAAAAGAACGGTCCGGATCCACTAATTCTAAAAGATACCCTTTTACGGTACCGGAGAGATGTGAATTCTTCAAATGCAACCCACAATGTCCTCTCTCTTGACTTCTCTTGACTTCTCTCTCTCTACTCTAGTGCTTTGTTTCCTTTGTCTTCTTCCCTACCACTCTCTCTTGCGCGCGCGCCAAAACCTCGTGTTGGGCATCTTTCCAGTGAAGAAATTGTCACATTTACCTTCCGATGACAAAGCAATCGACCCAAAGATGCCACCTTTATTACATTGTCTTGTTCATTTCCTCTCTCCTACTTCTCCGTGTGAAACCCATCAATTCTCAGAACCACAGTTGCAATTCAGGCGATTTGAGTTCTCTCCGTAGCTTCTCCGATGGTCTCGAATCAATGGCGGTGCTTGATTGGAGCTTCAACGATTCCTCGTCGGATTGTTGCAACTGGGTTGGTGTCAGGTGTGAATCTCTTAATTCTGTTTTTGGGTCGAGAGTAAGCGGGATTTTTCTCTCAAATAAAAGCTTGAAAGGATTTCTCCATGATTCCTTTACTGGGTTTGATCGACTCAAGTACATTGATCTCTCTTACAATTCCTTTTATGGCATTGTCCCATCAAGTCTATTGCAGTTACCGCAACTCAAGTTGCTTGATCTCAGCTTGAATTCCTTCTCTGGTGTTATTCCTGCTACCTTGAACCTTCCTTCAATTCAGGTTTTCAACATATCATTCAATCAGTTCAATGGAAGTCTCCCGATTCTACCGGGTTCTCAAAATTTGCGAGAATTTGATGTGACAGGCAACTCATTTTACGGTAACATTAGCTCGAGTGTGTGCATTTACTCGGTTATGGTTCAGATTCTTCGTTTGTCGATGAACGAATTATTCGGTGACTTCCCAACCGGCTATGGCAACTGTACTGGTCTCACTGAGCTTTCACTTGACATGAATGGTCTCACTGGTACACTACCAGATGATCTGTTTAACCTCTCAAATCTCACCAAATTGAACTTGCAGGGGAACTCACTTACCGGTACACTGAATCACAAATTCGGTAACCTCACTAATCTTGTAGAGATCGATCTTTCGGCCAATAATTTCTCTGGTACAATACCAGATGTGTTTGACAAATTGAAAAGGTTAGAATATTTGGGTGCCTCATCTAACACATTTACCGGCCTTTTGCCGCTGTCTTTATCAAACTGTTCCACACTCAAAGTTCTTAACTTGAGAAATAATTCTCTCATTGGGGATATAAATCTCAATTTCTCATCTTTGTCAAGGCTAAATACACTTGATCTCGGTATCAATCACTTCAATAGTAAAATCCCTTTCAACCTACCGGAATGCAAACAAATGAAGATTCTAAACCTTGCAAGAAATAACCTAGTAGGTGAGATCCCATTGAGTTTTGTTAACTTCACATCCATTACTTACCTGTCACTTTCTGGTAATAAATTCTCTAACCTAGCCCGAGCACTACAAATTCTACAAAACTTGCTTAATCTTACAATCCTGGTTCTGACAAAAAACTTTCACGGTGGTGAAACAATGCCATCAGATGGGATTAGCGGGTTCTCAAACATTGAGGTGTTGGTCATGGCGAACTGTGCGCTTCAGGGTTATATCCCGCCTTGGATTGCAAATTTAAACAAATTGAATATGTTGGATATATCTTGGAACCAGTTGACTGGTACGGTTCCTCCATGGCTGGGAAATTTCGACCATTTGTTCTACCTGGACATCTCCAATAACTCTTTAACTGTAGAAATCCCTGCCAGCTTAACACACATGAAAAGCCTGATGCTCTCCAATAATTCCACGAAACAGAGAGCATCCATTGAGGAATTGCCTCTTTTTGTCCGGAGAAACACAACTGGTAAGTCTCTTCAATACAACCAAGTGAGTAGCTTTCCACCTTCTCTGATTCTGTCCCACAACAAATTAGTGGGGTCCATTTCACCTGATTTCAGCGATCTCAGAAGACTTATAGTGCTAGATATGAGCTACAACAACTTAACGGGTACAATACCCAATAATTTGTCGGGTATGTCTAGCCTAGAGATCTTGGGTTTGAGTCACAATGACCTTACTGGTACAATACCGGCCTCTCTTACCAAGTTAAACTTCCTGTCAAAATTTGATGTGGCATATAATAACCTAACTGGTGAGATCCCAACTGGAGGCCAGTTTTCGGCTTTTCCACCTGATTATTTCGAGGGAAACCCTGGTCTTTGCGTGTACCACTTCAATCAATGCCACCAGGTGAATGACATGCCAGAGTTGCATTCTACTAACAAGCATAAAAACAACGGCTTTTCACTAAAAGACAACAAGGACATGATTATCGGTGCAGTGATTGGTATTGGAGTTGGTTTTGTTGCAGGATTAAGACTAGGGTTCAAGAGTAAATTTGTTTCTTGCTCCAATTAATTGTGCTTGTTTTATGAAAAAAGATGCCGGGTTTATACACAGCTAGATCTGCGTACAGTGCCTTGATAGGAGGCAGGACGTTAAGTTGGCTGTTCAGTTATGTTTGGAAATGTGGGGCACCTAAAACAGTCAAGCTTTTCGCATATCTATTGCTACAAGGTAAAGTTGTTACTAAAGATGTAATGAGGTGCAGAGGAATGAGATACAATATGCAATGTGTACTTTGCCGAAACTGCCCTGTTGAATCCATTTTACACCGCTTTTTCTTATGCCCGGATGCAGTAGCTGTTTGGTTCCACTTTGCTGATATAATTCAGAGACCAATCATGAAACCGGTTGGGACAGTACATGATGTATGGGACGAGTCCTGGGCTCTAGTTAAGTCTAGCGGTGGGATGTCGCGAAGAGAATGGACTACAAGATTTTTATATGTGGTTTGGCACATTTGGAAAATTTTCCGGGAAGAAAGGTTTGAGCCGCGTATCCTGGCAGTTAGATGTGCCCATGAAATGAAACTATGGCTAAAATATGGTTAGCTGCGCTTTCCCCTTTGTGTGTTTTATTTATAGTGTTCCTTTGCTGCGGAGGCTCTTTTTTTTTTTGGATGTAGTTATAGCACTTTTCTTGATGTAAAAGACTGTTTTAATTAAGGTACATCCGTGGCAGCTTCTGCCAAGTTTGAATTTTTTTTTTTTTTTTACTGTGATGTTGCTGATGGAGAAGAAATAATAATAAAAATATAAACAAATCATTCTTGTTAAGAACAAAAAATATTAAACAAAAAATAAGTGGAAATTCATTCTTGTAGAAGGTGTTCCAGGACTGGACCGGCTGGAGCCTGGAATAAACTGGAACCGGATTGGTTTCCTGTTTGGTTCCATTTTTTTTTTTTTGGCAATCTAGATTGGTTCATTATTAAGATCGAATATGTATATCAACCGGAAAAATATAATTAACCCGGTCGTTTTAAAAAAAAAAAGGGACTAACTGAACCATAACCAGGGTTCGTTATGATTATGTATAATTAATGGTATAGTTTTCTTATTTGAGCAAGGTAATAAAGCAAATAAAGTAGTGCATGAAATCTGCCAGTATAATCTAATTTAGATTTTTTTTTTCTTCATACATATATTCCATGAATTTGAAAGGCACAAAAAAGGAAAGTATTCCACCAATCAACATCTGATTTTTATTTTATTTCCTTCATGCATGGATCTTTATCTAAAAAACAATACAAACGTTATCTATTCAAAAGGAAAGTCATTTATTTCGATTATACATTAAATTTTTTGTTCCTTTTAGATAAATGTTAATTCATTTTTTTTAATGGGCAGAATTTAATTTTGCATGTATTTAATAAGAAGTTATGCTATGGTAAGGTTCTATGCAAAGTAAAAAGAAATAATCAGTAAATTTAGTTTAAATTTTGATTAAAATTTGAACAACTAATTCAAGAGTCAAGACGCTCAAAATGGTCTATTAATTGAAATCTCGCTCAAGAGCAATTATATATAATTTTTTTGCTAAATTTTTCGCTCAAAATGGTTTATTTATTGAACGGTCCGTACTATTTTTAGGTTGATTGAAATATAAAATTTTACCTCCAATTAAATTTGCAATATATAGATTGCAATGAACATGTTATATAAGTTCAAAATTTCAAATATCGAATCTTAAATGCAAAGCAATTAAAATGCATTTATAAACTAGGGCCTTCTCATAAAAAAGATGCATTCATAAAGTCTCGGCCTATTCAACTAAAATTCTAAAAGCCCAAATCCAGCGACAACTAAAAAATGCATTCATAAAGAAAAACAAAATGTTCTTGGATTATAAAAACTTTAATTGAAAAAAAAAAGAATATTTCATACCAGAAATTAAAAGATAACAAAATTGTCACGAATAAACATAATTTAACCACAGAAAAAGAAAATTAAACGATAATTCATTCTCATGCAAAGTTCATACTTGTACTTTTCAAACGAGATAGTATACTAAAAATTTCATTATAAATAAAAATAAATCTTGTACTAAGACCTTCAACACCAAATTAGAGCTACTTAGAGAAGTAAGATGTTGAGAAATGTGTTTTTGTTTATGACAGTAAATCATATAAGTAGAGTTAGTATAGACTACAGAGTAAGTTAATTGACTTAGAGATATGAAGCAAGTTATTTTTGATTAGCTCATATTTTATTCTATCTTACTTTTATTTTACTCTTTCTTTAACTACGTAAATGTGAAGTAAGATGTTTACTCCACCTCTTATATACTCTACAACCAAACATACCTTAAAATTTTGATTGAATGGAATAAGTTCAAGGGCTTGATGTAAAGCAACATTTTGAACCAGAAAATGCCAAAATAATGTCTTTCTATTATCACTAATAATTTTCAATCAATTGACTGTTTAATTGCAAAATTTTCAAATTATCACCAATAATCCCCACAAGAACAAGAACTGCCAATGAAATGGTGGAATCGGTTCGAATCCCTCAAAATAACAAAACCTATTTTCAATATATTTTAATACGATTCGGATTTCACCCGGATAATTCGGATCCATTTTCAACCTGAGAAATTGGCTATTTGGATATTTTGAAATTTTAGATAGGTACACAGAAATTCTCTATTAGAAAAAAAGATAAAAAAAAATATGTAACCTATATAAGGAATGTTTGATTTCTAATTAGCATATTTTATGAGGACAAGTGAATATTTTCCTACTTGTAATACAAATATAAGTGTCAGAAGTGGATGAATAAACTGTTTGTTGTAAAAAACTGAATTCAATATTTATTGGTCATGTGCCGTGATGAACATAACCAAGTCACAACATGTTAGTCATGTTACATTTTTCTTCACTAGAAGTCACTTTGTATGCATCACAAATAATGACATAAATCACTTTCAAAAACTAATTAATTAATAGATTAAATATTTCTCTTATATATACCACATTTTTTTTATTTTTTATAAAAGAAAATATAAAATATAAGTTTTTTAATTTTGAAATAAGTTTTTAATATAATACACTATAAATTGGATAACTTTGTAAGATTTTGAAATTTAGAAGAATAAATTTAATATTATGAACTTAAAAAGAGAATAATATATTGTATTTTCTAAGAATATACATAAAATGTTCCATCTATATATACACATAGAATGTATATCAATATGAATCAGATTCCATATATTCCAACAACATATATAAAATTAAATTGTGAATTTCAACAAAAATAGAAATTTATAAAAATAGGACATTTTTACAAATTAAATTGTGAATTTATCTCTCTTCAAACCCTAGATTCTCTCTCTTCTTTTCTGGGGAACTGCTCTGCTTGTCTGACATCAATCCTCCAGTAACCTTTAATTTTAAAGGTAATCCATCTCAAAATTCTATTTTATTGATGTATACTGCACTTTTTTTTGTATTATTTGTATTATTGTTTGAGTAAGTCATGTTATGAACCCCAATTCAAATAAGAATCTTCAACCATTTTTATGTTAATGTTTTTTTCTCTCAAAAGTCTTCATCCGTCATGTTTTGAAAAAAATAAAACTATTGATGTCAATGGTTATGGCATGGTGCGTTTTTTTTTTGTGAAAGCCAGTTGTGTGCTACGGAATTCAGATATATATATTAAATTTCTAATCAATAATATTATATTATTAATGGATGTTGATTTAGGCACGATTCGCGAAATTGAAATCAGAATCAAAGTCGGCAACTTGACAGTGGATTCGAAACCATAATCGAATAATTAAGTCGGAATTGGCCGAATCATATCAGAAACTCAGAGTTTTTTTTCTTTTCAAAAGCTTGTTTTTTTACTAAAAACATAGAAAAAAAGTTCATAAAACATTAATTTGTCAAAAATTGAGATCCACCAATAAAAAAATTAATGGGTCTAATATTGATCTGTAAAAAAAGAAATAAAAAATTAAAACATATCTGAAAACCAAAGAAATTAAGAAAATGGAGGTGTCTGTTGAAAAAAATGGAGAGCAAGAAGAGAAGAATTAAAAAATAAATGGAACTGGATAGTTCCAAGGTTCTTCAAAATGGAGAGCGTGTAAAGGAGAAAAAAAAAACGCTCTCCCAATGACAACATCAATAGGATAGAACTGAATCCTCTGTCTTGGAGGGGGGGGGGGGGGCAGGATTTTTCTGCCCCTGTGACATGTGGACTGGCAGTAAAATTAAAATCAATATTTAACTAAAATTAATATTTAAATATTTAAATCTGTCTGGACTCACGTGTCAGTCGCACTGGGAGTAGGAAAATCCTGCCCCCGGAGGGCAGGTGATCTCTATCTGAGATATAAATCATCGCTCAAAAGTTGTTTGGTTGATTGATTTTTCTGCACTGGTATTATAACTGATTATTTATTTATTTATTTTTTAAATTATTTCGGGCATAGGCGTTAGCTTCGAGATGTGTGCAATGAAGAACTCCAATAACTCGAATGACGAGTTTGACAGAATAAGTAGTTTGCCAAATGAAATGCTCCAACATATTTTGTCCTTCTTAAGAATACGGGAGGCAGTTCAAACGAGCTTAGTTTCAAAAAGATGGGTGAATCTCTGGACCTCGTTGTCTCGTCTCAACTTCGATCAACGCGAGTTTGTGTCTATGGATAAATATCGTCATAGTAACTTAGACAGAAAAATAGCACTTGATAAAAAGTTCAGAAAGTTTGTTGAGAAGCTGCTATCCTGTCACGAAGCATCCTTCTTAGACACTATCATGATTAAAATATTAGACAAAAGTACCTTCGCATGCGCGGACCTTGCGAGTTCTTGTGCCGATTATGCGATGAAGTTCAATGCTCGAGTTTTTTATATGGAGGTTCCATTCATCCACATATCAGAATTCTTTTTCTCCTCTGAATCAATAGAGGAAATGTGCCTGAGAACAAGTTGTAATACTTATCTTCAAAAAATACCAGACATTGTAAATCTTCCCCGCATTAGAAGATTTCAGCTTACAAATAGTAGACTTGATACTAAATGCATTACCAGACTTTTCTCAGGGTGTCCAGTTCTTGAAGATGTATCATTGGAAAAATGTATTGGAGAATTTTCATGCATTTTCAGTCAGAAGCTAAAGTACTTGTCTCTCCGTCATTGCTTTTTGTTTCTGGGCAGTAATAGATTCATGGCTGTACGCTCTTGCCACAGGGATAAAGTCGAATCAGCATTTGGAATTCGTCGTGAATATCCTTTTATTGTAGACTTTGTATGGAAAACTGTCAGTACAACTGCACTGGGCAACAGTTTTTCTTTTATGCAAAATTTTTTCCATTGTGTCAACTTAGGTGACTATTTTGGTGGTCTTTCAGATGTTACAGTTCTTGAATTACATAGTGAAGACATGATGGTAAGTATACAATTTTAATTTAGCTTTTTGTCATTTTTTTTAACTTGATACTAGTACTGTTCTCACCTTGATATTACAGAAGAACTAATTAATTATATGACAAACGTCATATTTTATTACCACAATTAACACTCCACATTACAAAATTATTCCAACAACATATCTCATATTTCCATAACATAATGTATATATCTAGAATCTTAATAGTTATTTTTTTTTGTTTCTCCTCTGATGTGAACAGTATATCTTGGAAGCAGCATTACCAAAGCTCGGAGAGTTCCATAACATAATGAATTTGTGTCTTGGTAGTTGGTGCATGATTTGTAATCTCAGTCCATTTACATTGTTCCTTCAGCAAACACCAAATCTTCATAAGATCACCTTACACATGAGTGCAAGACATTGTCGTGGCGAGGAAACTGACATCCACCAAATGATGGATCATTTTATGTGGGTGCACTTATCTCCATACAAGAATCTTAAGCAGATTGATGTCAAACTTTTGAAAGATTATATTGGAGCCCATAAAATCGACAAGGCTTTGCTCCCAAACAGGAAACAATTTAAGAATATAGAGATTGTTATTATAGCATAACACATTTGATTTTCCTTGTTTTTATGTTTTAGTGTGAGAGAAATTGAGCGTAGCTGTTTTTTTAGATGTTATAACAGTAGTGGCATATGCCGTTGTCAGTTTAATTTAACTAGTGTTGCATTAATGATACAGCTTTATTATTATTTTTTCGTGCGAATTAATATGCTCAGTTTTGGTGACGAATATTTTGTGATATTTGTTTGGCAGTGCTTTCTGACTACTAATTAAGGAGCTCTGATACAACGCAAGACACATTTTCGTCCTGCAAACCAAATTTTGTCATTTACCAATATTATATATGTTGGTATAAATCTTCAGAATATTTGGACAATTAGAAATAATTAAATAAATTAAATTGAAATAGAGTTATCCGGATAGTGCGAAACACTGTCCTTAAATGTATTTAGTGTTTTGACAAAACCCGTACGGGTCCACCCAACCCGCGTCTGCCCGTCCCCGTCACCCGTCCGTGCCCGCCCGCGGACCCAACCCGTGCCCGCCCGTACCCATGCCAAGGGCGGGTTTCATACGGGTTAGGGTCGCTCCTTCAAAATTTTTCCCGTGGTAACCCGCCTCTTTCCAACCCGTCCTTAACCCGCCCCCGCCCGTGCCCGTGACCAGTAACCCGCAATCTTTACAATTTTTATTTAAATCGTTACGAGTTTGAGAAGCCTAAAATAATCACGTTATACCAAAAAAAGTTAAATTTTTTTTACAATTATTAACACTTGGAATATTTTTGCGATTTTTTAATTACTTTCGAATTTTAGAATTCTAATTTAAAAAATAATTTGAAATTTTCTGTATTTTTGCAATTTTTTTGGATTTTTTTTTTCTGATTTTTTGGAATTTTGAAATTTTCGGATTAAAAAATAATAAACTTGTGACCCGCCCGTATCCACCCCGTCCCAACCCGTCCCGTCCAACCCGACAGGTCAAAGGGCGGGTTAAGGTCATCACTCCAAACTCAACCCGTCTCAATCCGTCTCAACCCGTCCCGTTTAACCTGTCCGACCCGTACAATCCGTGTCCATACAACCCGTGACCCGAGCAACCCTTGCCCGTGCCCGCCCGTACCCGCCCGTTTGGTAAACACTAAACGTATTACATCTCATTGTGCAAGATGAAACCGCAACCAAAATAATTCAGGATTGTTGCTCTTTAATTAGACACGCCATATAAACAACTGACAATAACTACGCAATATCCAGCATAAATTAGAATTTGATTAATTAGTCATTCCAGAGTCGAATCTTAAATGCGAAGCACCGAAAAACTTGCGGAAAAAGATCAAAATGTATCTATAAGTCCAGGCCCAATAAACCGTACCTTGATCTAAAATTCTAAAAAGGCCCAAGTCCAGCTATAACTTAAATGTCTTTGTAAAGCCTGTATTAGAATGAACCTTTCATTGCTCATCCAAAAAGAAAAAAAAAATAGTTCTCATAAGCCGTTCAACATGTAAAATATCTAGGAAATTGGAAATGACGATTATAGGGTAAAGAAATTTTGAAAATTGTTGGATTATAAAAATAAATTCACAACTACTATCTGCGTGTCGATCCAAATATTTTGATTATTTTGTTTTGAAATATATATCTCCTCACATGTTCTCAGTCTTGGGAGATCCATCCATAATTTCATATTTGAATAAGAGAGAAAATTACTTTTAAAAAAATAAGAGAGAAAATTGAGGTAAGGTGAGAAAAAGACCGCATAAAAAAGTCACAGTTTCATTGACTAAGGAAACCCGGTCCGTTAAACCGGCTTCTTTTCAGCCGAAATAAGGTGATTTTTTAAAAACCCAAAATTTCTTGTAAGCTATTGTCATGTTTGATTATTATTTTAAATTAAGAAAAATTTGTTTGAAAGATTAAGTCTTAGTTCTAAATTAATCTGTCTGGGAGAGAAATATCAATATTTCATTAAAAACAATAATAATGGCCAGATCATCACCCTTTATGTATTTAATAAAAATTAATTTGTCAAGAAATAGGTGATTTTTTTACTTAAAAAATAGTAAGGATCAAATCAAAGTTTCGATTTAGACATGAGGTGATCAAAACATTAGTCCGATCTTCCTTCTTTCACATTGACACATCACTCACGACACACAAAATTCGGAAGGTGAAGTTACCGAACTATTGATCTGGACATCCCAGATTTTATATAAATTAAAACACCTCCGAGCAACAACACATTGACATATTATTGCAAAAAAAGTGGTGTCAATGTTTTATACACTAGTTTCTGGTAGCAAGCGCTTCTATGTATCATTGTAAAAAAATGATGGGACATTGATGTTTTATGCACTAAGTTCCCAACAACAATACATCGATATAAAATGATGGGGCGTTGATGTTTTATGCACTATTTTTATGTTTTGACTTGGTACTTTTGGCATGCATCTTCACTAGAAAAATAACATATAACAATATTTTCATTTCAAGACTAGGACCCAAGTAAAGAACCATATTATATAAAGATATCTAGACCTAAGTAAATCTAAATCTTTCAAATTCTCAAAGCACGAATCTCGAAACAACTCATTTTCAATTACAGGCAAATTTTGAATTGAATATGGTCTGGTATTAAAATAAACTAAAACTTTTAGTATAATTTCAATTGCAAAAGAGTTGTTTTTTTTAACAGGCATAATTTAATCTTGCATGTATTTGATAAAAAGTTATGCTAAGGTGCTATACAAAGTAATTAAAATGAAAAAGCAGTATTCATTTTAAATTTTAAATTTTGAAATCTCGCTGAAGAGAAATTTTATAATATATATATATATATAGAGAGAGAAAGAGAGATGGACTATGGTACTCTATAGAGTAAAAGGCCTCGGTACTCTACGCTATATCTCCGTTTTAAAAATCCAAACACTCGATCCAAACCATTAAACATGTTCTTCATATTGAAATGTGCTTGGAGACTAAATTTTACATTTATTGGAATTTTTTTGCTATTTATTAACCCACTTTGAAAATCTCAGATCTGCTGTGAACAGTAAAAAACAGTAAAAATTTCTGGACCATCGGATCTGCGATTTTCAAAGTGGCTTAATAAATAGCAAAAAAATTTCAAAAAATGTAAAATTTGGTCTCCAAGCACATTTCAATATGAAGAACATGTTCAACGGTTTGGATCGGGTGTTTGAATTTTTAAAATGAAAATATAGTGCCGTAGAGTACCATGGTCTTTTACTCTATAGAGTACCATAGCTCAACTCTATATATTGCTAAATATAAATAGAGAGGATGATATTGAATGGTCCGTACTATTTTTAGGTTTAATATTGAAATATAAAATTTGATCTCCAATAAAATTTACAATATATAGATTGCATTGAACATGTTGAATAAGTTCAAAATTTTCAAATATCGAATCTTAATTAAATGCAACGTATCGAAAATAAAATTTGTCAATAATAAAATTAATAATAGAGGAATCATGAACCCAGCCTGCAAAAGAGATTAAAATGCGTTTATAAAGTAACTACGGGCCTTCTCATAAAAAAAAAAAAACATTTTATACCTATTTTTATCGTTTTGATTCCTCAATTGAAATAATAGCACTCCCAGCTTTAATTTCTTCCCCAATTGAATCAAGTAATGGCTGAATCAGACGAATTTTCTTCTGAGCAATTAATGGTGAGTGGTATCTCTCTGGCCGTTCTAATTTTTTCCTCTTTTTTTTGTCAGTGATATCTCATTATTGTAATATTCTTTTTGGATTTCTTCAAATCTAATTCGACATATTACGTTCTAATTTTCTTCAAATTAGACTTTTTCTTTTTCAAAGTATATATGGTTATCCTTTAATTTTATTCTTATAAGCACTCTTTGAATAATATTTTTTTGGTAGTAATAAATAATCAGATGATAGGTTTTTGTGACTATTGTAATTAGTTAAATAAAGAATTGCTCATCTTTAATTATAAATTTGTGCATGAAGGGTGAGGAGGAGAGCCTAAGGTATATTAAGTTTGTGCACAGTGCAGCTACATACATGCTCATATGTGCAGCCACATTATATGCATATGCGAAGGAGAGCATTGGCCCCCTCAAGCCGGGAGTCGAGACTGTTGAGGAAACCGTTAAGGCCATTGCGCGTCCTGTCTATGACAAGTTCCACCATGTGCCCCTCCACATCCTGAAATTACTTGATCACAGGGTAAATTCTCTTTTATATTTGTCATGTTTAAGTTAATTTTTGTATAGAGACGATTAGTAATGTTATTGACTTGTAAATATAAATAGTTTTCTGAATTGAAATCAATTGTTCTATAATAACGGTTGAATGTCATAATAGTATCTATTTAGGTGTATCTTGTTGCAGGGGCGGATCTAATTAAAGTCATTCAAAAAGTGGCTAAGTTACCTTTATGATTTTAAAATTTTAGTTATATATACTAAAATTTCAATGAATTTTATTTTTTTTGAAACAATTTATATAGTCCAGTCCCTCTCATAAGTTATCACATGTTTACTTGTAATCTAGTAGTAAGAGCTTATGTTGTGATTTTGAAAAGTTTGGGTTCAATTCCTACTAGCCACAATTTATATAAGAGATGCAGGATGTACCAGTACTGGTACACAAGGTGCTGGTACCGATTGAGGGCAAATTCAGCTTTTCTGTCTTTTCTTTTCTTTTATTTACTTTACACTTTCCACGCTATTTTATTTTATCTGTTTTGTCACCTTGTCTTTTCTTACTATTCTTTAGTCTCCTAAAGCTCAAATGTATTGAGCTTGCATTTTGTTTTATTTACCAGTATATTACTGAACTTGTGTAACTTTACTATTCAATATATGAATGAGGGCATGACCCCCATTTTTTCTCAAAAAAAAAAAAAATTTAGCCTCCCATATCGAGATTTTCTAGTTCCGCTCCTGAATGGTTGTGGATGCTTAGTTAGTTGTATGAATAGTGGGAAATGTTATATAATGGTCTCATACAATATAATATTGGTCAAGCCAATATTATTCTTGAGCATAACCTTCTTTATTCATGGCAAAATTCTTAGGTGTCCAAGTTTGTCCTGGAGATAGAGAAACACATGCCCAGTTTTATGAAGGAAGCAACACACATGGCTCATTCAGTTGTTGAAGAGGTGCATCGTGATGGTGTCGTCAGCTTGACAGTTGGACTAGTCTGCAATGCAATCTTGCGTATTAGTGTCGCCGCGTGGCGTGCTCTTAATCGTCTCCCATTTGGTGTTCGCACTGTAGTCAATTTGTACAACTGTGCAGTTTGCATTGGTGCTGAGATGGTATCTAAGGTTGCCACTTTCCTGCTATTTGTACCAACTGAGATTATTGTTAAGGTTCTTGCCGAGGAAAATGATCGTATGAATAAACGAATGAGAAGAATTAGTTGTGATATTGATGAACGCTTTGCTCTACTGGATCACTCATTTGATGAGCGCTCAGTTCAATTGATTGATCGTATGGATAAACGAATAAAGCAACTTGATGCCCATATTGAGTTACTCAGGATCAAACGAGAAAAACGGTCGATTTAGTTGCAACAGGATTTAGAAGATCAAACAAGATTCTCAACAAGGAATTATTGATAAATCTTGTTGATAACTCTTTTTTATAATTAGGATATATAAATTATATTATTTATGTTTTCTGTTTTCTGTTTTCTGTTGTTGAGACGATAATTGCAATTTTAGGTTGATTCCAAAATCATTCTTGCTTTTGTATATTTCTTCTTCTTCTTCTTCTTTTTCTCTGTTAGAAAAATATTAACTAACCAACTAGATTTCAATCTGAATTTTGATCAAGAAAATAAATAATAATTATGTTAAAAATATAATCAATAATATAATTAAAACTTTATTACTCGGAGCTGCAAAATGCAGACCTAAGGCAACTTCCCGTCCTAAGCGCAGGAATAATCGGTTAAGCTTGCCTCAAGTTACGCCGGTATTCCTCTGCCTGCGGGCGCAACTGTGGTAGAGGTTGATGTAGTTTCTTTCAACAATGGTAGCAAAATAATAGTTTTACTATAAAGAAAATATTTGTTTGTGGGAGAATAAAAGTTGAACTTTATGAATTATAGAGCTAAGAGAAAGAACAAGAGTAAGTGAATAATTGGATGGATTATTCTTCAAATATCATATGTTATTTATAGGCAAATATATGCATTCAAGGCATTCAAATTCATATTCAATATACATTACCGTTTTAAATAATAATGAAAATGAATGAGTTAGCTTAAATGTAAATTGAATGAATTGAATGGTTTTGAAACTGGAACAATTCATATTTATTTGCCTATAAATATTGCATTGATCACCAGCTCATATTTCATATATTATTGATTTGATCTTCTGTGACAATAAACAATGAGCTTCTATGTAGAAATCAGATTAATGAAGTTACTTCACAAATAGCTCTACAATTCATAAAGTTAAAAACATTAATATTAAAATAAGTATTTATTTATATAAAATTTTGGGTTTTCAAAATATATTTCTAACATTCTCCTCCTCTCCATTTTATCTTTCAACCTTGCATACTAATATTGTCTGATATGATAAGTGTATTAGCCTCTATCCAAAAATAAAATAGTTTTGAATATTGTAGGTGATATGACTGGGGCACAATTTGTGAATGACTTGCAAAATAAAGTCAAATTAGAGTCAAGTAGAAGTTGTTTTATTCATTTAAATCATTTAATTTAAAATGCCACTTCAGTGTTTTTATGGATTGCTTGCATAAGAAGAATCATAATTTGTCATATACTTCATTTCTTCATATATACTTAAAATGCCTTATTTCTGGTTTCTCCTCTTGTTTATTTTGTTTTGGCATGCCTTGATATTTAAGAATAAGAACCAATTGAGTTCTTGAGCAACCTATATTAAGATACTGGAAAAGTGAAAGATCAAATTTTCAATAGATGTAAATAACAAAATTGAACTGGAAGAAACCTGTTTTGGTTCTAAGGGAACCGAAATATACAGCAAATACTACAGGATCATCATTATTTTGAGTATACCAGGTATGGACTGTGACCTCTGCTCTTTTTTTTACTCCTTATACATGAAATTATGAAAATTAGTTCTAAATTAATTCATAGAACAATATTTCTACAGTAGACAATGAACGCGTGAGGCTTTTTCTTGAATGGGAAGTGACCTCCTCGTTGTGGCTGCTGGTGAAAATGTTTGTGCCCACACACACCTAATTTAAATATTTTGCAACAATTTGTAATAATCCAACTGAGTTCAATCCTTCAAGGTTTGATGTCAGCTTTTCTGAACCACAATTAGTCCTACTTTTACTAAGATAATTAAGTGTATTGTTTCATTGGAGCAAATTAGACACTTAACAGAAACTTCTCTTTCTCCTTAAAAAGGGAAAAATAGGAAGACCCAAAGCTGTACAGTTTTTTGGTATTTGGGGCAGGAGGTAGAACATGCTTGGGTATGAATTTAGCACAGGTGATGATGCTGTTTTTAATTCCTCCATAGACTTGTTACTACTTAAAAGGTACAACTTTTTTTCTTTTTTTTCTTCCATTTCTCATGTTATCTCTCTTCCAATATCTTGCTTATAACTGATAAATTATGATTTATTAGAAGTTGATTTTAATCACTGAGGAAGCATTGTTTCAGTTTTTTGTGTTAGATTTCTTTCTTTAAGGAAAAAAATAATCTTCTGCATAATTTGTTTTGTTCTGATATTCTATATTTTTTAATAAAGGAACACACTATCTAAAGCTCATATATATTAAGTTACCATTAGTATTGATTAGCTCTCTTTTAATTATGTTTCATTATTTTGATTAATTTTGATAATCAGGTGGAAGGTAAATGGGTTATGTTTCCAAGGCTCAGAAATGGCTGTCCCATTACTGTATTTTAATTGCAAGGCACATTAAATAAAGGACATCCTATGGATTAAATGTAATATGTTGTAATGTATAAAATTAGCATATATATTTTAGGTTACCACATTATGTATGCCTGATTTTCTAGCAGAAGAGATTCCTCTGAGTGAAACTGCTACAGAAATTGAAGACAAATATAATAATCGATGAGTATTTCATTTTGGATCGGCTGATTGGACTTTGAATCCAACAATTTATAGTCTAATATATAATAGAGTCTATACATTGCAAATTTGCAATGTATCGTAGGCTTCGTAGCGCTCTCTCTATATATATATATTTATTGAACGGTCCGCAATATTTTTAGATTGGTGAAAATATAAAATTTGACCTTCAATACATCGATCACATTGAACAAGTTCGAATTTCAAATAACGAATCTTAAATGCGAAGTACCGAAAAATTTATACTTTGCGTTTGCGTAACATATGAACATTACTATTTATCATACACTCAAATTGTCGATGATAAATTTAATTAATAATAGAGGAATCATGATTCATGAACCCAGCTTGCCAAAAAAGATCAAAATGTGGCCCAAATCAACCGTACCTTGATCTAGAATTCTAAAAAGGCCCAAGTCCAGCTATAAAACTTAAATGTCTTTATAAAGCCTGTATTAGAACGAACCTTTCATTGCTCATCCTTCTCATAAGCCGTTCAACATGTAAAATATCTAGGAAATTGGAAATGACGATTATAGGGTAAATAAATTTTGAAAAATGTTGGATTATAAAAAATAAATTCACAACTACTATCTGCGTGTCGATCCAAATCTTTTGATTATTTTGTTTTGAAATATATATCTCCTCACTGACCTCACATGTTCTCAGTCTTGGGAGATCCATCCATAATTTCATATTTGAACAAGAGAGAAAATTGAGGTAAGGTAAGAAAAAGACCGCATCAAAAAGTCCCAGTTTCATTGACTAAGGAAACCCGGTCCGTTAAACCGGCTTCTTTTCAGCCGAAATTAATAAGGTGAAATTTTCATGAACCCAAAATTTATTATAAGCTATTGTCATGTTTGACTATTATTTTAAATTAAGAAAAAATTGTTTGAAAGATTAATTCATAGTTTTAAATTAATCTGTCTGGAGGAGAGAATTTTTTTTTTTTTTTTAGAGGTAGAACTTAGAAAGCAAAAGGCTTACAAAATAATTTCATTAAAAACAATAATAAAGGCCATGTAATTACCCTTTATGTATTTAACAAATAAAAATTCGATTTGTCAGGAAATAGGTGATTGTTTTTTTTTTCTTCAAAAATAGTAAAGATCGAATCAAAGTTTTAGTTTAGACATGAGGTGATCAAAACATTAGTCCGATCTTCCTTCCTTCACATACTCGCTACACAGAAATCCGAAAGGTTAAGTAACTGAACTATTGATATGGACATCTCGGGTTTTATAAAAAATAAAACACTTCCCAACAACAATGCATTGACTTATTATTACACAAAAATAGAAGAAGTGGTTTTAGTGTTTTATACACTAGTTTTTGGCAGTAGCGCTTCGATGTATCATTGTAAAAATATGATAGGGCGTGGATGTTTTATGCACTGAGTTATCAACAACAATACATCGATGTATCATTAGCATGAAAAGATGTGGCGTCAATGTTTCTGAAAATTAGAGAGGGACCAAATTAATGATTCAATCATCATACTTTTTGTATTCAATATGTATCGTCATTGGAGTAAATCTAGGGTGTGACGTGCTCACCAAAAGAGTTTGATGAGCACAACTCCAAAAATACATCGGATCGGCTTCAAATAACGAATCCAAACCGTTAAAATCCATGTCCTTCGTGAGTGATGCATGTACATGCAAAATTTTGGAAGTTTCGAATTCATTTGCTACGAAGTTAAGCAGTCAAAGTAATGAATCTTTTAATAAGTTATTATATTAATTGTTTTATATATTCATTTTTCATCACTACTTTGACTGCTTGACCTCGTAGCAAATAAATCCGAAACTTTCAAAATTTTGCATGTACATGCATCACTCACGAAGTACATGGATTTCAACGGTTTGGATTCGTCATTTGAAACCGATCCGATGTATTTTTGGAGTTGTGCTCACCAAACCCTCTTGGTGAGCACGTCACACCCTAGATTTACTCTCGTCATTGTTGTGCAGGTGTGACAGAGGAAAGATCAGACCAAAGTTTCAGTCACCCTTTGTATGATAAAATTAAATTTATCGATCTATACTATTTTCGAAAACATAATCAATATATTTCCTCACAGATTGAATTTTTATTTTCTAAAAATAAAAAATGGCAGGATGACGGAGTAAACAAAGGGCAGGAGGATAAAATTAATAGATAATAAAAATAAATCTTGTACTATGACCAATTTATTTCCATTGGCTATACACATTAAGGGTCTATTCGGCTGCCAGCCTGCGTGTTACTGTTCAACTAAAAAAAAAATTCCCACGTGAACAGTAACACGTAGTTTACTGTTCATCCATTCCTGTGTCCATTCTTATTCCCGGATTGCAGCCGAACAGGCCCTAAGATTCATACAAATTAAGTGTACATAAATTTTGATATAAATCGTATAACTTCAACGGAGCATCAGACCAAATTAATTTGGACAAGTAAATTTATAATTCATACTAATAAAGTATACTCAAATTTTGATATAATTCATACTAATCTCCACTCCCTTCCACTCCCTTCCACACACATGTGGTGTATGAACAGGAAGAGGAAAGAGGTTGAGAATTGAGATCAACGGTTAATATCAAAATAACAGATTCATGATTTATTTCCTCCACACACTTGTGGTGTATGAACAGGAAGAGGAAAGAGGTTTAGAATAACAGCAGATTTATTTTCTCAGGATTCACATCTGCTGCGATTCAAAGTTGAGGAACGGTGTTCCAAAAATCTTTGCTTTTCTAAATCTAGCCGTCCAATGTTTTTTGTGCACGTATCTTGAAATAGCTTATTTTATGTGCACGAATCTCAAAACAATTCAACAGTTGTATTTAGAAAAGCAGAGATTTTATAAATACTGTTCACAGTAAAGAATCGCAACAGATTCGGATCCTATTTCCTCCACACACTTGTGGTGTATGAACAGGAAGAAGAAAGAGGTTTGACCTATGACTGTTCTAAAATTTGAATTAAACCAAATCAGAAAGTCCAGAGATTTTCTCTTTGACACTGCGTGTCTTGGAAAGAAAGCTTTAATAAAAGCTTGAATAGTAGAAGGTAGACAAATAGTAGTGGTAGCGCATCAGCCAGCATCTAGGTGCAATTTTGTCAAAAGCTGAATTTTTCAAGAAAGATTCAAAATTCCAATCAATTGTCTCAGGAAAACAATACATCTTGTGTAAAAGCAAATACCAGTAAATTTTCATTCGTCAATCTCACATTCGTATCGGCTTTTCCATAACCCGGTACGTCAATCTCACATTTGATGTCTGATCGAAATCGTTTGATAGTTGGTACACATTAAGAGTCACACGTATAGCTTTAAAAATCGTGCAGATCTAATACGTACGATTTTTAATGCCGATTGCATGATTCCGATAGAGCATCAAACCGAATTTCAGCAACCCATTTCCCATCGGAGAGAAAAGCTCTTAAGAAAAACTAGATCCTCTGATGCAACAGAGAGTCTCTACTGGTGCGCAGGGGTGGATCATAGTGTAAGCTGGAGGTGCTAAGCCACTCCAAGATTTTCAAAATTTATTATCAAGTATATAGAAATTCTTAGTGATTTTTTTTTCTTTTATATGTATTAGCATCTCTTATAATAATTTAACAAATTTAGAGGGGCTTGAATGTAAAACTAAAAACACAAAATCACAGACTGGGCTTCCATGCCTATTTGGGTGCTTCGATTTCTGTGTGTGTGCAGTGAAAAAGAAAAAGAAACATTTCAAAAAAAAGTCGTACCAAAGGCCAGAGGATTTAGAAAGATAGGTATGCACTGGATTGTCTAATGCAATATTATTTTTTTCTATAAGATGTTGTTTAGCCCCTCTTATACTCAAATCCTGGTTCTGCTCCTGCTGGTGCAGTCAATTACTGGCAGAATTGTCATTGTTTGTGGGCTCCACTAGTCAACTAGGAGATTAATTAACATTAATTAATTGTTTACGTTAAAGATGGAGTGCACCTCACCTCAGCACCCACGTATTCCTTTCTTCATTCCTATAAAAACCCAAACTTAGGTGTCAAGAGTCAAGACCTACATTTCATTTCCATTTTTTTTTTTTTTTTTTTTTTTTGTATTTCAAAGTCCGTAGGCAACATTTCATTTCCAATATTAAGAGAAAGAGATACATCATACATGGAGGAGCTAATGAGAAGAAACATAGAACTTGAGAAGCAACTGAGAGATATTAAAGAAAGGGAAGTGGTGCTAAAAACAGAGCTTGATCGCACGCTTACGCGTCTACATTTTGTTGAGGAGGCCGAGGAGCGGCTTTGCTATCAGATGGGGGAGCTCGAGGCGGAGGCCGTGGAACAGGCACGCATGTATCGGTTACATGTAAAGGAGCTCTCTGATCAGCTCACAGCTGCTCTTGTTTTGCTCAGATCAACCAATTCAGATTGTTAGTTAGTTAATTAGACTATGCTTTAATTGTAGCACCTATGGTGCTTGTTATTTAGTAAGGTGTAATAGTTCCTTTTTTTATCTTTTATGATACTTATTTCTTTTTTTCTTTTTCATATTGTATTTTCTTATCCTTTTCTTTAGGTAAAAAAATTAATAGCGTAGTTTTAGCTTCATGCAATGTACAAATTCTATGCAACGTTATTTTGGTTTTATAGTATGTGCGCTGCATGAAGTCAAAATTGTTCTTTTGAAATCTTTACTCTTTTCTTTTAATTTGTGTTTTAGGATTGGAAAAGGATATTGGTTGGTCTATTTTGACTTCATGCAGCGGTCACTAGAGATAAAACAAACAACAAATATAATTAATATGCTGCATAAAGTCAAATCCGCTCTACCAATATCTTTACATGTAAACTTGTGAATCATCGCTCTTTGTGCGCTACACAGTATTGTTATTTGTTTGGATGGGAAGAGCAAATAAGGACGAGATTAGCTCCGATCGATGGGCTCAATTACCGTTTAATCTGCTTTAAAATTTGTGCGCAATGCTTTAAATTTTGTACGAATTTATTTTGATTTTTGTACGCATAGATCTTAAGATGGATCGGACGGTCATGAAGCTCGTTGAACATAAAAGTAGATCTCATGGACATCGGACCCACTCCGTTCTCGAAGCAAAGATATCAAGATGTAATGAATTTACAGTTCAATTCATTTAGTTCAGTAAGAATCATGTCTAACATAATTAATTTAAATATTATATTAGAAAAATGAATAGTTTGAAATTCAGTGTTTGTCAATAAAATAACAAAGATAGTTGTTAGCAACTGACAAAATGTACAACAGCTGCTTTGATATGAACAGTGAAAATTAAAGTATACTGGAAAGGAATCAGCGAAGACCTAGGAAGCTCCGTTCATTACATAGGAAGCTCCGCTCCTCACTTCTGGAGATTCTGAAGACGAGGTTTTGAGAGTCGTCTTCACGGCCGGCTCCTTCGCTCCGCCTCCTCTCCTCCTCTGGTCTGCCCGGTCCACTTCATCTCATTCCATTCGAGCGAATGACTCTGTCTAACGGATCTGACTGTTGTTCGGCGATCTATCTCAATTCATCTGAGCAGATGCTTTCATCCAACGGAGTTGGCCACCGCTCGTTGGTCTATCTCACCTCACTCCAACTGAGCAAGTGATTCCGTCTAACGGATCTGGCCGCTGCTTTTCGTTTCATCTCAACTCTCCGGGTTCGACTGAGGGTGTTGTGAATTTGTTCCACCTCAACTATAGTATCTACTATATCTACGTATAATAAGGTATGTTGATGGTTAATGATGATGATATGCGCTGACGGTGATCCCTTTCTTCCTCCTCCTCCTCCTTCCTCTCTTCTTGTCCTTCCTCTTCCTCTGTATTTTCTTTTAAATAACTCAGGCACAAACCTCATCTAAGCACGGAGGCTCCTCTGGATACCCCTACCTTGCCTTGATTACAACAGCACTATTTTGTGCTAACGACAAGAAATTATGCAGGCTCACAACCTACCAATCTGAGCATGAGCACAGAAAATCCTACAGACTCACTATTCACTAATCTGAGTGCAGTAACTTTTGGTTCTGCTATTTTTTTTTTCTGATTTTTCTTGTCTGCTTTTGTTAAGGGGTTCAGTTGTAATATTTTAAGTACTGGTACATATGTGTATGTATTGGTACGAATGAATGTGTAACTGGTTTGTTCCTGATTAATGAAATATCGCCTACGGGCTTTCAACCAAAAAAAAATGTACAACAACTAAAATGATCATATTACCAAATACAATTTTTTTAGCCAAAATAAAACATACCTTTTGACTTGATGAAATTTCATAAGATAAAAATAAATAATAGACTATTAATTTCTTGTATCAAGTTAGGGAAAAAAATAAAAATTAAAGATCTCTATATTTCTTAAAACTTGAAGGAATTGTTCTCTCTTCAAAGAAAAACATGAACAATAATATTCCAGACAACAACTATCCATTCACACAGGAAAGATTTCTGAAAATAAAATCAATCAGGTGGGATTAGTTGCAGGTTGGCAACCCTCTGGGAGAAGTATTGTTGAAAGTTTGGTATAGGGGTACGGGAGAGGAGGGTGTCCGATGCCCATCGGACCAGAGTCTCTTCGATGGGTGGTTTCTACCGTCTGATTCACTTCAAGATCTGTGCACATCACTTTAATATCCGTGTTGTTTGCTTTAATAGCTGTGCATATATCTCGAAGTGGATCGGACGGTAGAAACCACCCATCGAACAGACTCTGGTCCGATGAGCATCAGACACCCCCCTCTCCCATAGGGGTACAGGGGTAGTTGTTTCAAATGTCCTCATTAAGAAGAGATTTAGGGCCTGTTCAGTAGCATAGAAGTTTTGTGAGAATAGAAATTTGTAATAAGGGAATGAGAATTTTAATTTGTCAAAACCAAAGTTATTTAACTCATGGAAAATTTTAGGATATAGGTGTTTGGCAAATGCATGAGTAATTTGTTAAGATGTTGGTTTGTTTTTCTTTTTATAAAAGATGTAATACTGCAATTAAACTATATGAAATGTACTAATACTAATCACTGATTATGATCATATAATTTATATTGTATATATAAATTATAGCTTTCTTATTATTAAATTTTAGCTCTTGTATTATTAAATTTTTCTTTTGTATTATTTTAGCTTTTGTCTTATTTTAATTGACTCGAGCAAGCTTGACTAGAAATAATTTGATTTATAATTAGGTTAATCTATTAAAATTAACTTAAAATTAGCTTAATCTATTAAAATTTAGTGTTGCTAGTTTAATTATGTTTTTTAATAATTTTTGTATTATTAAACTGTGCTTGTTTAATTAAGTATTACCTTTGTATTATTAAATTGTGTAGTTTAATTTAATGCTTGAATGTACAAGTTATTGATATTCTTTTGAGTTTCAGCTTTTGGGAAAAAAAACGGAGGTCCAAGTAAATTTTATTTTTTCCAACAAAAGCTATAATAGAGAGCATGATGGGTTCTAATATGAATACAATAATGAATATTGTAATGAGCTGCTGAACACCTTATAGGTAAAAATATCATTATCTTCATTTTTCCATTTAAAACCCACGGGAATAGGTGTCACCGAACAGATCCTTAGCGGTTGTTTGGCTATGTAGAGGGCTCATGCTGCTGGACAGGATTTCTGTGTGTTGATATCTCTGAACTGTACCCTGAATTTTTACTGGTTTAATAAAAAACATTTGGCAGCCACTGCCTGATTTAAAAAAAAAAAAAAAAACTAAAACTATCCATTCACACAAACCGCCCAAATCTATGATAATTTTTTTTAAAATTATATTCATTTTCATGCGTGCATGATTGGAATTTTATATTGTTAAAATTCTTTAACAAAGGATCCAATCCATTTAATCCAATTTTTTATTTGCTTGATAAAGTTGCAATTTTGACAAATGTACGTGCTAAAAAGGTTAGGTCGCTTTCGTTACTTGGATAAACAAAATTAATTGGTCGGATCTGTTGAACGGTAACATCAGCTGATTCAGCTTACATAAATTGTCTACAATTAGTTGACAAAATCCAAATTGATGCCAACTTTTTAATAAAATAATTGCAACTTTTGAGGTGTTGAAGCTAGGGACGGAGATAATAAGATCAAATGAGAGTTAAGTGATCTTATTTATTTTTAATATTTATGTATGTATATGTAATTGAATAAGGCTGGCGTGCTACCTGTAGCATGGTGATATGTCATGCTACATCTTCAAAAATCTATTGAATAAACTTCAAACGACAAATCCAAACTGTTGAAACCGACCTACTTCACGGGTGATGTATTTACATATAAAATTTACAAATTTTTACATTCAATTAGTATAAGGTCAAACGGTTAAAAAATAATGAAAAATGGATGTATTAAAATTAACTTATAATTCTTATTTTTTTTACCGCTTGACTTTATATCAAATAAATTCAAAACATTATAATTTTGGCATGTAAATACATCACTTACGTAGTATATTGGTTTCAACAGTTTGGATTAGTCATTGAAACACATCCAACAAGTTTTTTAAAAAGTAGCACGACATGTCACTATGCTACAGGTAGCACGCTAGCTTTATTCTATGTAATTTTATATATTATTTAGACTAAAATATTATAAATACTATAAAATTAATTTTTATTAATAGTATAAAATTTTTATATGATTAATCTCTACTCAAATTTGAACTTTATAGATCAAAATTCTGGTTCCGCTCTTGTAGCAAATGAAAAGGTCTTGATTATGCTATAAGTGGCGCACTTTGGTTTCTACTGTTTAGTGCTTACTTCAATAGTGCCACCACTTGCCCACTATTCCCACAAAAAATAAACATCTACTTCCATTATTAAAGAATATGATAAAACTAATATTCTTTTTTATTTGAGAAGGTTCCATTTAAAAACACTGTTGTATATCTACTGCATGAATGCCATCTATTTTTGCGATTAAATTATTAACCTTTTCATATATCATAATAAAAGCTGTCAAAAATAAAAGAATGCTAATCGATGCAATTACCAGAAATAGCACAACTTCAACCTTTCCAAAGAACTAACAAGCAAATAAATGAGTATAGTAAAATAAAATAGTTTTTTCAGTGTTTCTTTTCTGTACATGAATATATTTTCCTTGAAATTAATTAGAAGAGCAACAAAAAGACTCTATATCACGTCACCATGACTAAAAACAAAAATGATACTATTGATACCTCATAGAGTCTATTTTTTTCTTGCAAGGGCATCAATCAACTTAATTAAATGCATTACTTGAAGCAAGAAAGAAAAAGAAATACTATGACAAGTGACATCTCGATTAAGACAAATTTACCAAGTTCATGGGAAATCATGAAGTAGAGATGGATCACAAATAGTATTTCAACTTAAGAGAACAACGCAGGAGGTGTTTAGTCACTCTGATGATTTAAGAAATTATAATCATATATATTAAAATTTAATTTGATTTTTATTTTTCTTAAAAAAATATATATAATTCGGCCTTCTTTGTGAAATGTCTCTCCACCTTTGTGTTATCAGGGGACAGAGTCATATTTTGAAGACTATGAATGTCAAACAAATAAAAAAAAATGTTGTGAATGGTGATCAATTTCACACTGTCTATAAAATTTTACCTTTAATTATATAAAAAACTTAAACATAAATAGAAATTAATTAACTCTCATTCCTTCCATGAGAGTGGCTCTGCTCTTGGCTGGCAAGTATGTAGCAAAGAGCAAGAAGGTGAGAGAGGAGATTGACGACCATCTGAAAGTGATTTGTTAGATGTTAATGTGTCGTTTAGATTTATTTTTGATATTTTTTTATGATGTTGTGATGTGAAATAATAAATGTAATTTTATTTTTATTTAATGAAAAATTATACTTAACAGTACCGTCAAGATTCTTAAAAAAAAAATTAATCCTTTTCCCCAGACAAGCGGAAGAAGCGTGATAAGTTGACAAAGTTGGATGCCGTAAAAAAAGGATCCCGACTTTCTGGTTTTTGGTTTGATTAAAAATTTTAAACAGTCATTCTGTCATGGGTGACGTAAAACCTCTTTCCTCTCCAGTCCATTTACCAGTACCACTCATAACATATATGGGAGAAGTGGAGATGATCGTATGAATTCAGATTCTGTGAAGTAACCCAATTTATGGGTTTTGGATTACGACCGTCCAATTCGAATTATCTCGAGGCAATCTCAAGTAATAGATTCGAATCGGACGGCTCCGATCCAAAACTCAAAAATTAGGTTACTTTACGGACCGAGTATTGGATCAAATTCTGCCTCTTAATCGGCTACTCAATATTGGGTATGTTTGGATGCACTCTAAAATAGCTAGAATAACTACAGTTTAGAATAGTAGATAAAAATAGTGAAAAAATAGTAATTTTCAGAATAGTATGAAAATGATGTTATTCGGAATAGTAAAAATGTTGTTTATATTATACATTTGAAATAGTGAATAGCTGTAACTGATAAATAATAATATTAACAAGGTGTTTATAAAGAGAAAAGATAGGCAAGTAGGGTCTCAAATGAATTGTCACGAAGTAGAGATAAAATAAGTGGTGTCAATTTTATTATTTCGGAACTGTGTTGAAGGTAATAATTTTTTTTTTCTCTATTCACACTTTTGAATAGTAGCTATTCCAACATTTCCAAAGAATAGAAAATAGCAGCTATTATCGCGATTCTGAATAACAAAAATGTCGTTTGGATGCACATTGTTATTCCAAATAGCAACTATTCTAGCTATTCTTATACCATCCAAACATGACAAATTGACCATCCAATGGATATGTGTCTTCTGTATGAATCAAGAAACATGACAAATTGACCATAATGACACTGAAATATTTGGATGGTAAAAAAGATCAGGAGAATTTTCCTCTGAAGACTAATTAAAGCCTCCGCTTTTCATACTGACGAGGGAATTCATACCGATTGTGTGGTCAATTACTGACACAACTGTCACTGTACTGGGCCTTCTAACCTTGGTGGACTCCATTGGTCAACTAGAAGATTATTTAAGATTAATTAATTGTTTCCTTGAAAGATGGAGTCCACCTAGCTCACCTCAGCACCTACCATTTAAAAAATTATAATCATATATATTAAAATTTAATTCAATTTTTATTTTTCTTGAAAGATGGAGATTGACGACCGCTTGAAGCTGATGTATCGTTTAAATTTGTTGTTAATGTTTTTTGTTTGACAAAGATTGCATTTAGATGCTGCCTGCTGCTTAATCAAAATTAATCAGTATACGGCTAATTAATCAAAATTATGCGGACGATTAATCGTTTTTATTAACATTATGGGTATATTCATAATTTATTAAAAATAATTTATTTAACTTATCAAACTTATCAAATAAACTTAATTTTATTTAATTTTATTATTATAACATGACACTACACTTGTTTATTCTTAATAACAACACATAAGTACTTTATAAGGATAGGTAACTCATTTATTAAATAAAAATATAATTTAAGAATTAAGTTTTTTCAAAATACACATTTTTTTTTTAAATAGAAGATTTGTTGGAATGTTGAATCTAATTATTTTGTATCTTTCTTGAGAAATTTAGATTGTTTAATTAACGGAAACAACGAGATAAGTTGACAAAAATTGTATTTAGATGCTGCCTTCCGCGAGTTATGGCCCTAAAGATTTTCATATAACCAAAGTTTCTATTTTGATTAATTGGCAACACACATGAGCGCTAGCACGACATATGACTTGTCTTTGTTACTGGATCCGACTCTGCTGCTTTTATTTAACAAAAGCAGGGTCTTGGTTTTACCATTCCAACCATTCAAAATTTTCTATTCCCGAATCTCGATAAAAAAAAAATTTATGCACAAATCTCAACAAATTTTAATGATTGAGATGGTAAGAGCAGGACCTGGTTTTGTTAAATAAAAACAGCAGAGTCGGATCCACTTGTTCCTACTCGATGCCTTCCAGTTCCAGAGTTGATGCGAGTCAAATCTTTCCTTCCTAGACACGCAGCAGAGCCGTAGAAAAAGGATCCCGACTTCATTTCGAATTCGCATCCTCTGAGATATCTCATATTTTGCGTGTCTTTCTAAAAAATCTCAACTGTTCAAGTATATTCCGCACGAATCTCAAAGCTCAAATAATACTGGCCCCCGCGCTATCCACAAATAATCAGCGGACACGTCGGTCACGTAAAATATGAGATATCTCAGACGATACGCACTCATTAATTTCTGGTTTTCAATCGGTCGTCTCTCGAGGTTTCTGATTCGCTCTTAAGGAAAAAAAAAAAAAAGATCTTCTGGTGTGGTCAATTACTGACAGAACAGTCACTGTACTGGGCCTTCTTCCCTTTGTGGGCTCCACTGGTCAACTAGGAGATTATTTAACACTAATTAATTGTTTCCTTGAAAGATGGAGTCCACCTAGCTCACCTGAGCACTGACCTATTCCTTTCTTCATTCCTATAAATACCTAAACTCAGGAATACAGACCTTACATTTCATTTCCAATTATATTATCAGAACTAACACATAGAGAGAGAGAGAGAGAGAGAGAGACATCATACATGGAGGAGCTAATGAGAAGAAACATAGAACTTGAGAAGCAACTGAGAGATTTCAAAGAGAGGGAGGTGGTGCTAAAAACAGAGCTCGATCGCACACTCACGCGTCTACATTTTGTCGAGGAGGCTGAGGAGCGGCTTTGCTATCAGATGGGGGATCTCGAGGCGGAAGCCGTGGAACTGGCTCACACGTATCGGTTACATATGAAGGAGCTCTCTGATCAACTCACAGCTGCTCTTGGGTTGCTCAGATCAACCAATTCAGTTTGTTAGTTAGTTAGTTAATTAGACTATGCTTTAATTATATATACCATCTGTATATATATGACTTATTTATTAGTAAGGTGGAAGAAGTGAGTTCCTTTGTTAATCTTTTATGTTAATTCTTTCATTTGACTTTTTATTTTCATATTTTGTTTCCCTTTTTTTGTTTTATTTGTCTTGGTGTTGGTTAATAGAAGGGATTGGATTATGTTCAAAGTTGCTTTGGACAAAGGTTCAACTAAAGTCAAAATTAAATGTCAGATTAATTTGTATTAAGATTCGTGTAAACATATTTAAAATTTACTAAATTTAAATGGCTCTTTGAATTTAAATGTATGTACGACTTTCGATGCAGATTAGACGATTTAGATCCGGCTTTGGATGAGACTTTGTCCAAAGTCATTTAGATAAGAAAATCCCCCCACCCCCCAATAATAAATAGTGACAGTATAAAAAAAATTTATACAACTCAAATGTTGCATGAAGTCAAATTAGCTCTGTCAAATAACAAATATTAATATTAATTGATATTTTGTTTTCATTAGATGCATAAGATCAAATTAAAGGAATATGTTCTAATAAAAATTTGATTGTGACTTTCTGAAAGCAAACTACGCACTAAATCACTTGAGATGTGTATGGGGCTATGAGCTATTAATTAATTACCCCACGGCCAAAAAAAAAAATACTGTTATTAAATGATATTAGTGCCTTAAGTTCATATTCGGTTAATATGTTTCAATAATTTCTATTTATTTCTTCAAAAACACTTAATTTTTTTTTTTAAAGTGTGCATTTTGACTAAAAGAGGTATGCTCTGTTGCATTATTGAGAATTAGTATAATAGAAAGAGTTCGTAATATATACTTTCGATTAAAATAAACACTTAATTGTTTTAATTTCAAACTATTTTATTAATTGACAACTTCTACCTGTTTTGTCAAAAAGCATTAATTGGTCAAATAGTAAAATATCTAACAATTTCAAACTAATTATTTGAACTAGCAACATAGCATACTTCTTTTAGTCAAAATGCACACTTTAAAAAAAAAAAAAAACTAGAATACACACTTAAGTGTTTTTGAAGAAATATTAACAATTTCGAAATTTCCAATAAATGCAATTTTTTTCCAATTAGAATGTAATTAATGAATGCCTGCTTGATTATTAAGTTAAAGATAGTTGTTAACAACTGACCAAATGTACAATAACTCAAATGATCAGATTACCAAAATACACATTTTATAGCAAAATGAAAATTACTTTTTGACTTGAATCAAAATAAATAATAGACTCTATTAATTTCTTATTTTAAGTTAGGGGAAAATTAACGGAGGGGATATGAACGCAAAATGTTTTTATTATTTTACAAAAATTAGAGGTCAAGCCATCCAACCCAACTATTTAATATTCTTGTTATAAGAAAGGATTTCTCTTATTCGGATATCGAATCCATGACTCTCCACATAGAGGTCATGTCGAAATTTTTATCTCTACCATATTAAAAAATAAATAAACCAATTAACCATTTTTTTCTAGAATTCCAGACTTACCACATCCACCAATTGAATTGGCAGACCTAAAGAATGGCATCCGCCAATTCAACTGTCGGACTAAATATTGGGTCCGCCAATTGAATCAGCGGACCTTTTTTTTTTAACAGAAATATAATTCATTTGGATTAGGGGAAGGAAAAAAAGTGTAGCGGGCTCTATTTTTCCCTTTCGCTAATCCACCAATTGAATTTGTTAAGTTTTAAAAAAATGAGGTCCGCCGATTCAATTGACGGACATGGTAAGTTTGGAATTATGAGAAAAAAGTTAATTGGTTTATTTTTTTTAATATGGTAGAAATAAAAAATTCAGGAGGTCATGTGCTTTACCACTAAACCAAAGACAAATCCTTACAAAACACTTTTAAATAACCATTAATCCGTGATATATTTTGTTGTTGATAATAGAAATTATAAAAAGAAAAATTGAAGACTCCTATATTTCTAAAAACTTGAAGGCATTGTTCTCTCTTAAAAAAAATGAACAATAACATTTCAGACAACAACCTTACAAAAATTGCAGACAACAACTACCCACTCGCGTACAAACCTCCCAAAAATATGATAATTTTGTTTTAATTATATTCATTTTCATGCGTGCGTAATTGGAATTTTATATTTTTAGAAGTCGTTAACAAAGATCCAATCAACTTGATCCAAATTTTATTTGCTTGATCCAGTTGCAAATTTCAGGTTAGGTCAGTTTCGTTACTTGGATAAACAAACTTAATTTATCTTATCTTTTGAACCGTAACATCGGCTTACGTAAAATAATCTACAATTATTTGACAAAATCCAAATTTCAAGATAGCATATTCTTTGTTAGTTTCTATTTGCCTAAAGTAGGCATCTTGATGAAATTATTGCAACTTTTGAGGTGTTGAAGCAAATGAAAATATCTTGATTATGCTCAGTGGCGCACTTGTTCTACATCAATAGTGTCAGTAGGGGTGTTAACGAGCTGGTTCTGTCCGAGCTAGATCCGAACTCAGCTTGTTCATATTAGAGTTTGAGTAGGGTCTTTAACGATTTGATCTAATGCATTGGGTGAAATGTTAGGGTTTATGATTTGCTGTATTTTATTCAGTATTCATCCATTTTTCGTCATTCTACTAATTAATTGCTATGTTTGATGTTTTGTTTGATGGATTTGTTTCATTCTATTAAGTGCACTTCATAATCAATATTCTGATGTTTTGTTTGATGAACTTTATTATTTATTTTTAAAAATTGTGTAATAGTAGTCCAAATAAAACTCAGCGAGCTAAATAAGCCAGCTCAGTCTAACTCACTACTTGTTTGGTCCGATTATAAATTAAAATTCTAGCTCAGCTCCTTAATCTCAGCTCACCTATTTATTGTGACAACAAGTTGATTACCAGTGGTAGATTAGTGAAGAGCAACAAAAAGACTATGTATCACGCCACCATATAACTAAGAACAAAAATGATATATGATTGATTCCACAAAGAGTCAATTTTTTTCTTGCAAGGTCATCCATCAATTTAATGAAATACATTACTTCAAGCAACAAAAAGAAAAAAAAGTACTATGACAAGTGACATGTCAATTAAGACATAAATTTACCAAGTTTATGGGATATCATGAGGTAGAGTGTAGAGATGGATCATAAATAATATATCAACTCAAGAGAACTATTTGGGAGGTGTCAAATTAAAATATTTCATTATGTGTTATTGAAAAAAATAAAATTTTGGTAGAAGTGTCAAAATTTTTTAAAAATAATTTGATAACATCATTTAAAATGTTTTCCTAAAAATCGTGCATAATAATATTAACAACATTATTTAAAAAAATATATCATTAATTACTTAAAAAAAATGCGTTAAAATAATTTGAATTGAAAGTTATAAGACTACTGTTTTATTATATGTATATATTATATATATATTCAACATTGTAACATGAAAGACTTTGTAGTATAGTAGTTAGGGTGTATGACTCTCACCCAAGGGACGCGGGTTCAAGCTCCAGTGGTGATAAAAATATTTGTTCGCGGTTTACAAGCAAGAAATGGACCAAGTTCATTTAGTCTTAAATTGGTATTTTGATCTCTCCATTTTCGACTGTAATGGACCCGTCCATTACCGCTGTTTGAATTAGAAATGGATTCTTTACAATCCAGAAGTATGAAAACGGTCCACACCAAATATCAATCATTCAACCCGGAAAATGGTTTAGGGTTTAGGACACAATCATAGTAATGGGCACAATCCAGTGTGCCAACAATCATAGTAATGTTACACTAACAAGTGTGCCAACAATAATAGTAATGGGCACAATCCAGTTATTACAATAAGCAAAACAGACAAACAGACATAAGTCTTTCTCAGTAAAAAAAAGAGGAATGTCAAGTGTCAGTGTAACACTGACATCTCTAATTGGCCATGAGCAGTGGTAACACTGACAATTCTTGGGAAAAAATAGTTTTTTGGACGGTTGTGATTCGTTGGGACCAAAATATTATCTAACCTAGTTGTATAAGATCCGAAATAAACTAAAGATGTATTGTTTTGCTTTACATCTCCCATTTCCACTATACAAGATCATTGTTTTGTATACATCTCCAAAAGATACATTTAAAAAATCTCCAAAACATTGAAAATAGATAAATACGTTTTACTTTTTCAAAAATAGAAATACTATAATATTTTCTGTATTTACCTAGAAGTGACTTTTGAACGGAGATCAATAATTCAAATTCAAAAAAAAAAAAAATTTCCAATAACACAAAATGAAATATTTTAATTTTTCTTACAGCAAAATCCGTTCTGAAAAATATTGATCCGGGTTATTTGTTTCAGTCCTTTTAATAAACTAAATTATATTTTTTTTCTATCTAATTTCAAAGAAACATATCAAAAATTTCTAAAACTTTAATAAAAAAAATAAAAAAATAAAAAAATAATAACTTTTTCTAAAAAAAAATAAAAAAAGATAGGGACCGGCCATTTAATAGCCGGTTCCTGTAGTTTTGATAGAATCCAGTTTTAGTGGGCAGAGTTGGCGAATTATATGAAATGGTTGGCATGAATAAAAATGGCGGCTTCTGGATAATTTTGTTTTTGAATAAGAAATATAAAGGCTCTGGACTTCTGGGCCTTCTGGTCCAAACCGCTGAAAACAAACAATTCCTAAATAACTTAATCTAGGCCGATTTCTTTTTTATTTTCTAGGTCCATTTATCCAGATAATAGGCCCCCAGTCCAAAAGTTTTAATCCAGGCCGTCCACGTGTAGGCATCTAAATAATGAATGCCTCCTAATTGGAAAGAAATGGAGACGACAGGTCATTTCTCGTCTCCTCTGCGATAGTTCAACTTGATTTACTGCAACTGGAATTCAGAGAAGCCTGATTTGGTTCGAAATATTTTATACACCGATTTGAGATGGACGAAATCAAATCTTCTAGTTCGATCAAGAATCGCCTTGAATTACAACAAGAGGTACTTCAGTTTCTCTTCCATCTAAGGTCTAACACAGATCGCACAAATTTCTTACACTTTCGAATATTTGGATTTTTGGGGTTTTGATGAAGGTGTTGAAGTGGATAATGGAATTCTTAGAGAAGGTGGAAACAAAGGCAAAGGCCACCACCGAAGAATTGAACTAGTTACTGGATCAGACTGGACGGGTTGAACTGGAGATGAAGAATACTGTGGTTTCCTTTAACAATATGTTCCTCCATAAAAAGATTGATCATGCAAGTATTGCTCTGGATTGGTACATGTTTTCTTTTCTTAGGTGTATAATATAATTATACCCATAGGTGCTGTTTATTTGTAGATTGTACCAGTTTATTGTTTTGCTGTATATCTAGGGTTCTGGGTAAATTTTAGGGTAAACTCACCTTTAATCAAAACAAAATTTTGATTAATCTAGGGCACATAGTACCGATATATCTGGTACTCCAAAAAATTCTGCTTTGCAAAAATTTATAAATGACATTTATTAGAAAAGTTAAGACTAAGTCTAGCTGAATATCACTAATTGCCACTTCAATTTTTTCATATTAACTCAATAGCATTGCTTGATAATAGAAGCATAAACTTAGAACCAACATTGACTCCATCATAGATTGATTTTTAATTCAATTGTGGCAGATAAGAAAAATGGCTCTTAAAATTAGGTGCAAAGCTGTAAGATTTTAACAGGAAATTTTGCTAACTGAAAGGCTCAGCACTATTTGCAAATACCTAATGTTGTACGTTATACGAGAAATATTAGAGAATAACATACAAATTGTTAATTACTTGAACAAACAGATTATTTTGGATGAGAATGTGTCTGCTGTGAAAAAGGATAAATCGAAGGGGCCAAGTAAAACTAGTGTACCAGCTCAGGATTACGAAAAGGATATCTTGCCAAGATACAAGGAGGCGCTTTCTGTGGGCCTGTCATCTTGCAAAAATCTTTTGCAAAATACAAAACAATCTAAAGGATCAGTTCTTCGGGTACATTTCTGATCTAATTCTATATGAGCAGGGTTCAAATGCCTCGTGTCTTCCTTATCTCCGTTTTGTAAGTCCAAAGACTCTATCTGAAACGTTCAACATGATCTCCATATTAAAAGTGCTAGGCGACCAAATTCTATTTTTTATGGAAAACAAATTTACTATTTTTTAGATAGATACAAAATCACTGTTTTTTTTATGGTCCAGAATCTTTTGAAAAACAGTGATTTTGTACCTATTCTAAAAAGTTAGTAAATTTTTTTCCAAAAAAGTATATAATTTGGCCTCCAATGACATTTTAATATGGAGATCACGCTAAGCAGTTCAGATCGACTGTTTGGACTTTGAAAACGGAAATAAGGATGTGAGGCACAATTGAGGTATGAAAGACATGAAGCATTTGAACCCTACATATTCTATATATCAATTGTTATATTTTTCACTACTTAGAATTTATTGTACTTGTACCTTTATCATTTTTTTTTTTAAATTGTGAAGGCTATGTCGGCGCGGAGCCCTCTTCCATATATTATCGGTTCTGAAGAATATCATCATGATGACAGTTGTGGTCTTGTAACAGGTAATGAATTTGCTTCTAGCCAACTTACTAATTTGGGAATACATCGCAAATAACACTTTATGTTTCCTATATTAGACCTTTAATAATTAACTTTTGCTATCAGAAGCAACTCTCTTACTAGTCTCAGTTTACATAAGTCAACAGTTTTGGTCGACAACTATAAAAAGGTTATGGGCATTCTGGTATTTTTTACTGAACCGCTGGTTTCAAACCTAAAGAGTTGAGATTTGAATATGCTAATTTGTTGGCATAATCTTGTGTTAAAAGAAATATATATGAATTATTTTTGTTAATTCACGTTGGATAGATGAATTTACAACAGAGCCCTTAGCTGGTCGATATGGGTGGATCAGTGATCAGCATGCTCATGAGGTACCACAGTCATCTGATTTATTCGGCTCACAACATGCCTCTAACAAGGTGACTAATTTATACTTTATAATATTTCTAACAGTGCAGTTGACAATTTGTCATTCTAAGAGGCACATAGAGATGTTTAACAGTCATGACCGGATACGTCACAACATGGCACATGTGCCGTTCACATGTCCCGTGCCGTGACCATTTGCGCTACATGACCATCTTTCAGAAAATTACCACAACACAACACTTGGTCACCCAAGTCATGTGTGATCAGAACCGTTAGATCTTGATCTAATGGTGAATTTTGATTAAACTAACTTGAATTACGAAAATAGTTAACCGTGACCAAACGAGACTAGACATTTGTACACGACATGTGCGGTCACAGCGTCCATCTCAAATAAGTCACGGCATGACCCGTAAAAATTTGACTTGGGCACATTATGGCACGGCACGGCACAGCATGGCATGTATTTACATCCCTAGGCACAGGTGCTTTGTTGATAGTTTTAAGTTCATCTCAATTTAGGGAGAAGCAGAGCCATATGTAAGGGCAGCACAAGATTTCAAAGCCATGCTTGAAGCTGCACTCACGAGTCCTTACAAATTTTGTATGTACATTTTACATTCAAATATATATATATATATTTTTTTTTGTTAAGAATTACACCCTATTTTTGGTATTTGTTGAAAAATGCTGTCATTTCAGACATTTGCAAGTTGCAACTGGTCTAATTTTCTATGAGATATTTGGGAACAATGGGTAGTTATACCAAACATCTTCATTAACCATTAGCATTGACAATTTTTCTTTCTCGGTAAACAAAAATGTCAAGTGTCAGTGTAACACTGACACCTCTATTAGGCCATGAGCAGGAGTTCCAGATCCAAACTAAAATTTTTGAGTTCCCTTACAGGGAGAAAATTCATATCGTCTGCATAACTCAAAATTTGAGTTATTCCAGAACAAAACTGGACCGTCAGATCCTACTAGCCCAAATATTAAAGTCTCATACATTATACATTATAGGTATGGACTGGATTCAGAGGGTTTTGAGTAGATCCCTACTGGACCGTCCGATTGAAATGATTTTGAGAAAGCCCGTTTGAACAGTTTTCGAGCAGCCCGGAGCGGAATCCTCTGGTCCCGAAAAATTTGGGACCTGTCTGGTCCCAGTCAATCTGGGACGTCCGATTAAAATCCAATGGTTAGGATTAAAAACGCTCCTAAAACTAAAAAAAAAAAAAAAAAAAAAACGCTGCCCCCTCTCTCTTTACTTGCCCGTCTCCTTCCCTGCCGCGCCTCCCTCTACCAACTTTCGCCTTCAATGGAGAAAGTACTAAAAGATAGTATAGTCATTCTAAATTTGAACTATTCTGAGAACCCTATCACTACCAACAGCCCACAAAGTATTGGACTACTTCAATTACAAAATTAAATTGTTAGCTTGCGCTACTTCAGAGAAGGAGGAGACAGCGCCACTGAAGGAGGGATTAAGCCTACCAGAGAAGGAGGAGGAAAGTTCAGCTGAGGCACTGGAGAGGAACGAACTTGACAAGCACCGCCCCTTGCTGCAAGCACTCGAGGTAAACGAGGAAGGAGACAGCGCCACTGAAGCCCTCGAGAGGCTCAGAGAGCAGCGGATTGTTGCACTTGCTCGAACAGATCGAAGGCGAAAGTTGGTAGAGGGAGGCGCGGCAGGGAAGGAGACGGGCAAGTAAAGAGAGAGGGGGCAGCGTGTTTTTTATTTTTTATTTTAGTTTAAGGAGCGTTTTTAATCTTAACCATTGGATTTTAATCGGACGTCCCAGATTAACTGGGACCAGACAGGTCCCAAATTTTTTCGGGACCAGAGGATTCCGCTCCGATTCAGAGGGTTTTGAGTAGATCCCTACTCGCGATATCGCCTATTCACCTTTCTCTAAGTCCGATCTCTCTCTCCCTCTTTCCTCCGCCGCCGCTAGTCTTCTTTGCTGATCTCTCTAGCCGGCGCCACCTCTCCTCCGTCGCGTCGCCTCTGCTGTCTCTTCTCCTCCGTCGCGCCGCCTCTGCTATCTCTTCTCCTCCGTCGCGCCGCCTCTTCTGTCTCTTCTCCTCCGTCGCGCCGCTTCTGCTGTGTCTCTTCTCCTCCGTCGCGGTGGGAACTAGGTAGGTCTATAGTTTAACAATCGAAAGTGTGATTTTAATCGTACAATGTTCTACAAGCGGTGGGAACTTGGATTCTGTTGGATTTTGGCTTATACTGGGAATTGAAATTTGGATAGTTTTGTTAGAGATACTTATTTGTAATTTTGTGAAATTTTACTTGCAACAGTTCAGAACTTATAATCTCATTCAAATTTATAATTTTAACAAGTCAGGAGATACTTGGTTTCAGTATCAATTGAATTTTATATTTGGTTTTGCAATTGGAATTATCTCATTCTTTTGTTCTTTCTACTTTGTAGATAGCATTAGAGAATTGTTCTTCAACAGGAATCATGGATCAGAAATATACTAATTTGTTACTCAATTGAAGAAGGTACGTGTTATTGTCGATTAATGGTCTTTGGTTTTGCTATATCTGTGGAAATGATTGAATGTGATAAAATGCTTTCTATTTTACTGCTTGCGACCTGAAACTGTGCGGGCTTGATGTGGATCACTTAGATAGGCTTGATAGAGTTCTTTAATTTATAATGAACCTCAATAGTCTGGAGACAACAAGTGCGAGATAGCTTAAATGAAGTAACAGGGGTATTTCTTGTTGTTATTGGGAAAATAATGTTCTTTTTCCAATCAAGTATAACTACAGTACAATGTTTCCAAGGAAAACCAGTGCCAATGTAATATGTTGGGATAGTGTCAATATTGATGTATTGTCCCAAGCAAGTTAATCTAGTATATTTTCTTCTCAAGACAGACAGAGAAAAAGGGATGAACAAAATTAGAGGAATAATACCATGCATTTTTCTTAGGATTAAAATTGCAAATATTTTATTTGGAACAATAAGTTTCCCTTAATATTTTTTTTTCTATCATAAGACTGAAATTGCAGCAATTACTGGAGATGAAGGAGCTCATAAAAATTGGTTGTGAAAGGAAGGGGGGAAAAGGTAAGGTTGATGACACCATCACCATCACCATCTGATATGATTGATTGTTAATTAGTCTAGGGACTTACAGTCTGTATGTACAATCTGATGTAACAAGGAGATTTTGAATGATTTCCTTCTTATTTTGGTATTATGCTCAGGTGTAGCAGCACTCCACCAAAAGTTAACAGAGAAATCAGATTGATAAAAATAAAGCTTTGAAGTACCAAATTTTGTCTCTGTCAAGCTTTGAAGTTGAGAGAAGGGACTCCTTTGTTCATACAGTATCTCTCTTCCTCTGTGATCTCTACTTCGACCAAAAACCCTAATCGCCATGGGAAGCCGCTTGGGTCAGCGCGTGGTGCACTTTGCTAGCCTCCCAATCAAGCTCATGCTCCCCTCTCCTCCCTTCGACTCCATTCGCGAGTTCGCTATCAGGACCATTCCCTCTGCCTCTAAGATCGAGATACGCCGTGTGCTTGAGTCTCTCTACGGCTTCGACGTTGCTGAGGTTCGAACTTTAAACTACGACGGGAAGAAGATCAAACGTGGGTATTTACTTGCCACCCAGCCCGATTACAAGAAGGCCTACGTCACCTTGCGATCGCCGCTCTCGATCTCTCCGGATCTGTTCCCTATCCAGGCCGTGCGGGAGAGCATGGAGAGGAAAATGGCAAAGGCCCAGTCGGAGGTGGTAGAGTCGGAGGAGAAGAGGAAGCACTGGTTGGATGAGAGAAGGGAGGAGGAGATTAACTCAGCTGGTGCTAAGAAGGGATACTATAATGGCCACAAGACAGTGTATCGTGGGAGAGGGTACGATGGTGGTCAGAGAAAGGGGAAGAGAGAGGGGAGAGATGAAGGCAAGAAGTTTCCATTAAGTGGGTCAAGGTTTTGGGGCAAGGGTAATGAGTAAAGATTACTGCTTTCTCATATTTAGGTTTCAGAGGTCTGATTTTATATGATTTTTTGTTTGTTTTGGCAATCTTTTGGAAACAACTAGCTTGGATTTTTATGGCAATAAATTGCTATGTTATGGCATTATTGATGTTCTTCAACCTGTTTGAGGAATTACACCCTATTTTTGGTATTTGTTGAAAAATGCTGTCATTTCAGACATTTGCAACTGGTCTAATTTTCTGTGAGATATTTGGGAACAATGGGTAGTTATACCGAAAATCTTCATTAACCATTAGCATTGACAATTTTATGTTGAATGCAAATAAATTGAACTAATATGGTTCAATATGTTGGGGTCTGATCTAAAATTTACTGGTTCGGGAGTTGCTCTAAACTCAACATGAAGAAATCAGGAGCACTTTTGTTATTTCCATAAACATAACAGTTGATTTTGTGCTTGGGTCTTATTTACAAATATAACCAAAATGTGTGTTGGTGTTCAAATGAAGAAATAATTTGCAGATATACTAAGACATGCACTGTAAACTTGAAATAACCTAAGGGGCCGTTTGGTTCCTTCTTTAGATATCCGATTCCTTGGCATCCCGATATTTTTTTTTCCATCTCCGCGTTTGGTAAACGTACCATGGGAATAGACTCGGTAATCATCGATTGCCAGGGAATCAGAATGCCATCGTTGATGGCTATTTCGCTAGCCACGCGAGAGACGGATTTTCTCTATTCCCGCTTAACGGAAATCAACTCTATTTCCAATCGGCCTCTTCGTCCCTGACTTCTCTCCTGAGATTTCTCAGTTTGCTCTCTCCCTCCGATTTTCTGTTTCTCTCCTCTGGTTTTCTCTTTCTCGTGCTTACCTCTTCTCTTCTATCGTTCTATCGTTTCCATAAAACTGGCCACAGAAGCGATGCCCTTCTTTATACATCCCTCCATTACTATGGTCTCTACGAAGCGAAAGAAAAGCAAAGAAAAGGAATAAGGTTCCAGCGAAAAAGTGAAGAAGAGGGTAAGAAGATATTAACAATTTTATTGATTCCTAGCACTTCGCTATCTTCACGAAAGTAGGCTTTCTGACTTTAAAAATCATGGTCAATTAGTACTGATTTTATTGGTCTCTACCTAATAGATTGGCAATTTTAAAAATCATGGTCAATTAGCTACTGATTTTAAAAATTGAACTTCTATAGTGAAAATATTCTTTCTGACTTGAATTAGAACATTTATCTTATGGTTTAACAACTATCAGACTGGTACCAGAATGTTACAGGTGCAAAATATGTTTTTTAGCTTGAATTACGTTGAAGTACAGAAGTAGGGACTATTTTGCATAAAATACATCTATAACATTGTCAGTCCTCGACTCCTTGCTGAAGAATTGCAAAATCCTCATACAGTTGTTGATATGAATTGTTTTGCTGTTCATTGATGAAAGCATTGCAATAAAATTGTTGGTATGTCAGTCTTCTTTTGCCTTCGTTTTCATTTACCTGATATTTTCGGATTTTCAGCCATGGATATCATGTAGTGTTAAGATTACTGGTACAACTAGTACGGGATTTTCAGTCTTCTGGTACGGGCATGATCATTTTTTATAAGCACGGCCAAATCCACAATGCACAATGCAGATTCCTAAATGCACAAGACCCAATGGAGGCAGATGCTCTGGATCTATACCATGCGAAGCTACAGTACATAAAAGACCAAGGAAGGGAAAAATAAGCCGGCACGAGACACCATCTTTTCATTTTGTATTTTCTTCCTTTCAATTTTTTTATTTTAGCAAGTAGTTTATCTTTTCAGGATTCTATTAAGCTTATGTAAGACTTTCATTTGTTTTAATCAAGTATGCCCACGGACTTCAATAAAAAAAAAATACTGGTTCAGTCTTGATATTACATTTCAATAGTAGCTTTGACATGCGAACTAAATAAGCTTTTTTTTTTTATTAATTTATGCGATACAGTAGTCTTGATTTGTTCAGTAGATTTGACATGTTTTCATTTTAACAATTTATGCGACTAAATAAGTTTTTTTAGATAGCTATTGCATAATTGCAATAGTTATGCGACTAAATAAGTTTTTTTAGACAAAATTTAGTTAATAATTTAAAAACATTGAAGACATGTCTTGATAGTCATTGCAATAGTCATATGCGAACCAAGCATGGTAATAACACATTATATGGAATACTGAAGCGATAGCTATGCGCGAACCAAACGTGGTAATGACACATTTCCTAGAATAACATTCTTTGGCATTACATTCCCTGGAATCCTTCTATTCCCTGGAATGGTCTATAATGCGAACCAGACACCTCCTAAAAACTATATATATATATATTTTTTTGCAAATGATTGAAGTTTTAAGTTTTTTGCAATGATCGCTCTGTTTTGCCTGCAATTTTGATATTCCGGGTGCAAATCTCAAGATATCACGTATACCTCGCAAACCCTGAAATATCTTCAATAAACCCTTTAAAGCCACTGAAATATTGCAAATGTTTCTCTTCCCATCATTGTTTGAATTGGTTATTTGCTACTGTAACCTTTATTTTTAATAAATAAAATATGGTCATCAACCATTGTATAGTGATTTTCGATATTGCTAAATGAGCAGAAATTTATTATCCAGTAAGCCAGGGGCACTGAAAATACTTCATTATTTTTTAGTTGCATCTCTGTCAATTTTGTAGGGGTATTTGTGATATATTGAGGTTTTACAAACAGAGTTCCACATAGATGCACTAGTTAGTAGCCTTCGTCACCACCATAGAAACTAAGCTTAAATCAAGGCATGATGGAAACCTTGAATGATATATATATAGTGGTTGGCTAATATCAAATCAGTTGTTCCTGAGGTCCCGTGCAACCAAATTGTTTTTCAATTTCTGAAGTTCAAATCGTCGATTCAAACCGTTAAATGTGTTATCTATATTAAAATGTGCTTGGAGACCAAATTTTACATTTTTTAAATTTTGTTTACTATTTATCAAGCCACTTTGAAATCGCTGATCCAACGGTGGCTTCTAATTTTACTGTTTTGTTAAGCCACCGTTGGATCAGCGTTTTTCAAAGTGGCTTAATAAATAGTAAAAAAATTTCAAAAAATGTAAAATTTGGTCTCCAAGCACATTTTATTATAGAGAACACATCTAACGATTTGGATCGACGATTTGGACTTCGAAAATTGAAAAATAACTTGGTTGCACGGGACCTCAGGAACAACTGATTTGATGTTAGCCAACCTCTATATATATATATATATATATATATATATATTTTTCATGAAAATTATATTTCAATTCTTGAATAATTCTTGGTATTTCAAATTCTAGGACGAAACACTGCCCATAAATCTAGAGCATGCTTTGACAGACATTAGTCTTGAATCGGCTGATACATACTCTTCACTGGTAACTGGAAGTCTATTTGATGATAGTTCTGAAATTATTGAAGAAAGGATTGTTGACTCTATTGATAGAATTGAGAAGAAAACTAGTGATCATTGAAACAAACGTTGGATATATTTTTCTTTCAACAAATATACTTGTTAGCTAATGTTTAATAGCTTTTGGAGATGGAAAATAGTTTTCGGGTTTTGGAAGTTTTCAATATAAATCTTGCCTCTGCTAATAGATGTGAAATTGAGTCTCAAGTTTTATGTTAAAATGGTTTAGCTTGGGGTTTGAACTGGATTGCAAATGGTGCCTATCAGAATTTGTTGTACCAATTAAAATTTGGGAGAATTTCATGTATAACCCTCAGAAACTTCGAAATTAGGTATCCCCCCTCTAAAGTTCGTAATATCATATTTACTCCTCTAAATTTCTAGAACTCACAAATTTACCCATTTTATTGCCATTCTCTATTAAACTCATTTTACTCATTTTATTGCCATTCTCTATTAAACTCATTTTAAATTCATAAAATACTCATTTTATCCTTTATTAAAAAAGTAAAAAAAATGTAGCCTATTTAAGAAAATTTGGTCTTCTAATTAATCAGTTTCTGAGGGCAAATGATTAATTTCTCTACTTATTAGGTATACACGGTGACATTTAGGCGTACACCTGCGTATGTGTTAGAAGTAGAAAAATGAATTGTTTTCCTTTGAAAACTGACCAATTAGAAAGACAAACATTTTTCTTAAATAGGCTACATTTTTTTAGTTTTTTAATAAAATAAAATGAGTATTTTATAAATTTGAAATGAGTTTACAGTAAAAGACAATAAAATAGGTAAATTAGTGAGTTTTAGAAATTTGGATTATGAACTTTAGAGGGGGGAAATACATAAATTTGAAAATTTTGAGGGGTATACATGAAATTTCCCCCTTTAAATTTGGACGGTCTAGTATTTGTAACGGTAAAATGAATTCCTGACATTGGAGAGAGGCTCAAAGCATTAAACCTGGTCTGTATGAAAACATGTGCAGGTAATACATGATCATTGAGTTGGTTAAACCATATTTGCATGATACATTTATTGACATTTTATATGAAAACATGTAGTCACATTTCCAAACTTGAAGGTACAGTTTTGAGACATAAACTCATGATTGATGTTAGTTTCTTGTTCATGATTAAACCTGAGTTGGTTAAACTCATGATTAAGCCTTCTCTATGTATCAAAACATGCAATAATACATGTACCAGAGTTGGTTAAACTGGTTCTGCATTATTAATTTATTGACTTTTATATGGAAACATGTAGTCATATTTCCAAACTGATGCTTCAGTTCTGAAAAATCAACTAATCATTGTTGTTAGTTGCTTGTTCATTTCCGTGCTGAAAACCATCTATTTATTCAACTACTAACCACTCCATTAAATAAACTGATGTGACCCAACTAAGTATATTCTCTGTACTAACAAAAAAAAAAAAAAAGATTTTGCAATTTGCCTGTCGTGTATAACTAAATTCTCCCAGTATAACTAAATAGTTGTTAGGTCCACTTTGCATGATATTCTAAATTTACAAATTTTTTTTGTTCTGGTATGCAAGCTGTTAGCATTTTAAGTGCTTGAATCATGCACATCAAAATTCTACTTACAGAGTACTATAAATATAAACTAATATATGTCAATGAGGTTGTAGATAAGCATTTTACCTCTTAAATAAAATAAAATAAAACAAAACACTGGGATTGCATGATTGTGTGCGAGTATAAACGCATGCTATTGCCATTCCATTTTTCTTGGAAGTATGAAAATATGGTTTTCTTGATAACGACTATATATTTTATGACAAAATGACAATTATATATGTCCTAGCACCCTTATACGGTTGCACGTCATTTTCTGAAATAGTATATTGGCTGGTGTGCTGCTTTATGTTTGTGCATTGACATTTTTGAATTATACATCACTTGCTTAAATTTCATAATGGTTTAGACTTTAGAGACAATAACGTGTTAATTACATGATTTGTTTTAAGCTATTAACAAGGGGGAATTTCATGTGCACCCCTCAAAAACTTCAAAATTACGTATTTCTCTGATCAACTCACAGCTCTTGGGTTGCTCAGATCAACCAATTCAGTTTGTTAGTTAGTTAGTTAGTTAATTAGATGATGCTTTAATTATATATACCATCTGTATATATATATATGGCTTATTTATTAGTAAGGTGGAAGAAGTGAGTTCCTTTGTTAATCTTTTATGTTAATTCTTTCATTTGCCTTTTTATTTTCATATTTTGTTTCCCTTTTTTGTTTTATTTGTCTTGGTGTTGGTTAATAGAAGGGATTGGGGTTTGTCCAACGAGTTCTTTTACAAAGCTTCAATCAAAGTTAAACTCAAATATCTGATTTGCATTGAGATTCGTGCAAACATATTTAAAACCTAATAAATTTAAATAATTCTTTGAATCTAAATGTCTGTACGACTTTCGATATAAATCGGACATTTTAAATCCAGCTTTGGATAAGACTTTGTCTAAAGTTATTTGAACAAAACCCCACCCAATAATAAATAGTGACAATATAAAAAATTATGTAACTCAAATGATGCATGAAGTAAAATTAGCTCTGTCAAGTAACAAATATTAACATTTAATTGTTATTTTGTTTTCATTAGATGCATAAGATCAAATTAAAGGAATATGTTCTAATAAAAATTTGATTGTGACTTTCTGAAAGCAAACTACGCAGTAAATCGCTTGAGATGTGTATGGGGCTATTAGCTATTAATTAATTACCCCCCGGCAAAAATAAATTACTGTTATTAAATGATATTAGTGCCTTAAGTTCATATTCGGTTAATATGTTTCAATAATTTCTATTTATTTCATCAAAAACACTTTTTTTTTTAAAGTGTGCATTTTGACTAAAAGAGGTATGCTCTGTTGCATTATTGAGAATTAGTATAATAGAAAGAGTTAGTAATATATACTTTAGATTAATATAAACACTTAATTGTTTCAATTTCAAACTATTTTATTAATTGACAACTTCTACCTATTTTGTCAAAAAAGCATTAATTGGTCAAATAGTAAAATATCTAACCATTTCAAACTAATTATTTGAACTAGCAACATAGCATATACTTCTTTTTAGTCAAAATGCACACTTTAAAAAAAAACTAGAATACACACTTAAGTGTTTTTGAAGAAATATTAACAATTTCAAAATTTCCAATAAATGCATTTTTTTTTTCCAATTAGAATGTAAGAATGCCTGCCTGGTTAATTATTAAGTTAACGATAGTTGTTAACAACTGACCAAATGTACAACAACCAAATGATCAGATTACCAAAATACACATTTTATAGCAAAATGAAAATTACTTTTTGACTTGAATGAAAATTTCATTGAATCAAAAATAAATAATAGACTCTATTCATTTCTTTTTTTAAGTTAGGGGAAAATTAATAACGCAGGGATATGAAGGCAAAATGTTCTCTTTTTTTTTTATAAAGGTTGGAGATCAAGCCACCGAACTATTTAATATTCTTGTTATTATAAGAAATGATTTCTCTTATTCGGATTTCGAACCTATGACTCTCCACATAAAGACCATGCCGAAATTTTTATTTCTACCATATTAAAAAAAAAAAAGCAATTAACTACTTTTTTCTTTGAATTCCAAAGTTACCACTCACGCCAATTGAATTAGCGGACTCTTTTTTTTCCATAATATATTTTGTTGTTGACAATATAAATTATAAAAAGAAAAATTAAAGACTTCTATATTTCTAAAATCTTGAAGGCATTGTTCTCTCTTTAAAAAAAAAAGCATGAACAATAATATCCCAAACAACAATCTTAAATATAAAAAAATTGCAGACAACAACACAAACCGCCCAAAAATATGATAATTTTGTTTTTAATTATAATCGTTTTCATGCGTGCGTGATTGGAATTTTATATTTTTACAAGGCGTTAACAAAGGATCCAATCAACTTGATCCAGATGCAAATTTCACCAATTACATGCAAATTTCAAGTTTGGTCACTTTCGTTACTTGGATAAACAAACTTAATTGATCTGATCTGCTGAACCGTCACATTGGCTTTACGTAAAATAATCTACAGTTATTTGACAAAATCCAAATTTTAAGATAGCATATAGCTTCTTCCCTCTCTCACGGCTCTACTTTTTTGAGTGGAGAGAAAAATGAGAGAGGTGAGGGACCGAAGCCGAGCGGAGCCTATTGGAGCTGAGAGTACGGAATCATCGGAGTTCGGAGTATTGAGTCTCTACGTCATCTCGATCGGAGCACGAGTGAGTAGATCTGGACGTTGGAGCGCGGCGTCGATCGAAAGAGCGGATTTGATCGTAGAAAGCTATAAAGTTTAAAGTGATAGAGTAATTATGAGTGTATATAAGTGAGATTAGAAGATTAGAGTTATTTAGAGTAATTTGGAGAATTTTGTGAGAATAAAAATTTAGATTTTGTATTGGAGAATCATTTGACTCGTTGTAAGTTTGTTTTTTTTTTATCAATTAAATTGTTAGTTGGCATTTAAAGCCACTAACCTTCAAAAAAAAAAGATAGCATATTCTTTGTTAGTTTCTATTTGTCAAAAGTAGGCATTTTGATGAAATTATTGCAACTTTTGAGGTGTTGAAGCAAATGAAAATATCTTGATTATGCTCAGTGGTGCACTTGGAGTTCTACTTTAATAGTGCCATTAGAGGTGGCAACGAGCTGACTCGGTCCGAGTTAGACCCTAACTCAGCTTGTTCATATTAGAGTTTGAGTAGGTTCTTAACTCGCTCGGGAGTCAGATTTTACGATTTGATCTAATGCATTGGATGGAATGTTAGTGTTTATGATTTGCTATATTTTATTCAATATTCATGCATTTTTCATCATTCTACTAATTGCTATGTTTGATGGGTTTGTTTCATTCTATTAACTGCACCTGGTAATGAAAATCCGATGCTTTGTTTGATGAGCTTTATTATCTATTTTTTTTAAAATTGTATAATAGTAGTCCAAATAAAACTCAGCGAACTAAACAAGCCAATTCGGACTAACTCGCTGCTGGCTTGATCCGATTATAAACTAAAATTTTAACTCGGCTCCTTAATCTCAGCTCACCTATTTATTGTGACAACAAGCTTATTACGAGTGGAGTCCAGCTCGTTGCCACCCGTAACTACAACCTTTCCAAGGAAGTAAATTGCATTATAACAAGCAAAATGAGTAAAATAAAATAGTTTATGCATTGAAAGGGGGTAGCACAGTTGATTAGGAAAAAAATTCTAAAATTCTTGTATCTAAAGGTCGAGAGTTTGATTCCCCCTCACAACTTCATAGCTTCTGTGAAGTTTTTCAAAAAAAATATATATATAGTTTATGCAGTAGATGAAAGAAGAATAACAAAAAAGACTCTGTATCACGCCACCATAACTAAGAACAAAAATGATATTTGATTGATTCCACAAAGAGTCAATTTTTTTCTTGCAAGATCATCCATCAATTTAATGAAATAATACATTACTTCAAGCAGCAAAAAGAAAAAGAAATACTATGACAAATGACATATCAATTAAGACATAAATTTACCAAGTTTATGGGATATCATGAGGTAGAGTGTAGAGATGGATCATAAATAATATATCAACTCAAGAGAACTATTTGGGAGGTGTTTGGAGAATTTATGATTTCAAATATTAAAATTTAATTTAATTTTTATTTTTTATAAAAAAATATATATAATTTGGTTTTTCTCATAAAATATTAAATGTAGTAAGTACGATTTGAAGTTAATTTTCTATATCTACAAAATAAAATTCTTACCACTAAGCTACACATACATATCTACAGTAGACATTTAATATTTTAGAGAGACTGCCCCCATCTAATTATTTTGGATCTTTCTTGGAAACAACGAGATAAGTTGACAAAAATTGTATCTAGATGCTGCCTTCCGCGCTAGCACGACGTATGACTTGTCTACTTTTTACTGCTCGAATCTAATTGAATCTAATTATTTCGGGTCAAATCTTTCCTTCCAAGACACGCAGAGCCGTAGAAAAAGGATCCCGACTTCATTTCGAATTCGCATTCTCTGAGATATCTCATATTTTGCGTGACTTCATGGAAAATTCGAACTGTTCAAATATATTCTCCACGAATCTCAAAGCTCAAATAATACTGGCCCCCGCGCTATCCACGAATAGTCAGCGGACACGTCGGTCACGCAAAATACGAGATATCTCAGACGATACGAACTCATTAATTTCTGGTTTTCAATCGGTCGTCTCTCGAGGTTTCTGATTCGCTCTTAAGGAAAAAAAAAATTGATCTTCTGGTGTGGTCAATTACTGACAGAACAGTCACTGTACTGGGCCTTCTGCCCTTTGTGGGCTCCACTGGTCAACTAGGAGATTATTTAAACATTAATTAATTGTTTCCTTGAAAAATGGAGTCCACCTAGCTCCCCTCAGCACCTACGTATTCCTTTCTTCATTCCTATAAATACCAAAACTCAGGAGTAAAGACCTACATATCATTTCCAATTATATTATCAGAACTAACACATAGAGAGAGAGAGAAAGAGATACAACATACATGGAGGAGCTAATGAAAAGAAACATAGAACTTGAGAAGCAACTGAGAGATATTAAAGAGAGGGAGGTGGTGCTAAAAACAGAGCTCGATCGCACGCTTACACGTCTACATTTTGTCGAGGAGGCCGAGGAGCGGCTTTGCTATCAGATGGGGGATCTCGAAGCGGAAGCCGTGGAACTGGCTCACACGTATCGGTTACATGTGAAGGAGCTCTCTGATCAACTCACAGCTGCTCTTGGGTTGCTCAGATCAACCAATTCAGTTTGTTAGTTAGTTCGTTAGTTGGACTATGCTTTAATTATATATACCATCTGTAATTCTGTATATATACATGGCTTATTTATTAGTAAGGTGGAAGGAGTGAGTTCCTTTGTTAATCTTTTATGTTAATTCTTTGATCATTTGCCTTTTTATTTTCATATTTTGTTTCCTTTTTTATTTGTGCTTAAAAGTCTGATTTACATTGAGATTCGTGCAAATATATTTAAAACTTAATAAATTTAAATGGCTCTTTGAATCTAAATATATGTACGCCTTTTGATTCAAATCGAACAGTTTAAATTCGACTTTGGAAGAAACTTTGTCCAAAGTCACTTGGACAAAATCCCCACCCGATAATAAATAGTGACAATATAAAAAAATTATATAACTCAAATGATGCATGAAGTCAAATTAACTCTGTCAAGTAGCAAATATTAATATTAATTGTTATTTTGTTTTCATTAGATGCATAAGATCAAATTAAAGGAATATGTTTTAATAATAATTTGATTGTGACTTTCTGAAAGCAAACTACGCACTAAATCACTTGAGATGTGTATGGGGCTATGAGCTATTAAATGATATTAGTGCTTTAAGTTCATATTCGGTTAAAATATTTTCTATTTATTTCTTCAAAACATTAAATTTTTTTTTTAAAGATTGCATTTTGACTAAAAGAAGTATGCTCTGTTGCATTATTGAGAATTAGTATATAAAAGAAAGAGTTAGTAATATATATTTACACGCGTTTTACTGTTCAGTTCAAAATTTATAATTCTTTCAATTAGCACAATCACTTTTTGTGTCAAAGTAATATATACTTTAGATTAAAATAAACACTTAATTGTTTCAATTTCAAACTATTTTATTAATTGACAACTTCTACCTATTTTGTCAAAAAGCATCAATTGGTCAAATAGTAAAATATCTAACAATTTCAAACTAATTATTTGAACTAGCAACATAGCATGCTTCTTTTAGTCAAAATGCACACTTAAAAAAAAAAAAACTGGAATACACACTTAAGTGTTTTCTAAGAAATATTAACAGTTTCAAGATTTCCAATAAATGCAATTTTTCCCAATTAGAATGTAATGAATGCCTGCCTGATTATTAAGTTAAAGAATACACATGAGCAAAATGAAAAATACTTTTTGACTTGAATGAAAATTTCATTGAATCAAAATAAATAATAGACTATTCATTTCTTTTTTAAAGTTAGAGGGAAATTAATGCAAGGATATGAACGCAAATTTTTTTTTTATAAAGATTGGAGGTCAAGCCACCCAAACCAACTATTTAATATTCTTGTTATAACAAAGGATTTTTCTTATTCGGGTATCGAATCCATGACTCTCCACATAGAGGTCATGCTGAAATTTTTATCTCTACCATAATAAAAAAAAAAACCAATTAACTATTTTTTTCTAGAATTTCAGACTTACCACGTCCACCAATTGAATTGACGGACCTAAAGAATGGCATCCGCCAATTCAACTGGCGGACTAAATATTGGGTCCGCCAATTGAATCGGCGGACCTTTTTTTTAACAGAAATTCAATTGGATTAGGAGAAGAGAAAAAATGGTAGTAGACTTTTTTTTCCCTTCCGCTAATCCACCAATTGAATTTGTTAAGTTAAAAAAAAAATGAGGTCCGCCGATTCAATTGGCGGACATGGTAAGTCTGAAATTATGAGAAAAAAGTTAATTGTTTTTTTTTTAATATGGTAGAAATAAAAAATTTGGGAGGTCATGTGCTTTGCTACTAAACCAAAGACAAATCCTTACAAAACACTTTTAAATAACCATTAATCCATGATATATTTTGTTGTTGACAACAGAAATTATAAAAAGAAAATTGAAGACTTCTATATTTCTAAAAACTTGAAGGCATTGTTATTTCTTAAAAAAAAACATGAACAATTAATAACATTTCAGACAACAACCTTACAAAAATTGCAGACAACAACTACCCACTCACACAAACCGCCCAAAAATATGATAATTTTGTTTTAATTATATTCATTTTCATGCGTGCGTGATTGGAATTTTATATTGTTAGAAGTCGTTAACAAAGATCCAATCAACTTGATCCAAATTTTATTTGCTTGATCCAGTTGCAAATTTCAGGTTAGGTCGCTTTCGTTACTTGGATAAACAAACTTAATTTATCTGATCTATTGAACCGTAACACCGGCTTACGTAAATAATCTATAGTTAGTTGACTAAATCCAAATTTCAAGATAGCATATTCTTTGTTAGTTTCTATTTGCCTAATTAAAGTAGGCATTTTGATGAAATTATTGCAACTTTTGAGGTGTTGAAGCAAATGAAAATATCTTGATTATGCTCAGTGGCGCACTTTGATTTCTACTTCAATAGTGCCAGTAGGGGTGTCAACGAGCTGGTTCGGTCCGAGCTAGACCCTAACTCAACTTATTCATATTAGAGTTTGAGTAGGGTCTTAACTCCCTTGCGAGTCAGATTTTACGATTTGATCTAATGCATTGGATGGAATGTTAGTGTTTATGATTTGCTATGTTTGATGGGTTTGTTTCATTCTATTAACTGCACTTGGTAATGAAAATCCGATGCTTTGTTTGATGAGCTTTATTATCTATTTTTTTAAAATTGTATAATAGTAGTCCAAATAAAACTCAGCGAACTAAACAAGCCAACTCGGACTAACTCGCTGCTGGTTTGATCCGATTATAAACTAAAATTTTAACTCGGCTCCTTAATCTCAGCTCACCTATTTCTTGTGACAACAAGCTGATTACGAGTGGAGTCTAGCTCGTTGCCACCCGTAACTACAACCTTTCCAAGGAAGTAAATTGCATTATAACAAGCAAAAAGAGTAAAATAAATTAGTTTATGCATTGAAAGAGGAGGTAGCACAGTTGATTAGGAAAAAAATTCTAAAATTCTTGTATCTAAAGGTCGAGAGTTCGATTCTCCCTCACAACTTCATAGCTTCTGTGAAGTTTTTCAAAAAAAAAATATATATAGTTTATGCAGTAGATGAAAGAAGAATAACAAAAAAGACTCTGTATCACGACACCATAACTAAGAACAAAAATGATATTTGATTGATTCCACAAAGAGTCAATTTTTTTCTTGCAAGGTCATCCATCAATTTAATGAAATACATTACTTCAAGCAACAAAAAGAAAAAGAAATACTATGACAAGTGACATATCAATTAAGACATAAATTTACCAAGTTTATGGGATATCATGAGGTAGAGTGTAGAGATGGATCATAAATAACATATCAACTCAAGAGAACTATTTGGGAGGTGTTTGGCGAATTTATGATTTCAAATATTATAGTTATATATATTAAAATTTAATCGAATTTTTATTTTTTATAAAGAAAATATATAGTTTGAATTTCCTCATAAAATATTAAATGTAGTAAGTATGATTTAAAGTTAATTTTCTATATCCATAAAATAAAATTCTTACCACTAAGCTACACATACACATCTACAATAGACATTTAATATTTTAGAGAGACTGCCCCATCTAATTATTTTGGATCTTTCTTGAGAAATTGAGATTGTTTAATTAGCGGAAATAGCGAGATAAGTTGACAAAAATTGTATCTAGATGCTGCCTTCCGCGCTAGCACGACGTATGACTTGTCTACTTTTTACTACTCGATGCCTTCCAGTTCCAGAGTTGATGAGATCAGGTCAAATCTGTCCTTCCAAGACACGAAGAGCCGTAGAAAAAGGATCCCGACTTCATTTCGATTTCGCATCCTCTGAGATATATAATATTTTGCGTGACTTTCTGGAAAATTCGAACTGTTCAAATACATTCTGCGCGAATCTCAAAGTTCAAATAATACTGGCCCCCGCTCTATCCACGAATAGCCACCGGACACTACGTCGGTCAGGCAAAATATGAGATATCTCAGACGATTCACACTCATTAATTTCTGGTTTTCAATCGCTCTTAAGAAAAGAAAAAAAAACAAAAGTTTCTGGTGTGGTTAATAACTGACTGAACAGTCACTGTACTGGGCCTTCTTCCCTTTGTGGGCTCCACTGGTCAACTAGGAGATTATTTAAACATTAATTAATTGTTTCCTTGAAAAATGGAGTCCACCTAGCTCCCCTCAGCACCTACGTATTCCTTTCTTCATTCCTATAAATACCAAAACTCAGGAGTCAAGACCTTACATTTCATTTCCAGTTATTATATATAATCAGAACTAACACAGAGAGAAAGAAAGAGGTACATCATACAACATACATGGAGGAGCTAATGAAAAGAAACATAGAACTTGAGAAGCAACTGAGAGATATTAAAGAGAGGGAGGTGGTGCTAAAAACAGAGCTCGATCGCACGCTTACGCGTCTACATTTTGTCGAGGAGGCCGAGGAGCGGCTTTGCTATCAGATGGGGGATCTCGAGGCGGAAGCCGTGGAACTGGCTCACACGTATCGGTTACATGTGAAGGAGCTCTCTGATCAACTCACTGCTGCTCTTGGGTTGCTCAGATCAACCAATTCAGTTTGTTAGTTAGTTAGTTAGTTAATTAGACTATGCTTTAATTATATATACCATCTGTATATATATATGGCTTATTTATTAGTAAGGTGGAAGAAGTGAGTTCCTTTGTTAATCTTTTATGTTAATTCTTTCATTTGACTTTTCCTTTTCATATTTTGTTTCCCTTTTTTGTTTTATTTGTCTTGGTGTTGGTTAATAGAAGGGATTGGGTTTTTGTTCAAAGGTTTTGAACAAAGCTTCAACTAAAGTTAAGCTTAAACGTCTGATTTGCATTGAGATTCGTGCAAACATATTTAAAACTTAATAAATTTAAATAACTCTTTGAATTATCTAAATGTCTTTACGGCTTTCGATGCAAATCAGACAGTTTAAATCCGACTTTAGATGAAACTTTGTCCAAAGTTATTTGAACAAAAACCCCACCCAATAATAAATAGTGACAATATAAACAAATTATATAACTAAAATGATGCATGAAGTAAAATTAGCTGTGTCAAGTAACAAATATTAATATTTACTTGTTATTTTGTTTTCATTAGATGCATAAGATCAAATTAAAGGAATATGTTCTAATAAAAGTTTGATTGTGACTTTATGAAAGCAAACTACGCACTAAATCACTTGAGATGTGTATGGGGCTATGAGCTATTAAATGATATTAGTGCCTTAAGTTCATATTCGGTTAATATGTTTCAATAATTTCCATTTATTTCTTCAAAACACTTAATTTTTTTTTAAATATTGCATTTTGACTAAAAAAAAGTATGCTTTGTTGCATTATTGAGAATTAGTATAAAAGAAATAGTAATATATATTTACACCCGTTTTACTGTTCAGTTCAAAATTTATAATTCTTTCAATTAGCACAGTCACTTTTGTGTCAAAGTAATATATACTTTAGATTAACATAAACACTTAATTGTTTCAATTTCAAACTATTTTATTAATTGACAACTTCTACCTATTTCAAATAGTAAAAAATATCTAAAAATTTCAAACTAGCAACATAGCTTACTTCTTTTAGTCAAAATGCACACCTTAAAAAAAATAAAAAAACACACTTGAGTTTGAGTGTTCTTGAAGAAATATTAACAATTTCAAAATTTCCAATAATTGCAAAATTTTCCAATTAGAATGAGTTCAATGAACACGTGCCTCCACTGGAATGCACACTTATTTAATTCGAAATGAATGCCTGCCGGATTATTAAGTTAAAGATAGTTGTTAACACTGACCAAATGTACAACAACTCAAATGATCAGATTACCAAAATACACATTTTATAGCAAAATGAAAAATACTTTTTGACTTTAATGAAAATTTCATTGAATCAAAATAAATAATAGACTCTATTCATTTCTTTTTTTTTAAGTTAGGGGGAAATTAATAACGTTGGGGATATGAGGGCAAAATGTTTTTTTTTTCTATAAAAATTGAAGGTCAAGCCCCCAAACTATTTAATATTCTTGTTATTATAATAAATAATTTCTCTTATTCGAGTTTCGAACCCATGACTTTCCATATAGATATCATGTGCTTTGTTACTAAATTAAAGACTACTTCTACAAAACACTTTTAAATAACCATTAATCCATGATATATTTTGTTGTTGACGATAGAAGTTATAAAAAGAAAAATTAAAGATTTCTATATTTCTAAAAATGTGAAGCAATCGTTCTCTCTTCAATAAAATGCATGAAAAATAATATTCCAGACACTACAGAAAACCGCCCAAACCGCCCAAAAACATGATAAATTTGTTTTTAAATATATTCGTTTTCATGCGTGCGTGATTATAATTTTATATTGTTGGAAGTCGTTAACAAAGATCCAATCAACTTGATCCAAATTTTATTTGCTTGACCCAGTTGCAAATTTCAGATTAGGTCGCTTTCACCAATTACATGCATTGGATGAAATGTTAGGGTTTACTATTTGCTGTATTTTATTCAATATTCATCCATTTTTCGTCATTCTACTAATTAATTCCTATGTTTGATGTTTTGTTTGATGGATTTGTTTCATTCTATTAACTGCACTTGATAATGAATATTCCGATGCTTTGTTTGATGAGCTTCATATATATATATATATATATATATATATATATATATATATATATATATATATATATATATATATATATATATATATATATATATATATATATATATTTATATATATTATCTATTTTTTAAAATTGTATAATAGTAGTCCAAATAAAACTCAGCGAGCTAAATAAGCCAACTCGAACTAACTCGCTGCTAGCTTGATCCGATTATAAACTAAAATTTTAACTCGGCTCCTTAATCTCTCACATGTTTACTATGACAACAAGCTGATTACGAGCAGAGTCCAGCTCGTTGCCACCCGCAACTGCAACCTTTTCAAGGAAGTAAATTACATTATAACAAGCAAAATGAGTAGAATTCAGAGTAGGTCTGATGCCCATCGGACCTACCTTGGTTCGATGGGTACAATGATCATTAGATTGCATCAAGATTCGTGCAAAGTACATTAAAACCCGTGCGAGTCTATTTCAATTTCCGTACACACATATCTTAATGCTAATTGAACCTAAAAATAGATCCGATGCCCATCGGACCTACTCCTTTCTCAAACGAGTAAAATAAAATAGTTTTTGCTGTAGATGAAAGAAGAGCAACAAAAAGACTCTCTATCACGCCACCATAACTAAGAACAAAAATGATATATGATTGATACCACAAAGAGTCAATTTTTTTCTTGCAAGGTCATCCATCAATTTAATGAAATACATTACTTCAAGCAACAAAACAAAAAGGAATATTATGACAAGTGACATATCAATTAAGACATAAATTTACTAAGTTTATGGGATATCTTGAGGTAGAGTGTAGAGATGGATCATAAATAATCTATCAACTCAAGAGAACTATTTGGGAGGTGTTTGGCGAATTTATGATTTCAAATATTATAGTTATATATATTAAAATTTAATCAAATTTTTATTTTTTATAAAGAAAATATATAGTTTGGATTTCCTCACAAAATATTAAATGTAGTAAGTACGATTTGAAGTTAATTTTCTATATCCACAAAATAAAATTCTTACCACTAAGCTACACATACACATCTACAATAGACATTTAATATTAATTTTCTATATCCCAAAATAAAATTCTTACCACTAAGCTACACATACGCATCTACAATAGACATTTAATATTTTAGAGAGACTGCACCATATAAACTTTTTAAAAAAATTATACACTGTTATTTTATCTATAGGTAAGCACTCTATAAGTACTATAAGATTGTCTTCTAAACTTGATAGTTTATCCTAATTTCCTTGTTAATCTAGTTGACATGATAAACCCTTTTCTTAATTTCCAGCTAGAAATAAATAAAGTCAAACATGGGGAAGCCGGACATTTAAACTATGAGGATCAATTATATTAAATTTTTAAGTTGAGAATGAGGATTAATTTTATAGTACCCATAACATTAATTATAAATTATATAGAAAATCATGCATAAATACAATTTTTTTGTAAACAATTGAGGGCAATTGACCCCATTCAATATACATAAATCCATCTATAGTAAAATGATAGAACATAAGATTTTAAACAATGATATTTTTTAAATTAATATTAACATTCAATTTGTATTTTTGTTATTCTATAATTCAAGTATAATAACACAGGTGCTAAAATATGTTAGCCGACACTTGACACATGAAATATGAAAGATAAGTTACATTTTTTGCTTTCTCTTTTTTTTTTTAAAAAAATTTGGTAGAGACTACTAAGAACGATCTCTCTCTCATCCAAACACACACTTTTTTTTCTCTGTGAGAATTTGACAGCGGCCACCAAACTCTCTCTTTCTCGTATCTGATCTTCTCTCTAACAAATAAATTATACAATTGATGCAAAAATTTGTATCCGGTGAAAAAGTGAATTTCTTGTTGTATCTCCTTCGCATTTCAAAATTATCCAAAATTGTTTTGCAAAAGTTAGGTAAAAATATGTCATTTTACTAAAATGGTATGGTAAAAAAAAAGTATTGTAGTATATATATTGCAAAGTGTTTTTTCATTAAGAAAATTACTTTTTTTCTAAATTAGGAGTTTTGTGACAAATACAATCATGGATCCTATGATGGCAAAAAAATGGGAAAAAAAAAAACTGAAGTTATGTTACCAAAGATTGTTAATTTCATTTCTTATCACAATCTTTAGTTTGATTTTCTCCTAAAAAACAAATTAGAAACATTTAACTAATTTATCATAACTATTAACTAGGGAATATTATAATTGGCGATGAGGGTTATCTTACCAACGTCTTCAATTTCTGGTTTCCTTGTTCAACTCCAAATGTTTACTTATTTTGTTTTGCACAAGGCTCGCGTGTGAGGTCGATTCCCTTTATCATAACAGCTTCAAAGCTATGTCCTTCACTGTTTTAATTATATTTTTGGTTCACAGTTTATAAGGCCATGAAAAGACATAATATTGACGATGAGAATTGACAGGGCAAGACGGCAAGTTTTGTGTTTCTTCTACGGAACCAAAGCAACAAATTGTGTGAGACATGGGTATCAAGAAAATTAGGTTGTGAGTATGAACAAAATGAAAAGGTTTTATAACTTGTATATATATATATATTAAAAAATATTAAGGTGTCACTAGTAATTGTTATTCTGTCATTCTGTGCAGACTATGGATTGGAGACATGAATTTTGTTCCTCTTTGTAGTTGTACAACTCTGTCGGAGAGGAGATCAACACACAAAATTCTTATGTGTCATGAAAAATATTTTATGGATGAAATATTTTGTACATGCATGTGGCATTGTGGCATGACACTTTAGTGCTAGTCATGTTTTACCATGTTTAAATTCAATTAAATTTCAATATACATAATTAAAAATTAAAAATTATAGGGGTGACTAAGTATCCCTATGATTAGCTGTAGATCCGCTCATGCATCAGCTTTATTTTGTTGGTAGAATTGCCTGCTGGAAATTAAATTCAATTTTCAGCTAATACATGCCTGTTAAAGAAGTCTAGTTTAAGGTTAGAGCAAGATAATTATTTCCTCCAAAAAAGGAAAGATGATTTTTTTTCTCCACTTTATAGGAAAGGCTTTGGGTATTTTGTATGTTTTTTTTATCATACCATGATGATACTCTTAATTCTTGTTTCAACTCAGCAGAAGTAAGAAAAAGAGCAAAACAAAACAAATTCAATTACATAAACCAGTAGCAAAACTGGATCAAGATGGCACAAGAGAAAAACATATCATAACTATTGAGTAAAATATCAAAAACATATATGCACACACAACCATTTCTGAAAAAAAAAATGGCTCTCTATTGACAAATGTAAATAGGGAAATAGCTAGCATCCACTAATGATGGATTTCTAGGGCGTAAAAGAAAAATGAAAATTTAATTATTAACAAATAAAAATAGATAAAACCTCATGTTAGAGGTTGTGCTCTTGTGAAAATGAAGACCCCACCGCCTCCTACTGCACGGCCCAAAAGCATATCTCGATCCAGATAGGAGAGATAATATAACCCACCGGGGGATCCCCTGCAATTCAACTTGGTTTGAAATCTTTCTAATTAAAAAAAAAATTCAGAATGAATGGAGCAAGAAATTCTTAGCTCCAATTAAACCATGCATAGAATTAATGTACCTATTTGGACCATTGAGAGGTACTTGAGCCCGAAAAGTTTTGAGAAATTGCAATATCTGCACTCAAATTTTTAAAATCCATTAATAAAATAAAACACACATCATAACATTGGTTCTCTTAAATATTGCAATGACATACCTGTAGGCTTACGAAAGTGCGAGGAAGGATTGCAGGTGCTATCAAAGCTTGCAGTTCATCGCTTATTTTTATATTTTCCAGAGCAACCTGTTAATTATAAAATTACTTATATATTAAACGAACAACAAAATATATTCTACAACCATAATTTGGAAAAAATGAAATAGGATTTCACATTTAATTAATGTACCTCTTCAAACTGAAGGAAAATGTTGCGCTTTGATAAAACAGAAAACCTTGCAGAGACCAACAATGTAGCACCTTCTTGCTCCTATACAAATCACTAAAAAAATTAACGATAAATAGCTAACTCCAATAAGTTAATATCCACAGGACTATTGCTTTGAAGTTGAAATTACGAGCATTTGGATCAGTTAGTAAGCCCATTACATAGGAAAAACTGAAGTATTATTGGTACATGAATGAAATAACTAAATTGGAACCTGAACTCTTATTTCAACCAAGTAGGTCCTGAAACTTTCTATATTATATTACAGGGGTAGATAACAGCAATCCAGTTTGCTTTTTATTTTTTGTCAATCAAACAATAAAAAGAAGGGAGAATTTCATGTATACCCCTCAAAAACCTGGAAATTACTTATCCCCCCCCTTTAAAGTTCGTAACATCATATTTACCCTTCTAAATTTCAAAAACTCACAAATTTTACCCAATATATTGCATTTTCTTTTAAAACTCCTTCTAAATTTATAAAATACCCATTTTACCCTTTATTAAAAAAATTAAAATATTAGTCTGTATAAGATAAATGTTCGTTCTTCTAATCGGTTGATTTTCGAGGGCAAACAGATCATTTCTCTACTTGTCTATCCCTTCAGATACTCCTTCAGTTGATAATTAAAAAGACCTAGATAGTTGGCATGGAGTTGAGAATATACTGTGAAACAAAGGATCCAAGCACTCTTGAGCATCCTAATAAAAAAGCAAGATACTAATTGCCAACTCCCATCCTCCTCTCCCTCTTCCTTTGCCTCTCGAACCGTATCTCATATAGTTGTTTAATGTGGCCCATGAGGCCACATCAGGCCCATGCTGTGGTCGTCTCAGAATTTGGTGTACAGACAAGGAACAAGTTGGCGTTGTTTAGAAAACTTAGATAACCAAGTTGGTCAAAACAAGAGTTCAGGTTCCAATTTCAGTCTTTGGTTAAAGTTCTCGGACCAATATATGAATTTTCCTTGCTATATATATTAATATTTTACTACAATTTTACCTCCAAGAAGGGTTCGATGCTCCATCGCACTACATTTCGCACAATGCCTCCATTGGTCTTATCTTTACACTCAAATTTCTGGTAAATCTGTCCAATCTGAAAAAACCCAAACAAATTGCATTAAACATAAAAAAAAAAAAAAAACCAAATTGCAGGGTTTGTTTGTATTGCAAATGAATCAACAATTGAAGAACAAATACAAAACCTGAAGAAAAGGAAGTCTTGATGCAGCCTCAAAGAGAACCACAACATCCCCTGCTGAAGTATAGTTCAACCGCCACGTCCCATCCAGTTTCTCTAGATCAATTGTCGATCCTGCTCCATATTCTTCCACTTCAACCTGTGAATTCAAAGAAGGTACATGTCATAACAGAAACTGAGAGAAACATTACTGCACTGCACAAGCTTAATCCTTGATGAGAGGGAGGATTGATTACATACAAGTGCTTCCTCAATGGCAGAGCGCTGATCCGGAGTTGCGACGAGGCCACGCTGTGTCTCTTGGATCACCTGGAGTAGGTTGTGTTTCTTGCTCTCTAGTTCCTTGGCCTGCGCCAAGAGAGCGTGGAGAGGTTAGTAAATGCAGAAAACAGTACCGAGGGAAGAGAGAGAGAGTACCGGAGGAGGAGTAACGGCTGAGATGGAGGCTCTGGGAGGTGTCAATTTGTGGAGGAGACGACGGTGGCCTGAGATAGAGACCCCTGGGATTGGGTGGAGGAGAGAGAAGGTTCGCTCCATTTTGGCTACGCAGCTGCTTCCAGTTCTCGTTTCCACCGAGCAACAGCGTTCAGTACCACTGCATTGCACTGCACATGGTCGATAATTTTTCGTTCCATTTGGGCCGGGCCGAGTTGAGAAAAACCCAGCCCAGGGAGTAATTGTTATCTTGTGTAGTTTGGTATCATTTGAGATTTTACTAACTTCCATGTATTTATTATTGGACCTTAAACTCTGTTTTATTTGTCAATATAATAACTATATAAGGCTGGATAGAATTGAAGTTTGAATTTGATTTGTTCGCATTCCAATAAAAGCGAGTCCAACTTGATCTGACGAGCCAAATTCTGACAAGTGTTCACGATGCAATAATAACAACATGTCGTTGAATCGAACGAGCAAAGCTCAAATTTCAGATGAACTGAACTCAAGTTCTATTGCAGGTTGAAATTCAAACCGTTACTTTCACGCAAACCTCTACAAAATCATCCCGTAAACATTACTCCAAACTTTTCATGCATCTTGATATAATGATATGCGTATTTAACCATGATGTCGACAGATAATATATTAATATTGATATGCGTATTTAACAACGGTTATATAGTTTTGACCAGCTGAAAACATGTTTTGACAACTGTCAATATAAGAATGAACACTTAATTGAAATGCACACTTGCTTATTCATTTTTATTTTTCCTTTTTAGAACATCATGAAATACAATTAGACATAATTTAAGTTGTGAGAGATAAAAAAAACTACATATAATGTTCCAAACTGAAACCCAACTTTTGATACCCAAATGGTAACAAACTAATATAAAAATATTAACCACAGCAGAATAACTCGAGTTTACTGTAAATAGGAAATTTGAAGCTTTTATTTAGCAAGATTTATTAGGCCAGAGATAAAATAATAGAATTGCATTTCATTGATTCCATCTTGAATAGAGATACATCTTGAATTTATAGTCACGGTTTACAAGTATAACAATCTATAACAAACCAACTAATCTAACTAATTATTGTTAAAAATCCTAATCAATTTTGCTTGATTCAGTTTGACTTGGTCAAATCTTGTTTGCTCCTGTTGACTTGGTCAACACTGATTCTTCTATTATTCTTTACTGGGTATCATTCTGTACTTGTTCACCCCTATCTCGCCTGATGCCTCTTTTAACCATGAAGACCTCAATGTATCAGGATTACAAATGTTACCAATCATTTATTTGGCATCAAGTTCTCACTTCTCATTGGTTCAGAGCATCTGCCAAATAGTAACATACTCAAAATAAATAAATAATGTTCAAATTTTATATTGAAGATTCAAATATAATTTCTTTCAGTCACCACCCAGTCTTTTTTGTTTATTAGGCCGATTTCAATTTCAAAAGAGGCATTGCATTGTACCAAGCTGGCAAGTCCTAACAGTGCTATCAGTATTAGTAAAACCAGCCAATACAGTAAATATTTACATGTCAATTGTAAGTAACATATTTCTGAGAGGACACTAACCTCGTTACATTTTGAGCAAAGATAGCAAAACCCATGACTTCACTGTCCAATGATAAACCGAGCAAAGCCATCTACCTGCATAAAAGGGAAATTGAACCAATTAGGTTTGAAATCTTCCAAGTTGAACAAACATTAAAAAAGAAATTAAAATATACAAAAGACTTGGTGGCGGAATTTATCCTGCAAAACAACTAAATTAAGAAGAAAAAATAAACAAAAAATAAACAGTGTCAGTACGAATCATCCACAAGTAACCTGAAATATGGTCAAACAAACATAACAGAAGAGTCTATAAAAACAAACCATACTACAATTTCACTTCATCGGCACACCTGCTAATTCAAATCGTTAGAAGTGTCTCTTTTCATTTACAAAGACAAATCATTAAAATAAAGTTAACTTTTCATAAATTAAGCAACTGCCCCTGAATGAAATAAACCAGCAAACAAGAAATTACAACTATACAAGCAGCACAGATGCATTACTCCATACAAAACTGGAAAGGAAAGGGAAAAAGAAAGAAAGATTAAGAAACAAGATAACATTTCCAATTAACCGCCAGAACATAAGTCCGTCATTACTCAATTACTCATTACTTAGTCTCTAAATGTCAAGACATATCTAATATCCCAACTTAAGGGAACTTATTTCACCGTAGTCAAAGTTGCCAAGTAGACAGTTTCAGACAACAGGGCAAAAGAAAAAGAAAGAAAATAAAATGAAGAAAGAAAAAAACAGTACTACTAGTAGTAGACAGCAGTCAACATCCCAACTAACAGGCCAACATCATCTAATTAGCTCATATCCATTCCATCCCCGGCCTGACTTGGGATTGGTGCAACAACCCCATAAGACCTCTCGAACGGTGACTCTCTCCTCCTCCTCTTAAACCCGCAACCACCTCCTTCAGATGTCTCGACCCTCTCAGTCTCTATCTTCCTCCTGACGCCTCTCACTGCTTGCGCCTCCAATGGAGAGAGAGGGAACACCTGGCCACTGACCCTACAGAGAGAGCTATGGTTGTCATACAGGATTCGCTGGTCACAGTTCTTGTCACAAATGTGGGTGAGGCCAGTGAGCCGGCACCGGTACATGTTGCCGAAGATGTGCTCATTCTGGCACCGATAGTCACACTTGTGGGTCGGGGTGGGCCCGTCTGGGCAGAGGATGCTGGATAGGAAGATCGCATGGTTATGCTCAGAGACGATCACAGGCTTGCCGAATAGCTCCATTGCTTTCTGCAAGCCCAAAAAACCGACGTTTTTCTTTAGATATCAGATTGATTTGTGGACTCAGGACTGCGATGCTGAGGAGTTGAAGCTGGATTTGATGCGGCACTGGCTGTGTGGAGATCCGTGTAGTGGGAACTCATTGATTTAAAGGTGTAATTGGCCCTGGGGCATAGGATCAGGGAATAGATACACGGATCGCTACATCAGCCATTACCACAGGTGATTAGAGTTCTAGCTAGAAAAAGAGAGGCGGTTTCCTGCTTCCTAGTTAGATAATTGCTGTTTTATTCACGGAAAAAATGAGCAATAAAATTGTTCCTTTCATATTTCTTTTTCTCCTTTCTCTCTCTTGTTTCGTTTTCCCTATTGGATTTCAGATCGTAAAAATCGTAACGGTTCAAAAGGAAAACGAAGAAAATTTGAAAAAACAAAACGAGCAAGCTGCCAAAACTGCTCCAATTGATTAAAATCAGAAAAGACAAAAGGCGATAATAACAGATCCAAGCAAAAACTCGAGATAAGACACGGCGTTCGAACAATTATTAGTTTATTACCGTTTCAAACCGCGAAGAATCAAAAACCCTCTCAAAATAAGCAATTCAAACCCATACAATTCAAATTAATGTTCAACAACTTAGATAAATCACGTGAATCGTACTCAGGCTTAGCAAATTAAAGGGAGATAATAGAGAACTTACTCAAAAATCTCTGGATAAAGCCAAAAAGAGAGAAATCGAGCTAGATCCGACTCTCCTCTCTCTTCCTACACCTCTCTTTTCTCTCTCTAAAAAGAGACTTCCTTCAAAACTCTTTTTCGCCGCGTGCCAGTAAAATTTACAACAACCAAAGGTCTAGTGGGGTGGTTTATTTATAGAACGAACTCGCCTCAGTCCTGGTCCCCTGGGAATCACTAATGGTTAAATACACCAGGTCCTCGTAGACCATTCGATAAGGCAATCTGGGACCCAATGTCAGTTTCAGAGAGAAGTTACAACGAGCTCGCCTCAGTCCTGGTCCCCTGGCAATACTAAAGATTAAATAAACCAGTTCCTCGTAGACCATTGAATAAGGCAATCTGGGGCCCATTGTCAGTCCAAAAGTAGTTAGAACGATCTCGCCGGTCCTGGTCCCCAGGAAATCACTGAACATTAGATAAACCAGGTCCTCGTAGGCCAACGGATAAGGGGATATGGGACCCAAATATCAGTGTCAAAAGGTGGTTAGAGTCGCTACCTGGAACTTCATTTTTGTGATGAAAATGAAATCCCGTCGTAAGGAAACTGTTCTAGGAAAATTATATGTAGGTACGGAGAAGATGCAAGCGGGTTTCGTGATCGGCTCGGCTCGGCTTGAGATCAGCTTAACATGCTTTTAATTCGGAGTTAGGGCAAAAGTAGGTGGAACTGTGGAAGTCAAGAAAGCACAGAAAAGTCGTTTTATTTTAATTGTATGAGGGTACAATTATTATTTATTTAAATAAATATCATACGTTCCGTATTAGACCAAGAAATCTCTCTACAGTGACAGTTATACTTATAATTGTTTCTTGTTATTGACTTTTTTATAATATTGTTTGATATCACAAACAAAATTTTCAGAGCCTATATATAGAGGATATATTATCATTTCTCTAATTTTAGACTTATAACGACCACCTCTAAAATATTAAATCTGACTATCACACTTCTTTTTTAGAACGTGTTTTATAACGTTTTTATTAAAAGAAAGAGAACAAAAATGGGAGAAAAACAGGTGTGTAACAGTAACTACCGACGCAGGTAATTTGTTTTAGAATTGAAAATTTTAATTGAGAGCAAGGAGTGAGGAGGTGGTTGCTCTCCTAAAATTGGACATTTTCATTTGAAAATTTTAATTGTTTTAAATTAATCAATCCATACTTAAATTGGGTGGTTATATTTAAGTCCAAAAAAATTTTAGTTACCACTCTGAAATTTCAAAATTTTCAAAAATTGCCACCAATGCACATCACTTTTGGCTGCGCATAATTTTGTTAATTTTATTTTTAACATAATTTCTTTTAAACAGAAATTTTTTTGAGTTAGTTTTGATCAGATTTTTTTTAGGTTACAGGTTTGATCATATTTTTTACTGCGCAGAAAGATAACAAAACAAAAAAATTACTTAATAAAAATGTATAATTCCAAACACAATAAAAAGATAACAAAAAAGGAAAAAGAAAACACCAGTCTACGCATGTGCCAAAAATAGTACGTATACCCAGTCTGCGGCTATGGCTAAGTTTTGAATTTTTTCTAAATGCGGTGGTAATATCATAATTTTAAAATTTAAGAGTGGTAAGTAAAAAGTTTCTCTAAAAAAAGAGTGGTAACTAAAAAAAAATCAGTATTTAAGCTTATCTCCCACATAACGAAATGAAGGAAAAAGAATGTTAAGATTAGTTACTCAACTCATCAACGACTAATTTATATACATTAATGGATGAGGTTAAATTTGCTAAAAAATATATATATAAAAGTCAAAATTAGATATTGTTCCGGTTATACTGATGCAAAAGGGTCGGAAGGTGCGGTGCACTAACCTTGGAAAATATAATGGGTTATCTAACTCTTAGAAAAGATTGACAGTTGATTAGCGGTCAATAATATATTAAAGAATAACTAAAATAAAGATAGTTGCTAATTATTGAATTGGGTTATCTAATTATTTGGATGAAAAGAAGTCCAAAACAATTGGAATATGGTACAAATTATAGAGTAGGTGATCTACCGTTTTGGGAATTTGGGATGCCTCTCTGAAAAGTAAGTTTCTTTTGTTAATTAAAGCTAAAAGGCAAGAGAATATTTTGACCTTATTGGGGACTTACTATTTTTAATTTAAATTTTAGCAGTTTATTTAAATTGTAATAACCACATGTCAATAATTCGACTCATCAGAGCAAAATATACAGCCCATTAATTAAGCAGTCACACTTTAATTCCTTCTCTTTCTTATATTAGCAAAATATACAGCCCATTAATTAAGCAGTCACACTTTAATTCCTTCTCTTTCTTATATTAGAAAAACTATTAGGTCCTGTTCGGCCGCTCCACTGTTCTCGCGGAAAAAGAAAAATTCAGTTCAATTCTCACGCCCATACCATTTCCAATGACCCGTCGAACAGACCCTTAATCATTAGACTTCACTGATCACTAGAGTTATTATGAGTTTGGTTGGCGTGTTATCGATAGTATTGCAATATGTCATGCCATCGTCTCGAAAACCAATGCGATATATTTCAATCAGCGAATCCAAATAATTGAAATTGATCTACTGCACAACTGATTTGTTAACATATAAAATTTATAAATTTCTAATTCATTTTAGTAATTGATGTGTAAGAAAATATTGAAAATTGAATGCATTAAAATTAATTTATAAATCTTCATTTTTTTACAGCTTGACTTTATATATTTATTAAATTTGTGTAGATTGATTTTAATAATTTTCTCAATGGACCAATTATACGTACATTGATGTGTCAATTCCGCACCGCCAAATCATAAAAGTTACAATATCTCGCTATCATAATTTTTGTGAACCGTCTGATAAAAAAAAAAACAAATGTCTCCCCGATACCTTCTAGTTTTGTTTTGAATTATTTTCCTTTTTTTATATTTGTCATTATATTTTGTTCGGACACTCCGAACGCAAATATCTTGGACACTTAGATGTTTAATTTTGGGAGATGTTTGTATTTTATATTTATTTTGAAATAATTTTAGAATTGACTTTGTTTGTCGAAAGGTTCAACTGTCATCATGCAAATGAAAAATTTAGAGACAATACGGATATATGCAATCTTTCTTCAAAGTATAACGAATATTTAATTTGTTGCGAAAGCTTCAAGATTCATTTTGTACTAATATAATTTTAGAAATTTAAGTTGATTTCTTTGAAAAGGTTAAAGGAATTTTATATTATTAAAAAAATAATTATATTAAAATTTCAATTGGCTTGGTTGATGACCTTTTGTATCTTTTATTCTTAGGCAAAGCTAGAAAATTAAGATAGAGAGATGACCAGCGAAATTTGAACTCAAGTCTTCACAATTTGTACAAATTGAACAACTAAAGTACCAGCACACATGAGATTATTTATCCAGGGGTCCGAACTAAATAAAAAATTTAAGAAAAAAATACAGTTAATATTCAAAATACACATTTTTTTTATGAAATTATAGGGGTGGCTAAGCATCTCTGAGCTATATGTAGATCTGCCCCTGCTTTTGTTTGTAGATAAGAACAGTATATTTATAGATATTTTTAGTGGAAATTAGAATTACTATTTTCTGAAGAGTAAAACAAATAAGAAAAAATAGAAATGTAAAAGGAAAAATAAAGAAACGTAGTTCTCATGAACATTGTAATCCTGCCATTAGTTTGAAAAAATAAAAATAAAAAATACACGAAGTTTTAATTTGTCTTGTTATGCTTATTCAATCAGAAAGAAAATAACACCAGCAAAATTACGTATTTCGTCTTTTAAAAAGCATACCATCATAATTATCTCTGTAATTTAGGAAATATAAATTGGATAAACATCGGAGTGGTCATTTTTAATTTAGAAGAATAAATATGATATTAAATATATTGGAGGGACGTAATTTAAAATCAGTAAAGGATGTATATGGAATTTTTAAATAAACCTGGTGTATAATTTACCATAGACCACATACACTGAACCCTGTAGCTGTTGCTACCATAAAAGAAACAATTGCAAATTTGCACTTGATTGGATAAGATACATTTCTTCATAGCCACTCGCAAATTTATTCCGGGTACGCTGATACTGTACAGAATTATCCTAGAATAGATAGATATATAGTTATACATTTTTTTCAACGAAAAGAGCATAATAATATATTAATATTCTCTAATCTCTATCATCATTGCTCGACACGATAATCAGAATCAACCGACAAGTCCCTTGTAAAGTTGAAACATGTTGTTCGACAAGACGGATCCAACGGCAGGTGAGCCGGACTTTCAAGCCATCTAGATGCGGCTCGGTTCGGCTCGGCGCGCTTAATTAAACCGACCAGTCGATAATAATTGATCGGTTCAGCTGAGCCGAGACACGTCACTCGTCTAGAAATGAAGCCGGCTAAATCCTAGTTGAGAAAGACAAAATTACTGTAGGATGCTCTGTGTCCAACGTGCCACTTCTAAAGATGTAACTGGTCGTTCAAGTTTCAACCAGTATTGCTTTACCCAATGAGATTGCGTACGGTTTGAAGTGAGAGAATGTGCCTCAGTAAATCAGAGTAGCGTGTAACATAAGATTCAGCGTACACCAATCACGTGATCGATCAAATTTTAAATAATAAACGTAGAGAGACCAAAATAACGTGGGAATCGGTGATGGGGCCCACAAGTTTGTCTCTATACTGCGTTTTGGTATCCTACTCCCCACTCCCCACGAGTTCAAATGACCTGAGGTAAAATAAATTTTGTGTTTATATTTCGACCGTCCGATCTACTTTGGCACAAATATGGAAGGTCTCTGTGCATTGATTCTTCCAGGATTCTGATCGGACGGTCCTAATTTCATCATAAAATTTGTTTTACTTTAGAGGCACGGACTCAGTCCCCACTCCTCACCCACCTCGTTTCCGGGACGGCATCCTCTGACTTTTATTGTGCAGCAGGATGCTGCACTTTTGGACGGTCCAGATTTAATCTCAGCAGGTGAGTGCTCGGATGATGGAGGGGGCAGTATTAATTTTCTTTAAAATTCGTGCCAAAATCTTATTTCGTCCGTCCGATCAAAAACGAACGGACTAGATTAAAAGTACAGCATCCTGCTGCACAATAAAAATGCAGCAGAGGATGCGATTCACCTCGGGTTTCCCATGCTGTGTCGTTTAATTACAGGTCCGTTGCTTCTGGCGCTTCGATCATCATCCAACGGTTTGTAGAGGTGTCTTATCCGGTATCGGCGCACGGCACGGGTTTGAAACACAACGCGTCAACGGGTATAAAGGTATCTATCTGTTTCTTTTTCCTCATACCCGCTAACGCGTCAGTTGTTCACTTGCATTTTTGTGAACCCGCTGCTGAAGCTCGCTCGGACTTGTTCAGTTGTTATTGATTTATAATAGATGGGATTTACGGATATGAAAATTCATAATTTAATTTACGGAAATTTATATACATGAAAATGTGTAAGAATTGCTGTTCAGATATATAGTGAGAAAATTTTCTTTTGAAAATGCTTGACACTAAGTAAATCTCCATCTCAGTAATTGAAATGGATTTCTAAATAACTGTCAACCACTACAGAGAAATTAAAACCTCTAAAATTTCTAAGCATTTTCTTGAAAGTAATTTTAGAGTTTCTAATAATTCACGTGACGATTAGAAATAATTTGAGCAAATCGTTTGGCCAGCATGGCGATTAGAAACAGTTTCATAATAAGAAATATTGTTGAATAATTTCTAAATAAGAAATTGCGAGACATCTTTGAAACTGGAATATAAATCGCCACGTCAGATTAGAAATCTCAAAAGTTTATGAGATTGAGATGCTCAATACTAATTTATTGTTAATAGTTATTAACATTATCTAAATGAAAGTAACTTTCTTAATTATAATATTTGAAAAATAGTAAAATTGTAATTAAAATTAAGGAAATAGTAAAAAAAAAGTTTTAAGAAAATCATGAAGAAAAATAATGATTATTAGTGTACTATGAATAAAATTACTAATTAAACGAGTTTTAACAAAAAAATGAATTTTATAAAGTGAACTTCCACATTAGACATACTCATTTATAATTATTCATAAGATCAGTTGTATTCAAATTTTTAATGCCTTAATAAGATGTGTAATTTATATTAATGATATTGGAATAATTGCAAAAATCATTATTATTTCCGATAATAGAAAATTTTCATTTGTAATTAGAAATTAAGACCCATCAGATATACATTTTCGATCATGGTGTTTTACGAAAGCGGGCTGAATTTTGACGATTTTTGAAAGGCCCATTAAGCAGCTCGGTATTTTGTTCCTTTTTCTAATTTTTCTGGTTCGGCTGGTTCATACTTCATACTGGGTGAATTGTATGAAATTGAGATTTGTTGTTGATGTTATCTGAGATCTGGGGCATGGTCAAAATTGCAGAATTTACCTGATCTGTATCGTATTTAAAATTATGGGTAAGAGTAAGATTTTTTTTCGTTAGTTTATCGGGTATGGGTAATGATTTTTTTCTGTTATATTATCCGTTTTCGTATAAGATAATTTTAAAAATAAATTATATACATAGATATATATTTGTATGAAAATGATACATGATACAATAAAGTTCTTTTGTATTTTATTAAATTTTCATAATACAAATTAGTTGTATTCATCATTATTACTTTTCTATCTTTTTTCTTATTTTGAAAAAATAGTTTATCGAAAGTGCAAATTAAAATGTCAATGACACTTTTTTATTCTTTTACCTAACCTGTACTGCATTCGAAAAAACAGATAAAGGTAAAGATATTTTTTCATTATCATAACAGATACAGACATGAAAATGACTACACCCGACCCGTATCGTACTATCACATTAAATTAGCGAAAATTGAAAAAAAAAAATGAGAGAAATAAGTTGCAATGATTGGGTTGAGAATCTGTTAGTCTCTCGCTGTTAAGTAATTCCTTTCTTCTTTCTTATGATTGAATACAAACTAGATCACTCCAAAAAAAAAAAGATTTTGATTGAGTATAGTTTAGTATTTTTATAGTGATTACATGTGAATGAGTGTTTTACTGGGTTGGAATGTGGGTTTTACTGGGGTTTATGTGAATGAGTGTGATTATCCAATTACACTTGGATGTATTTTGCAATGATTAGCATGTGTCATTTCGTTGTTTGACCCTGTACCAGATGGTATGATAGCTAAGATTATTTAAAGTTAAAGTCCCAGGAGGGATTCAGCAAGAGGCACATTAATTAAGACTCTTTGACCATGGTTTAACTTGGTAGAGTATCAATATATATACCAGGTTCAGTATCTATTTTAAAACTGCTAAATAATTAATACATGACAAGAGCAATTCAGATAATGGATTTCTAAACTTAGAAAAGTTTACTGAGATATTTTAGAGCCATAACAATTTAATGAATTAAATAAACTATCATAGGAAAAAACTCCCCTCCTATGTCTTGCTCTTGTTTCCTTAATTCAAATAGGCAGAAATTCCCTATTTTCAGTTGATGATTTAACTTCACAAATCCACGCCAGCCTTCTCTTACGTATCTCATTTTCGTCTTTGTCGCAGAATAGAATGCACGATGTTCGCTTGCTGAACCGGCAACTGACAAATTAATCCTCCTCTGCTCACTTTGAAAGACTTTGCATGCAAAATTGTTTGGAAGTTTCTGGTACATAGTTACATATATTACAGTACAACAAAATAGTAAGTTTGTATCTTTCATTATGTAATTTGTCTTGTTTGTAGGCATTGCAAATAATTTTTTTTATAACAATAACAATGAAAAATGGAAAGAATAAAGCTTACGTACCAGGTAACAAGGTTTTTTTTCATCAATATAAATATTGAGAGCAGTCAATTTTTTTACCCACAGATCACTACCTTCTACTGTTTCTTGGGTGATTATACCATTCATAATCTCTTTTTGTTCTTCTGTCAGATTTTTTAATTTTCCGTGGGGTCCAGCACTCTGAATCTCTGTAAATTCTGGTACAAAAAAATGGGATTAATTTTAACTGATGAAATTTTATGTTTGTCTAACTTAAGTCACTTTCTTCAAATGCAATATAAATTATACAAATGACCAGTGCACCTAATGTGTCTAATTTTTATTACTTCTGAATCCCCACTTACTATGTTACAAACAATTATGATTTTTCAAAATATAAACACTCTTTGATCAGAAATTCAAATTTAGAAAAGAGAAGGGATGGAAATATGTATCTCTCATAAATTTTCAAACATAAATATGAAGAAACACCGACTTTTAATATCACTTGCGAGATCGAGGATGCCAAGCTCTTTCATCTTCTCCATGTTCGATTTGATCTTCTCTTCTCTGGCCTTTTCAATGCTCAACGGAGCTTGATCCATCTCGACCTTAATTGACCCTTGATCCATCTCGACCTTAATTGACCTATATCACAAACCACAATTTAAACCCATAAACCCAAATTTCATATTTTAGAATAATGTAACCTAAACTACAATTTAGTCCTAAACCCTATACAACAATTTTACAATTTAACCCTAAACCCTAAAAAATAAAACTCATATTAGTGATGAAAACCTATGATAAACAAAATTTAATATGTATAGGGACCTCAGTGTGACTTTTACAAGTTCCTCTTGTCAGTTTGTTTCATAATCTACTTAAATTACAAGCTTTAGGAACAACTGGGCAGAGTTTCCACTGGCAAAGGCTAAACCGAGCAAACCATGTCACAACCCTAAAATATTCAAACATAAATTAATAGAGAGAGAGAGAGAGAGAACCCAAAGGTACTTACCTAGAGTGAGAGTGCATCTTGCCTAAGGAAAGAGTGTCGGCGAAGAGCAATGGTTTCTACTTAATATACAACCACGTCAGGGGAAAGCGCTCAGGTGGCCTAACAGCTTTCAACTGAATCTGAACTTGTCGGGGCGTGCTCCCTTTCTAATCTTCTCCAGTAGGATTGATTGTCCTCTCTGGTTCTGATGGTTACGGTCCTTATGGACCCCTTTGTCAGCTCCTACTACCTCGGTCACAAAACGGGGACCACGTGCAGAGACCTTTTTCATTAGCGTCTCTCACTGACCCTGCTATCTTGAACTAGAGAAGGAAATTTGTCATGGCGTGATGAGTCACGTCACGTCACATGTGTCAATTACGTGACGTGACTCGCGTGTCGCGTGACGTGATTGCATTATATGAAAATTATACGCCATGTCACATCACGTCACGTCACGGTATAAAACACGTCACGTGTTCACGTATAGTCACGTGTGATCACAATTACGAAGATTATAGATACAATATGTACAATCAGAGTTGAGATTATTAATTTAGCTTAATAAATATTTATAATTTGAATTTATAACATTATTATTTACTCGTTTCAGATTTTTTAGAATTTTTGATATTTTTTATTTTTTTTTTCTGAATTTTTAACAATATATATTAAAATATAAAAAAAGTTCGACGTGACTAATTCACGTTATGTCACGTCACATATAGTCACATCATGTGTATTCACATCATGCGTGATCACAGGGTGACTACGCGTGACGTGATCTTTCGCGTGATGTGATCGTCTGCCGCTATTTTGGTCACGTCACGTGAAAAAAAAATTAATCACGTCACGTCACGTCACGTGACCAAATCACGGTGTGATTGTCATGTCACATATTTCCTTTTCTACCTTGAACCCCTTCTTCTCCAATTGTATAGCGCTGACCAACAGTAACCCCAAGTCCATCTTCTCTCCTAGCAGGGGGAGAGAGAGAGACAGAGAGATTTGGAGACATCGTGCAGTGCAGAGGCTGAGGCGTTCGGCGATTTGACAGGTGTTCAACGATTAGGTCAGGCAAGTAGGGAGGGAGAGCGATGCGACAGGGCATAGCTTAGGCGGGGCATGCGTACTGAACGGAGGTGAGGGATGCGAATAGTCCAGTACGCGACAGAGATATAGGAATTTTTTTTTAAATATGATCATATTTAAATCTTTTAACCAAAGAGATCACTGAATTGAATTTTTATGAAAAACAGCTAGGCAGTTTAATATGTAAACTAGAGCAAAAAAGAGTCTGCCTTCACAGATAGATCAATGGAGCTGTTTTCCATAAAAATTCAATCCAGTATACTTGTTTGATTAAAATATTTAAATATGATTCTATATATAAAAAAAAATTGAGATATAGGTTAGACGTAGCTCTGAACGTGCGTACTGACTGTTATAAAACGGTCGGTTCAATTTAGTTGTTTTGAAAAACCAAGACCAGATCGATCCATTTAAATCGATCTCATTCATAAAATCAACCGAACCAACCCATTGAAACTGAAAATTGCCAGTTTGGTTCAAAACCAAATAAACCGAACCATTTGAACACCCCTATCTAAAACCAATATTAAATAGGTAATTTTTACATCAAAATGAAGCATTATGTATTTTATACCGTTTGTTTATTAAGGCTTCATTACAAACAAAAAAATTGATGGCACCCATCATAAAACATAAATGAACCTAAATATCAAAGAAAGTAGGACGCAACTATAAACTATAAAGCTTAGTATTTCAAAGCACACAATTTTAAAATTAACTCCCTTTTAAATTAGCACGGATAAAGGGAAAAAAAATAGAAATATGAACAAGTAAGTTTTGATCATATGTTAATATCTAAGTATGAGGATATTTTTAATGTAAATAGTAAATACAAATACAAGATCATATTATATTTTCTTGGTGCATAGCATTGAAAGAATAGGTGCATAACAGTTTGACAAAGTTAAAAAAAATATATATATATATGATATGGATAGCAAAAAATGATCTAAAATATTGACAATTTTGTTTTATTTTTAAGTCATATTTTACCATCTTTCATAAATCGTAAAAAATAGTAAAAAATGTAAACTTAAAATTTGAGTTCAGAAGATGCAGACTCACAGTCCCCACTCCTCATTCACCTCGTTTACCATGTTGTGTTGTTTAATTAATCACAGGTTCGTTGCTGCTGACGCTTCGACTATCATCCAGCGTTAGTAGAGGTGTCTTAACAGGTATCGACGCCGGCATGGGTTTGAAACACAAAGCGGTAACGGGTACGAGGTAAGTATCTGTTTCTTTTTTAATTTTTTTGGCAGTTTATTTATTACAGTTGCCAGTTAATGTGGAAGCCAACAAACATTCGAACTCATTTTTATCAATCTAGTATGATTTTTGTATGTACGTTTCATTTTATTTCTTAGATAGCTCTAGTATGATTTTTGTCTTTCAGCTTTTCATTGAACAATGTAATACTTCTAACCGTGGAGTTACAACTTTATGTTAGATGATCAATTAAATTCTAGATTAACTCAAAGTTGGTACACACTCTATCTAAAATAATTAAAAACATATCTATTATCTTTTTTAAGTTCAAATGGATGTATTATTAAAGTTGGATATATGCTTGAATTGCCTTTTTATAATACTTCAAACCCGCCCATAAAATGACATAAGATTACAGCTAATTTTTATTACCAATCCATCTGTGAATGCATTATTATTATTATTATTATTTATTTTTTGTGCTTGGATTACATAGGATCAGTTATAATTCAGAGCTTATAAACAAATCTAATCTCGTCTTACAAACAAATCTCAGCACTCAAAGGGCATTATGCTTCTGCGTAGAACCTCTCAAAATAACATTTTCAAGTGGCAAAAACAAGAAATATTACGAAGATTATAAAACCACCAAACTATATACAACTGTTTCTATCTTTATTTTCCTAACGACCTGTACATTATGATATGTAATTTTGTATATGACTTGCATTTCTTGCTCATTATTGTCAGTAATTATCAATTGCTATACCATTATTGATATTAAATCGTTGGAAACAGCTTTAATCATTCAGAAATCTCGCAAATCATACATATACAAATTCAAAGCTTGTGATCAAGAGGCTAGGATATGCTCAATTAGCATGCACAAGCTTTAGAGGTTCATTCAGATGTACAAAATAACTCATTGCCCTATGTATTTCCTACCATTTATCAATACAAACAATGGTGCAACACAAAATAAAGCTTTTACAATGGTTGAACCAGCAAAACAAAAATAATCACACGAAAAGCTAACCTTCTACCGTACCCACAATGTAACAACCCTTATGGTAAAACTGAGAATAAAAGAGAAAGCAAGCATGCACACACTGACTGACGATACCTCTATTACAAGGGACCTTACAACAAATGGCCCCAAAGAATCAAACAACATTCCGGCATTTTATACTATGAAAGGGCCTCTATACAAAATTGTCTTTACACTGCCATCATCCTCTTCCACGAAACCCTTTCGATAAATGCAACACTGTTCTTACCAGGTAAGTTAATTGTAGCATCTTGTTTGAAATGTGCTGTATAAGATATCTAGGATGTAACCGGCTCGATTAAATATCATAGAAGGCCAGCGAGCATGGCACTGGGATCATTATAGCTACCAGGAGTCTGTGGAGATTGTGGCTGCACTGGAGCTGGTCCCACAGGACGAGCCACTGGAGAGGATGATTGCATAGCCATGGGAATGTTGATCAAGTGCTCTTTAATGAATTCTTTCAACCTATCAAGTATATCTTGCATAAGCTACAACTATTGAAACCTACTAAGAAAGTAATTATAAAGAAGGCCATAGAGATATACTCGAATGTTAATGCAGGATCTCCTGAGGCAAGTGTCATGCGTAGCTGTGTTCTGTCTGATGGGTCTGTTTCAACCCGTACCTATAGTAAGAGAGTACATCAATAAGTAGTTAACATGTGGAGATCAATGAAAATAGCAAACAATTTTATCTTACCAAGCAAAGCAAAGCCCGGGTGCTTTCCGAGTAGAAGGTACCACAAGCAACCAAGTTATTTGGATTTGTATCCTGGCCATTGGAAGAAAATTTCAGTAACTGAATAGGAGAAAATAACTAAGGAATTTAAGAAAGTTAAAAGTAACATACTAGCCCTGGAGAAACCGCCAAGTGAAGGCCCATAAACAAGTTAGCCATTTCAGGAAGGGTCATAGGTTTCACACCTCTAACCTGCTCAGTAAACAACAACAATTCAACATTAAAATGCTATTTAATTTTTCTAGTAACTTAAAAGGCAGTATTGACTTTGCTACATGGATAATAAATCTTATTTTCTAGTAACTCAGAAAGCAGTGTTAACTTTGCTCAGGATGTATAAATGGTAGTCTTTGACTCTGTTCAGTGTTGAATTCTCTGAGAATCACAAAAGACCTTATTTTATTGTCAGTGGTATTGCTAGGACTACTGCATTAAAATTATTGTTGTTGTTAGTGCTTATTTATACCACTAATTTTTTTTGAGAAACACAAATTTATTTATACCACTTCTTGAAGCTTCAAAGGGGGCCCAGCAACAGCTTTCCATTGTGGGAAGAACTCTTCAGGTGTCAGTGCAATTGGTTGCATGAACTTGTTCAAAACTGCCGGCAACCGAAGCTTGGCATTAACCTTCATTAAGCAAGCACGTAACATTTACTGTTAGTTGTCCCTCAATCGCCAAATCAACTATTTAGGGTAAAAAAAAGGAAAAGATACACACAGCTGTAGTTCCAAAATTATAGGAGAAATCTAGGACAGCAACATCTCTGCTCGCTCGAAGGTTGATAACTTCAATTGGACATTGCACCTGACAGAATGCAAAAAAATTATGGTAGGATTCAAAAATAAATGAAAAATTAATCTACAGAGAATAGAAAACCAATCCATTGAATATCACATGCTTCTGTTTTTATAACCAACTTCATCCATAAAAACCCAAGAAAATGGAAAAAGAGAGAGCAAAGAGGAAAAGGCACCCATCACTGACCTGAGCCCTAGGAGGAATCGTATCAGGTACAGAAGAGGGTTCCATTTTTAAATGGGCTGGAGGCAATATTAGAGCCCGCACTGATCCAAGAGGTGCTGTATTTTTGTTGCCAAAGAAGAGAATAAGGCGCCCATGATGGGCCCGCCATTCAGCTTTCACACCAATCTGCCAAAGTAGGAAGAGTATATAACATAAACCAAAAAAAATAAAATAAAATAAAGATTATAATGATACAGAGATTTTTCCGAGGGATACCTGAACGTATGGGTCCTCGTATAATACTCCACTGTCTTTCAGGCAAAGCAGATGAAATTTCTCAGCAATATTGACAACCGGCTGTATAATTAGAAGTAAGAAAATTTGATCATGTAATAATATAGATATCCATCTAGAAACCTAAAAATATGATAATGCACTCGAGCAGTGTTTTGTCAGACAAAAGAAAAGCATAAAAAATGAAACAACTACTAATCTGACTTCAAACATGAATACAAAATTCTTTTTGATAAAAAGGGCGAAAGGCAGATATTTTAGGGCACTACAGAATTCCATTACAAGTCAAAACTCTATACTGAACTCTCTAGTTGTGTATGTCAAGATGTGAATTAGGATTTGTGCTATCTTTAAGATTCCAATATGCATCTCAGATTGGAATGTTTCTCTCGGGGATATCTTTCTCTAGCTAGCACATCTCTACTTTCTCTCTCTGGCGCATCTATTTTGGAAAGTCTGTATTTGGTAATACACAGAATATATAAATTGTATTTGGTGGTACATATCTTCTACAAGAATATGTTGTAATTGATATGTATAAACGCAGGGTGTTGTCTTATATATAAGCTCAGGGTATTGTCTTTGAGGAATAAAAGAAAACTTTTGATAATAATTACTATTTTTCAATTTCAATTCTATCTAAATATTGTCATAAATCTTGTCAATTTGACCAAACCATATTACCCAATCACACACAAGACAATAAAAAGAAAGTTGACGTAGGAAACTTACCTGAACTGAGTTTGTTTGATCCTCCATAGTAGTGATAGCCAAAGCACCTGCCAATTCTTGACCCAAATCCAACCCCTGGTTTAGGTTTTGTTCCGGTACAGCTGCAACAGGAGCTGCTGGGCCTGAAGGAGGAACTTGCGGGCCTGGAGGAGCTGGTGGGCCCTCTATCATAAGAGGCCCCAATAAATCCACCAGCAGATCTGCTGCTGAGGGAGGAGGCTTTGCCGGCACAGGTTCAGCATTAACTGGTACTATTACCGGTTCAGGTTGAATCGGTGCAGGTGCAGGTTCAGGTTCAGGTTGAACTGGCAGCGGTTCATCTTTGCTCTCTGTTATCATTGCTGAACCATTCTCTACAGTAACTTCATGCTCAACTTCTTCCTACATATAAGAATATGAAAAACAAGCACCCAATAAATATACAAAGGAAAAAAAAACTAAGATTAATGTTCTTCAATACTAATGGAGAGGTGGGGAACAAACCACAGTTTGACTAGGTATTCTGACGAGGCTAAGTTGAGGGGTGATGGGTGCAGATCCATTTGCTGAGCGTGGATCTGAAGCAACAACTATGGCAGTGGAACTTTGCTGTTGATTTCTGAGTTTTATCGCACTTTGCTCTGCCGTGTCCACCTCAGCATCTTCAGCTTTTTTCAGCAAGGCCGACTAGATTTCACAAGGTAAACAGTTGACTTGTGATAACATATACAAATCTTTTCATATCATTTTTTTAACAGCAATGGAGAACTTCCATAAATAATCTAACTCTCATTGTTTTCTATTAAATTTGAATCATGATACCTGACGTTCGGGGAATTTCGGCATCTCAGCCAAAACATCTGCTAAGGCAGGGCCCTTACTGCTGAGTTCAAAGTATTCAACAGCTCTTTGCTGAATTTCCACATCGATATAACTCTCGTATCTAATAAAAAAAGAATAACACTTTTCTCAGTACACCAAGAGATGCACCATCTAAGTAACACATACCCAAGAGAAATACTACTCACTTTCTGAATATAATCAAAATTTGCTCCTGGAGTTCAGGATCCGGCGGCTGAGTGTGCATCAATATCTTGGCATAGCTTGAAAGCAGAATGGCAATAGTATCGGTTCTGAATGAGATGAAAAAGACAAATTATGACAATGCACCATCTGGGTTGTTACAAATTAAACAGACATTTAGATACAGAATAAACTACAGATATTAAGCATAAAAAAATTCCGTTCTTGTAGATTAGATAATTTTATTAATTGTTTTTATATTATAATGTAAGGAAAAAATGAGAAAAACATATTGAAAAAATCTTCTTTAGGATTTTCCCAAATCCCAAATCCTTTGCTCAACTCTCATTTGAAAATGAGAATACAAGGATTGCTACTTTCATACAATATCTTAATTATATTCTGTAAAATGATCGATCAAAATTTTTATTCTATTAATTAGTAACTTAACGCCATATGCGAAACTGAATGACAAACTTACGATACAGTAGGGATCTTGTCATTGAGAAGAAGAAACAACTCTTTCGGACTGCAACCTGGTCTATGAGCCAAAAGATGGCCGTACTCTCCAAGCAGGTACGCACTAATCTGTATATTATTTCACCAGTTAGATCAAACAGATTGAAAGGATTTCATATAAATATAATACATAACCACAAACAAGTTAAAACACAAACTCACAAAATGAACAAGACCTTGCACCAATGCACAGTTGCCTATCCATAAGACTGGTATAAAGATAACAACTTCCAATTTGAGTGGCACAGGTTATACACGAGAGTATTAAGTACCTTAACCATTGTTTCATGAGGGGCAGGTTTATCCATATATTCTCTAGCTTTTGATGCTGCGTATGACTGTTAAGGCAACAGTAAGAGACAATTTAGCAAGGATATTAAAAGAGCATGGAATTACATTAACAATTAAAAAAGGGTTAAACTTAAGATAAGGACCTGCAAATCCTCGTTGTTAGTAACAAACTGGACTACACGGTACCAAATATCATCACTGACAAAATCACCGGCTTTGTCTATAAGCTGAAGGATGACATCAACATACCTGCAAATGCATAAATAATAATAACACATTTGGAATATACCATACGGATCAACAGTTTAAGTATAATTACGTGCAACATTTTTCCTACCATGAAAGATCTGGGGCAAATTTCTCTGCCAAGATTGCAGCTTTAAGTGACAGTTCTTCACGCATGGTAAACTCTGCTGTGTTGAGATACTGCGAAGCCCAAAAGAAATATAGACAACAACCAAAACGTTTTAGTGAGAACTCAGAACATAAACAAAAATAATAATAATAATAAAGAGTTGCATTAGTTTTACCTGCAACAGCTCCTCAACAATATCCTTCGCATTAGTGACATCACACATTCCATATAAAAGATCAAGAGCACGCCTTCTAATACTGTAATTGCATTTATAATTAACATACAGAATGGCAAATGTATAAATTGGACAAGATTGACTATCTCTTAACCAAACAAAAATTTGTTGGTAATCGGCATATGCAATCAAAAATTTGCAATTTTCCATATACAAATTTCAAAGATGCTAACCTCGTAAGGATTAAGTTTAAAGAAGTACCTGATATCTGGATCTTTCAAGGAAGTGATGATTTGAGCTTGATGCTTTTTAATAATATCTTGCACATCTGTAACCAATAGCATCCTTGTCATGTTTTCCTGCATATCATTCATCAAATTAGACTAAAAACACCACACATATAAATTTCCAAATTTAATGTTAAAAAATGATAACATACAAGGCCAAGGTAGCGGATATTTGGTTCACGAACTGCAATAAACTTCCCAAGTAACGCCACACACTGAGTCATCATCTCCTTCTCAGCATCAAGATGCATAACCTATATGACACCAAGATAGGATGAGATAATTCATATTCTCAATACCATATAAAATAAATTGTCTATTATAAAGTGCAGGAAAGTGGAAGATAAGAACCTGAAAAAAAAAAGCAAAGGAATTTTAAGCGGATAGTAACTGTTGGTTCAAATAGAATGATTATAATTATATATATGATACTCTACCATTGTAATAATTAAGTTTGTCAAACTAATTACAAGGGATCCATCTTAGAAAACAATAAAAAATGCATACGCAAAACTAAATAGTCAGAAAAAGTAGTTGAACTCATATGAGTGCAAAATTTATGCAAATATTCACAAATAAGCTAATTGTATTAGTAAAACTTGATGTGCATTTAGCACTCACCAAAGCAAGGGCTTCGAAAAGAACAGCATGTGAGGCATTATTTTTGTTAACATTCTTGACAACGTCGGTGCCCATCAATACGCGTTGCAAAACCTGTAATACAACAGAAGGAAAAAAAATAAAAAAAGTGTTCATTAATAATGGTCAACTTTTAAGTTCTATAACTTATTTCAAGTAAAATAGGTACCTCAAACAGAGCTCTCCTTGCACTAGGGTCCTCAATTGTTGGAAAATACTGAAGAGCCCTCATTGTCTTAACCTGTATACATATTTAAAGGGTAACTCATCTGAGAGACTTCCAAGCTTATGTAATAGTTATATTGTCAAGGATTTATCTGTCACAAGACCATTGTAAAGCAATAATGCACTGTTAATGATTTTTGTAACTTCTCTATTCAATTTTAGCCATCTTGGTGTTTATTCAGGAATTTTCAATACAGCCTATATTTATGTTATTTTCTTCTTTCTGTTACTTTTTTTTTAACAAATAAAGCCTATGGAAGAGGGCAAGAACTAGCATGAACACATAAACACTGGCAGTATACCCTGACTAGTATTATACCTAATTATTTCTGAATTTCCATAAGGCATGTTTGGCAGGGGGGAAAAGGAAATATATTGGAATAGAGGTTCTATTCTAGCCAAACTAGGAATGAATTGAGTGGAATTGTGTTTGAACATTTGCAGTCAAATCCCTATTTTTTACAAGTAGGTCCCTCATCTATTCCTATATGAGCTAATTTTTTATTCCATGGGGTGGTGGAATAGAGGAATTGGTATTTCCCAAGAGATGGAATTGGCACATTTACCAATGCTCTTCCACTCTTCCACCATCAACCGAATACGACTAGCACAAAATAGAAGCATATTCCAAATTCCACTTTTCCTCTATTCTTTCACTATTCCACATATTGCCAAACAGACTCATAGAAAAAAAACTTAAAGAATGAATAACCTGGAGCCAAGGAGATGGGATTCCATAGTAAGTGTACTCGGGTGGGACATCTTGGTTTCTCGCAAGCCGCTCTAGTATTCTTACACATTTTGGCAAGCAATTCCAGTACACATCAGAGTTATTTGAGACCAAGGAGACAAATAGGCTCATTACAGCTGTCAACACCCCGAGGTCCCGTTCGTCAAGAAGCTGCGCCATCCTGTCAGCCCTGATAAATATAAAAGCAGATGAGTCATTTCTATTGGTATTTTACCAACTAGTGATTGAAGTTAAATTAGCCACCTCAAAAAGAATTGTGTTATACATACCATCCGTCGACATTAACAACATCAGGGTTCTTTCTGTAAAGTCGAAGAAGACACAGAGCAGCTTTCTTTCTGACAACCGGCCTACAGCTACTTGAGATCTGTCATAAAAGAGAGGCAATAAATCACTTCTGCAAAATAAGGATATAATATATGAAAGTCTGACTTCAAAAGGCTTTTTTTCTTACAAGAAGTTTTTGGACATCAGGGGCTAGTGATTCAGAGAACTCTTTTCCACCAATATTTCCTACCTACAGAGAACAACATCATAAAAAAAAATTAATAATTCTTGTTTGTAACTTCAAGCCCACTTACGCTAATGCACATTTAATAACTGAAGTAGTCACTTGCTTTGTTCTTTTTCATATCAGAAGCAGTCAATTGCATAACTAACATTAGTATCACACATGCAGTAAATACATATTCTTTATAACTTCAAACCACATACACTAAAGTACTTTTTTAAAAACCGAAGTAGTCACTTGTTGTTCTCTTTTAAATCAGCAGCAGTGACCAACAATAACTAATATTAGATTCACTAAATGCATTCAAGACCAACATAATTTGAGGAAAATTGAAAGCTTAGAACAGATCAATTTCTAACAGATAAATAGTGGAAATAACAAATTCACCTGAAAATTTATTCCTGCGTTTTATCTTCATTTAGTATTCTCAGATAATAAAATGGAACAGTTACTAACCATTGTCAGAGCCAAGCACTGGAAAGTTTCATTGCGCCCAATAATGTCATTCCTGACTGTATTTATTACCATCCTCAGGAAGTCATGGTTCTCGTTTAATAGGCATGAAGTTACTATATATCCAACCTATGCAACATATGTGAAAATAACTATTACATAATGTACAGCGTTGCATTATATACTAACAAATAACACATCAAAAGTGCTAACATTCTATTACCGTTTTCTGAGTGGTAAATACTTTCCTATTCCATTTATTATTCCTTTAATTTCTAACAGCACAAGGAGATATATGTACCTGTTTCTCTGGATATTTTGGTGCAGATATTAAAGAAACGGCCTCTGCATGACCAAAATCGACATCATAACCTAGCATGTATATGTAAAGCATTTTCCAAACATACTTTTTCTTCTCATAATGCGACAAGCCCTGTCAGAAAGAGTTAGCTTATGTCAGTATTTTTATTATATTTCTAAATACACCTTCAGTAATAAAAAAAAATTAATTTCAAAGGTCATCTTATGACAATCCATTGTCATATTATCTTTTAAAAAAAACTACCAGATTTCATGGCATTACTCTTGAGAGACTGCAGCTTTCTCTCACATTTCTAAAAAATTTCCTCACTTAAATTAGGCCAAAAGCTTTAGAAATTAAAGTACGATAAATATGCAATCCACAAGAAAAAAATAAACAAAAATCATATTTGAAGCTCACTAATTTCATTTTTTAGCGTGCGCAATTAACTTCACTGTTTTTTACATATCTGTTAAGTTCCCTATTATTCAAAATTCCAATAATGACCCTAACTTCTTTTCCCCTGATCTTTAGTAAATCATGTCTTTTAACCTTAACAAATAATGAGCCTATCTTTGGAAATCAATCCCTATTCAACACACTGCATGAAAAGAACAAGAAGACCGAAACATTATTATCCTTGAAATTACTACCATTGACCGAATAATACTAAATGTATTACTTTTGCATTTCCATAGATATCCTTGTAGAATATGGAACAAGCAAAGATGTCAGTCAATTGGTCAACCCACTACGCGAAATTCAGCTAATTAACCTAAAAATCTTCAAAAGGACGATCAAAGCAGTAATTAACCTTTTCATTTTTGAAGCGGGTTCTGATATTGCCAAGCTCCTTATCAACCCGAAGCCTCTCCTGCTCTTTGTTCTGACAATTCCTTACATCACTGATGAACACTGACAGCCCTCGCATACCTGAGAGAGCCATTTTCACTGTCGGATCCGATCCAACGGGTCAGATCCGGGTCTTGCCACAATAGATCTAGCGCCGAGCAACTCCCCTTCCGACCCAGCTGGAAAATTGCAACCTCCACGAATCAAAGCTGATATGTAGGTGAGATTGGAAATGGAGGAATCTAATCGGAGGAAATCCCCAGATGAATGGTGGCTGATCGCAGCTTCAGTTTTGTTTTTTTCCTCTCTTTCTCCGCGCTGTTCTTCTCGAACCAGTTTTTCGCTGGTTTTGGTCAAAATTAATTAATTATATGAATAATATTACGGTCGCGGTCGCCCCCGTTTGTCAAATAGAATAATATTATTCAAAAGTTAAAGATTTTAACATAGCAGTTTTGGCTTCATACAGTGTGGGAACTATAGAATCAAAACAACATTGCAGAAGTTTATTGCGCTGCATGAAGTGAAAACTACTCTGTTAAAAAATTTACCCATATCCAAATAATGCAGTGTTAGTTTGCACTATCAGTTAGGATAACGAATTAAAGGAAGATTGTACAATAATAATAACAACAACAATAATAATAATAATAATAATGATAACAATAAAAACTTTACAATTATTACTGATAAGAATTAAAAATGGCGATATTAATGATTACAAAAATAAAAATATAGTAATTAAATAATTATTATTATAATATATAGGGAGTGACTAATAGTCCCCCCATTCTATCCCCTAAATGTCCCCCTAACTAACTTATCCATAAACCTAACTAACTTATCCATAAAGTACGATGGGGACCACTAACTAACTTGGGTAAACAATAACTACTTGGGGACCACTTAAATTTAAAAAAATTTACAACTAGCGTGAACATATATGAATACTTATGCGCGTAAGTATTATTATATAATATATCAAGTATTCATATCTAAGACATAAAGTATTTAAACAAAAAAACTGGACATAAACTTTTCTTTCTCTCTAGTCACACATCCATCTTTTACACATTTTTAGAAGTGGGTTTTTTTTTCTCCATTTAATCTCGTCAATATTTATAACAATCTATGAGGAATTTTGCAAATCTAAAAACACGAACATTTTCTACGTAATTTTCTCTTTCAAATGAGATCCATGATGAAGTACTTTCGGGTTCTTTATTGTTCAATTACTCATACCTCGACGTACAAGTATTCATACACATATAAAGTACTTATTCTATAACTTTCAAAGTATCATTATTAGTAAATATACAAACTACAAAATATTCATACTAAAACATGTAAATATTCACATTAAAACATTACATGTATACATATACATATCCGCAGATATTTAACATATAACACATTCAAACTACAAAGTTACTAGAAAATATTCAAACTACAAAGTATTCATACTAAAACATATAAAATATTCATACTTACGCATTGAAGTGTGAATTTTTATGTTGTAAAATATTCCTGAGAAATTCCTAAATGATTTATACCTCGTCGAGCAAGTATTTACATCTCGTAATGCAAGTATTCATACCTAAAATACCAAATATATTTCTAAAAAAACTGTGCACAAGTACGAATGTCTATGCACGCAATTATTAATATATAATATATCAAGTATTCATAACTAAGATATCAAGTATTTTTAATAAAAATATTAACATGAAGTATTCATACTTACGCATTGAAGTGTGAATTGTTTTGTTGTAAAATAACTTTAATTAGTTAATTTGTTTGATGCTTGAATGTATTTATATATACTGAAGAAAATATTCATACTTCTACTATGCACAAGTACAAATGCATATGCACGCAATTATTAATATATAATATATCAAATACTCATACCTAAGATATCAAGTATTTCTAATAAAAATATTAACATCAAGTATTCATACCTACACATTGAAGTTTTAGTAAAAATATTAATATCTAAATTTTAAGTATTCATACTTACGGATTGAAGTATGAATTGTTATGGTGATAAATCAGTTAATTTATTTGGTGCTTGAATGTATTAATAGGTACTGGAGAAAATATTCATACTTATAACTAAAGTATGAATGTATTTGGTGCTTGAAGTATGAATTGAAAATATTATAGTCCAGCAATTATACCGATCAAATTAAGTATCCTCTCAGGTATCGGACTTACCCGGCTCGAAAAGTAATACGGTACATATTTACAGTAATACGGTGCATATTTATCTATTAGGAGATTCGATTTGAGATTTGTGTCAGATTAAAAGTTTAAAACTAACGGCTCAGATCTCACTTTACTTGGTCAGGTATTGGACTTGATCTGAAATTCTGAATTCCAGATTTACGAAGAGATCTTCCACAACTGAGCAGAAATGATACTCATCTTTCAGTCTTTTGATATTCTCAGAGTTCATATACAATCAAATCAGGAGATCAGACGTTTAGAAAATCTTACTGCAGCACACATGTGCCTCTAAGAGGATAAGATCCAGGCAGAATTACTGGGAGATATTTTGTTCGCGGATGACAACTTACCCATGTTTGCCTTTTGTCTTGACCCCGGCTCAAGAAACAAGCATATAGCTTTGCCCTCCCATAAAAGCAAATTAGCAGTATAAAATTATTCAAATTAAGAAGCTAGGCCAACCGGGGGCTTTTGACCGGACAGAAAAAATACATATAGTTTTGCCCTCCCATAAAAGCAAATTAGCAATTTAAAATTATCCAAATTAAGAAGCTAGGCCAATTGAGGATATTTGACCGGACAGAAAAAACGGAGCAAACAAGTAAGGGCCTTGAATTTTTGAGACTGGAGAGGAACGGACCGGTGAGGAAGTGGAGTTTTTATTAACTGAACTAGTTAAACAGTTAGGATCTTAGGGGGACGCTTAGGGGACAGAAATACGGGGAATAAAATCTTTATTCTATTTTTTATAACGATAATGATATGCTGGTATCGTACATTGTAGATTGTACAACAATAATAATGACCTCTGGGGGTTTCAAGTATATTCTGGAAATTTTTCTGACATTTGGGGATTTTCACATAAATTTTAAGTCTCCATGCATTCCTGGAAATTTTCTGGGGTTTCAGATATTTTATTAAAAATTTATTAGGCTTCAAGAATTTTCTGAAAAAAAAAATTGGGGTTTATTAGGAATTTTGAGAACTTTTTTGTTTTAAGGAACATTTTCTTCATTTTTCCCCAATATTTTTGTTTTTTTTTCCTTTCTTTTTTTCAGGTTTATTAGGAACTTTTAGATTTTTTTTTTTGGAATTTTTCAGAATTTAAGGTATTTTTTCTTCTTCTTTTTTTCTCAAGATTTTTTTTGCTTTCTATTTTTCGGATTTTTCTTATTTTTTCTGAATTTCCTAACAAGTGAGGTCCCTTGGCAGAGTCACTGACGAGTGGGTCTGCCATTTGGTTCAATGACTCTGCCATTTGGATCACTGACATTCAATGGAAATTTTAATGGTCTTGAATAAAGCCCAAGCTTTGTTTCACTGACATATGGGATCTATTGTCAACAAGGTGCTGTTAGTACCTGTTCAGCTAAGAGGCTCCTTAAGCTCTTAATCTGACTTGAACTTAGCATAAATTCTTAATCCAAACATATCCCTTCCTTAATTAATTTGCCTCCTTTAGAATTGATAATTGGTGGATTTTGTGTGACTTCTAGCATTCTCATGTATGGGTCAATCTTTCCTACGCTGATATGAGTATGACTTTGTTCTTTTTGTTTGTTAAGGTTGAATAATTTAAATTAGTCAAATATTATTTTTCATAATAATTTTACGTAACACAAGGCATGGATCTTTTTATGCATTGCCAATAGCATCAATTATTTTTATCCCATCCCAATTAATTTACAATAATTATCTGACAATTTATAGTGGATGATGCTAGATGAATTTTCTACACCATATCAGATAAAATAATCTCAAATCTCAATCCTTTAGGTGGCCCTGCTGTTAATAATAATCCCAAAAGCATTTCTCAATCTTCGTCTAATAAACATGTAACCTACAAGGGAGAAACGAGTGAGAAATAATAGATTATTTCTCAGTGCTGATTGCCACTCAGATTATTGGATTCAAAGGAAATCCATATTCATAATGAAATCACCGCACAAGAAATTAACAGTTCATTTTCAAATGACGAATTCAAATGCTCAATAACAGTATCCAATTGAACAACACAAATTTTACAAATAAATCAGAACTCTAAGGATCTTATCAGAATAAATGGTTTGAGTCAAAATATTTTGAACCATAAAGTTTGGTAACGTTTGGTTTCTTACCTTTACAATTTATAGTCTGATAACACTGACAAATACCATAACAAGTATCCATCGTGTTAGGGCTTATACTGTTCTATCCATCCCGACAATTTGTTAATAGAAACAATATAGAATCAATATCTTAATGCCTTCAGTATCAGAAAGAAAATCTATGATAAGACAGTTCTAACTATCCTGACAATCGGTTAGCAGAAACAATACCACAGTATTGTCATTATCGGAAAGAAAATCATTGATAAGACAGTTACCACAGTTCATTAGTCTTACAGTCACAATTCATATTTATTCAATATCTCCTACCCAACCGGTACTGGGTTCAGTTGGGGCCAATCACCATATGCGCATAAGGGTCCTGGAGTAAAGTCTAGTAGCTAGCTAGACTTTACGATATATTAATCTTTTTTCTCCACTATATGGAGGTTCAAAGATTACAGTATTCAATATTAAATCAATTCAGTCACTGTGGTCTCAATCAATCATTTGAAATAAGAATCAATCAGTCGATAAACAATATCAACATGACAGTCAACAGACTTACCTGTAATTCAGTTTCAATTGTATTGGGCTATGCATATGATGCAACTGTTCAATCAATGCAATCAATCAAATATTCAAAATGCACAGCAAATTACGATTTAATTTCTAGTCATGAATCTCAGACTAATCCAATAACCTCGCACCTGATATCGTAGGGCAACAAAGGTCACTAGTATTTTGTTCTTTCTAAACATTCTGTCTCATCAGTCTTCTTTGGCAATTATGCCTATGTCAGAATAATATACATATATCCTAATCAATACTTATAATAATAAATATAAAATAACAATTAAACTTTCAATCTTAGTCATTTTGTTCAATAGTCCAGAAAAGTATTTTTTTTTTTTTTTGAAAGCCAGGTAGAGACTACCAGGAGTACAAGTAATTAGATGTGTTCACAACAACAAGCTAACAAGATTAAAAAAACCCTCACTACTGTGCTTCCATTCTTCTTGCAACACTGTAGCCATAACTCTGCATCTGCAATGACTTCGCGTGCCAGCACCCAAGGCAGAAAAGTATTTTCAAAGGCAGCAATTCAATTAATCTAAATTTATGTCACTGTTTCCTAACCGAGCTGAAAGTCCAGTCTATTTCTATATTCCTTTTATTTTCAACCAAGTCTAAAATTTAGCCATGTTACTATTTAGTGCCCTGACAAGAAATTATTGAAAACTATTATTTAAATTATTTCATAATAATATCATTTGCACAATCAGGCCCCTAGAACCCTCATAACACAAAAATATATATGAATACACTGGCACCAAAATAATTGGATTGAATTCTTGATTTTATGCTCAAACATAAATAGTTTCTTTAATATAACTCTTCTATTAGTCACTTGATACAAGTAAACAATAAGTATAGGACTGTTAACCATAGTTATTGGGTTCGGATTCAATAATTAAGTAAAGAAATAGAAAGATGAATACCCAATAAAGACACGCTGCATGGGGAAATAGTGACATGCAGGCCGGTTATAAGATCAAGCTCATCTAGTTGAATATGTAGTGAGGGATTAATTTTATCAATCATCGGGAACCTCTGTCAATTATCAAGAATAAAACACAACCAACAAAGAAAGAGACGGAATGATACTGTGTGCAGTGGTATACGAAAATAGTACGGTGTAGAAAATAAATTATACCAAGCAGCATACTCAGCATATTGCTGGAGGGAGGAAAAATTGCCACGTGTGGAAAGCAAAAGAAAAAATAAACAAAGGAAGAAATGGCATGAATTAAGAGCCTCACTCTTTAATTATATTTTATTAGCAATTTGATATTTGATATTATTCATAATATATAATTTCATGGCTTGTAACATTCAAAGTTTTCTAATTATTTCATTAGTGTCGTATTTATTTATTTTTTTCAATTTAAACCTTCAAGTTTCCAGGTTTTATGAATCAATCCCACATATAGCTATTGTTTCTTCTTTGGATATGAATTGATGTATACTATTCCAAATTGATCTTGTTTATTACGATATAATAAATTTCCAATTTCGGGTTATATAAATTTCTGGTATTCTAAAACTGTAATTAGCACTATACATATTTTATTTCAATTAATTAGACTTTCATACATTATTTTGATTGTCAATCATATATTAACTTTATTATCTTTCTAAAAAAAATGTCACTTGTTCTCGAATGTAATATATTTAACCGAAAAATATATTCAGATATTTCGTATTTTATTTTCAAATATTAATCTCATGTGTGTATTTTGCGTGATGTTACAATAATTAATCCGTTTGGAATCCTAGACATGAACGAGAACAGCACGACTTGAGAATAGGTTTCATACTCATCCGATCTACTTTGATTTGATTGGTTCAATCACTATTTGATCAATGCGTACACTCTCCTTTTAAATTTGTGCGTATTTGTTTTAATTTGTGTGCTTCAATTTTTGTAAGCACAGATTTCAAACGGCACATGTGAAACTTACACAAATACTAGTTGAATCTGTGCACCATTTTTGGCGCGTGTGCAGATCCAGTCTGCGCACCAAATTGGTGTATATTTTTTCTGTTATGTTTATGTCTGTTTGGAACTCCCATTTGCATGCACATACCAAGTTTGCGCACTAAAATGGTCTGATTTGCGCACTAAATCTGTGTATATTTTTTTTGTTATGTTTCTTTGTGTTTGGAACTCTTCATTTAATGCGCAGAGTACTGAATCCGCATTGGTGTCAAGTTTTAATTTTTTTAAATAGTAGTGGTGATATATGAATTTTGAAATTTCATAATGGTAACTAAAAATATTTCGGCATAGATGAATTTTTTGCATCCGTATTCCATCAAGTGAAAAAAAAATGAAGATAAAAAATAGGGTCCGCCTAGATGTCCCGTGAAACATCCTCCGGTTTGTCCTCCGGATAAAAACCGTTAATCACGCTAAACGACAAAAAAAACAAGTAAAACGGCCGAGAAAATGCGTTAATCATGCAAAAAAGATGCGGACTATAAAATCGTCCGATAGTATATATTAATTCGGAACACAAATGTATTCATCATAAGACGAAAAAGTATTCAACTAAAGTCTGCAAAATAATAAAGTATTCATACTTAAAATACAAGTATTCATATCATCCTGTCATACTAAGTATTCACTAATAATGTAATAAATAGTTACATATGTATATAAATTATTCATCCATACTTATCAAACCACTGACTATATATGTCATCTCTAAGGAACAATAGTATACATAAAGTATTCATTCATACATATAATAAGACAGTACCGCATCAAGTATTCATCCCAAAATAATAAAGTATTCAATCTCAATATGACAGGTATTCATCCAAAAATTATAAAGTATTCACTCTTAGTAGTGACAGATATTCATTCAAAAATAATAAGACATTACCACATCAGGTATTCATCCCAAAATATAAGCCATCAGTTCTTGCCACGCCATCGATCATATCCAAAAAATGCAAGCCACGCCAGTCTGCCAGTTCTTCGTACCAGCCATTAGTCTTTACCACATCAGAATATTATTTTGAGCGGATTGCCAGTCAAAAGAACTTCATGTTAGGAGTGATTCCTTTTTACATAATTGCTTTGAGAAAATCCAACCAATTAAAGACGATCAATCTCGACTTGTTAGTGATTTGTAAGGTAAACTATGCAAGTAATCTCAAACGGAGGATTAGTAGCTGTGTAGTTAAGAGTGATTCCTTTTTCATTTGGTGTCTTTTAATTCAGATAAAAGCGAAAGGATATGTGTGCATGTGAATTCAATCTAAGCATTCTTTTTTATGCAAATAACTCCTGAATTACCGTGTATGAACAAAAATCACAAAATTAATGATTATAAAAAATAATCTAAATGTTACCATGATCATCTGAAAAGCCATGGATGCGAACAATACAAAAGTGCTTTATTTTATAAAGCAACTCGAGCTCTTGGTGAAACATGATCATGAGGTATAAATGGTAGATCAAAACAGGAGGTAATGGTATTACATGTTTTAAGATTGTCCCAGTCTCTGACTTTAATCCATCCTTCTTGCCAAAATCAAATCACAAAAATTAGTTAATTTAAGTTTAATAACAATAACACTCTTCTTATATCTAGATCAATTTCTTCAAAATTACAGGATTCCATTGCTTTCTTGTCAAATAACCTATGTAATTCACAGATCGAACATCCAAATTTTTGCCAATACTATATTGACCTTATAAACCCTAAAATAATCAAATCACCGTAAAACTTCTCCAAATTATGCTCCCAGTTGCGAGATCTATTCATCTCTCCCTTCAGATACGGAGGGTGAAAGAGGAAAATCACGAGAGGAAAAGATCAATGGAGAAGCACCTGGGCGGAGTTGAGATGATCCGAGCAGAGAAGAGAACGAGAGAGAGAGAGAGAGAGAGAGGCTGTGAAGGAGAAACAATTGAGTAGGCAGCCTCTGCCAGGTTTTCAAAAAAAAGGAGGAGAAACAATTGAGAGAAGAGAGAGAGAAGAGAGCGTAGTGATTTTTGTTTGATTTATTATGGGAAGAAAATAGCTAGACTATTGGGTAAAATTGTTTGACAGTTATTTTTATGGATTAAATGGGCAGGGTACGGAATGGGGGATAATTAAGTGGAGGAATGTATAATTATCCTAAAAAATAAACTCTCCATAATTATATATTTCGTGAAGTATCTTACACTATATTAAGTTTGTTATTTCACTAATTGTTTCACTAATTAATTGAGTAAAACTGCAAAGAGGCTGCAAGGGTAAAATAGTAATTTTGTGGTCTTTTTTATGATTTCACCGGCATCTGAACTCATTCGGCTGTTGCTGTCATCAAGATTTTTGCTAAATATTTTCGGACCAAATGGCAAATGCAAGTCCGTTTTTTATGATATCCTCTTCTTTTAGAGATTCAAATGTCTTCATTTTTTTTGTACCTCTGCTTTAAATTTTAAAAACTTTAATAATTCAAAATCTAAAGTTTAAAAGTCAAAATAAAACCGTTGAATATGATCTATATTATTTTATTTATGCATGTATAAAAGTTATGATATTTTAACTTTATTTTGATCGTCATCAAGAATTTGTAAAAAACGTACTAATGTGGATAATTTAGAGATGTTGATTTTTCAACTTATTGATTTACATATAAACAAAATTGAAATATGATAGTTTCTTGCGAGCACATAGAAAATATAATATAGATCACATCCAACGCTTTAATTTTGACTTTTTGAGGTATTAAAATTTTTAATTATGGAGGCATGATCGAGGGACAAAAAATGAAGACATTTGAACTCTCTTCTTTGCGTTAATATACCAATTTTTTTAAAGAAAAATATTAAAATTAATTTCATCGTGCAATTATTTAATGAGGATATATAATTTTAAAAATATTTTGAATTTGGTCATGAAAATAAGTTATCTAATAAATTATGCAGTGATAATTGTACGACCTACGTGAGGCGAGAGCAAATTAATAATTATTTTCAAACTTTTAATTGAAACGTGCATTATATCTAAATTTTAATAAATTATCTATTAAAATCAGTGTCTTCCCTATCGATTTTTCTACTCATGAAGAATCATAAGTACTTTTCTATTTCTCTCTCTTTTTTTAATATTTTCTATAAAAAAAAATTCTCTTGAGTGCGCTTATTTTTCTCTCGTGATATGGTCTCTGTGTTGCACGCTCTTTTCTTAATCCGGTAAGGTGAAATCACTACTAGTGCATGTTCCGCTCAGAACTCTGACATTTACAATTATCATTTAAATAATATTTAGATTATTTTTCAATTTTAAAATATTTAAAGTATCAGTTCATCAATTTACTCTTTAAAATTTTAAATATATCATTTTAATCCTTTAATTTTTTTTTTCATTTATGACAAATTGTTCTGCTATTGTCACTAGTCAGAAAAATTAGATAAAGATCAACTTTTGCATTCATTTCAGAGTGATATTTGTACTAAGATAAATTATTTTAATTAGTTTATGATGGCATGCAACTTACTAATTTGATTGATATTTTATTTTATTTTTATTAAAGAGCTCTGACTTTTGGAATTTTTTTTTTTTGAAATTACTGATAGAAGCTATCAGATTTTACAACTGTCCCAGTACAATAATACTGTATCAACAGAATTGAAAACATCACTTAACATTATTAACAAAACTTAAATCAGAGTTTTGCTTCACTTCTTGCATGCTGCGCAATCCACACTGGATCTGTGTCATAATCATCAAAAATCTTCTTATTTCGCACCCTCCACAAATGCCAGCAAACTGTAATGAAATAGTAGGCCCATTTTTTCTTGGAAATCCGTCCCCTGCAGGCTTGCCAAGATTTTTCCATTGTCTCTTGCAATGTATCCCCTACCTGTGAGATGTTTAACCCCAGCAGCACATTCATCTGGGTCTAGCATCTTCGTGCCTTACTGCATTGGAAGAAGGTATGTGTTGCGGTTTCAAGTGTCGGCTGTCTGCACACTTCGCACCTTAAACTACATTGGATACCTCTGTATAACATGACATCCTGAGTTAACAATAGGCCATGTATCAGAAGGTAAGAAAACACCCGAACTGTTGGCGGAGTTATGAGTTTCCAGATAAAACAGTATTCCCAAATACTTTTCCCTGTTGTCACTTGCATCTTATAAAAGGAATTTGCCGAATATTCATTGTCATTCGTCCATAACCACAGTATGCGATCCTCTGAAAATTGCTGTGTCAAATACATTTGACAGATACCTGCGCTGATTGCCATTTGCAGCGAAAATTTCCAGTTTTCTAGTAAAGGGGTATTTTGGGAAGCCATCGTTGGATATGTCCAGGCATATTGCTGATCCCTGAGCTATATTCCATGAGACACTTCGATCAAAATCATTCTTAATTCTGAACAGCTGAACCCAAAAAAACGAGCCTTGTCTCTTCCATAGATGATGTAGTTGGTCAGATTTGGATAAATCATACAATTCAACAATTCAATTCACTACCATCAATTGCTCAATATTTTTTTAAATTTATTAAAAAAAATATTGTTTCAATTGATGCAACTCAAATTTCGAGCGAAACAGGTTTGTATTTCGGTCAATCGGATAATTTTCGAGTAAACATTTTAATTCTAATAAATTTTAAAATCACTGTCATTTAAAACAGAAATGGTCCAACATATATAATTATTAATTTGTGTAGTTTTTTTATCATGACTTTTATATGACTAAAAAATACAATTTGAGTGATATGAGCATGCATTAATTTGCCACAACCTAACCTAAATAATAATAGCACAAAATCATTTGATCAAATGCTTCATACTTTATTATATAGGGGCTTGGTATATTCATCAAGCCAATTCTTGCAATTTGTAGAAATGATCGAACTATTAATTTATACGACAATTCAAATAATAATAAACTTTTTATTATGAAAATGAAAAAAGTATTATGTTACATTATTAAATTAATACATAAGATGATGGAGAAAACTGATAAAATAAAAGTAAGTATTTTCTTTTCAAAATTGCCTCCATCTGTCATTCAAGAAAAAGTTCACAATAATAAAGCTTCAAAGATTCAAGTCTAATCTACATTTAGACTCCTATTGAGAGTAGGCATGCGTGAACTCGACATTTGAGGAGATGTTCAACTTATACAACTCGAGACGAAGTGTCAATCAACCTCCTTTGACATGTCATCGCGTTAGGTATGAATATAATACATGCGTTTTTAATCTTTATTATTTATAATGTATACATTATTTGTGCACTTAAATTTTTTTTTTAATAGCGACATGAGAAACAACAGTACTGGATTGTTACAAGATTTACAGGAAGATGATGACTCGCAAATGTCCCCAAGTAACACAAATGAATTAGTATGCTATTCTTTGTCGATAATAGAAGAGGATTCCATTGACTCATTAATCTAGAAGTTGTTATATTTAAAAAACAAGGGTGCTATCTGCATATTTTTTTTATGCTTGACAGTTGTCTCTGTTTTTTTTTTTATTCGTTGAGAGAAAGATCTGAATTATGCTTTTTTGAAACAATTCAATTATTCCTCGTGTACAGTTTAATTCTTGCAACAATTCATTATAATTTAGTATTTTCTGTATTTTTATTTGAGAAGTTAATAAGCAATTTCTAATGAGATTGGTTCATTACTGTCTTCTATTTATAATGGTGGAGATAAATGCTTGTTTTATTTTTTTAAATCTTGCTGTTTGCAATTTTATTTCAGTTTTGTTGTTTCCAAGTTTAGTCCAACTCCTATTTATCATTTTGATTTTAAGTGAACTATATAAATAGCTAATAAATAATAATAAAAATACTATAAATATAAAATTTGAGTCTAAAGTGTGTGTTGTTAAGTCTTTTATTTAGCTGTATTCTTGATTTCGTCTGTTTTCAAGTCCTTTATTTAACTATATCTTGATTTTGTCATTCGACGAATTTATTAACAGTTTCTGTCTCAATTGATAGTCATTTGGTGCACTTCTGGTACAGGGGTCAAACTTATTTCATCATCGTAACTTTAACCCACACCAAATAAGAGTATCTTATGTCATCTTGCGTGAAATAAACAACTTATTATATCATAACTTTAACTTACAATCAAACAGGAACTAATTATGGAACTCCCAAGTAATTAATGGTCGATAATATAATTATTGCGTATTACTTTTCTAATTTGGAAAATTCAGAATAGTCTCTTTTATTATCCTTATTAGCTCCCTTTTTGAAGCAAAGATAGTATGGTCCAAATAAAAAAATAATAATAATAATAATTCGCCTCGAGGCTGCTCTTTCCACGCATCCTCTTTAATTACATACAAAAATATTATAAATTTAATTAAATTAAGCTGTTTCTAAAAAAAGTAACATATACAAACATGATTAGCATTCATTTAAATTTAATATTAACCCAATAAAAATAATGGAAATCTTATTTTAACCAATTTCCACAATTGCATTAATATTATTTATTTTGAAGTTCCAAATTAAGTCCAACGAAAATTGTATAAATACACCATTGAACTTTGAAATTTTCCATGTCTTCTTCCATGACCCTAAACCAAAATTGCGTCCCGTCTTTTTTGTTGTTTATTACTCTCTTTTTTTTTTTTCCCTGTTGAACCCTACTCCATGCTCTGCACGCCATAGGATTAGGCGATTAGCATCAGCATCAATTCTCGAGCTTTTTTTATAAACCATAATTAAAAAAAAAGTTACGATTTCAGCATGATTAGCCAAGTTTTTACAAAAATCATAAGAAACGGTTTGACAACCCGTTCTCTATATCTCCCAAAACGGGTTGCCAAACCGTTTTTGACTTTTTTCAGTTTTAACTTCAAAAACGGACTGCCAAACCGTTCTCTACAGTAATTTTTTTTTTTTTTTAGAGTTTGTTTATAAAATAAATCAGATATTTTGTTTGATTTTGTATATTAACAATAAGATTAATGGAACAATTTGAATATATTTTTTTTGTGTATTTTGACCATTTTATCATTTTATCATTTTATCAAATCAATTGATTGGTTTTTTATATAAAAAAAATCAATAAATATATAAATATCAATGGATTGGTTTTCATATTTTTACAAAAAAATAAGTATTTTTTAAATTAAAATGAGTTTTAATAAAAATAACAATTAAATGATTAAATTTGTTTGTTTTTAAAATATAAAAAAGTAAATTTAAAAAAAATAATACGTACATTTGAAAACCAATCCAGTGATTTTTATATATTTATTGATTTTTTATATAAAAAACCAATCAATTGATTTGATAAAATGATAAAATGATAGAATGATAAAATGGTCAAAATACACAAAAAGTATATATTCAAATAAGTACATTAATCTTATTGTTAATATACAAAATCAAACAAAATATCTGATTTATTTTATAAACAAACTCTAAAATAAAAAATAAAAAATAATACTGTAGAGAACGGTTTGGTAGTCCGTTTTTGAAGTTAAAACTGAAAAAAGTCAAAAACGGTTTGGCAACCCGTTTTGGGAGATATAGAGAACGGTTTGTCAAACCGTTTCTTATGGTTTTTGTAAAAACTCGGCTAATTATGCTGAAATCATAACTTTTTTTTTTTTAATTATGGTTTATAAAAAAAAACTCTCAATTCTCCCATATTGCTTCAATTCTCGAGTCTAGCGTGGAGCCCAATTTCACGACACTTTGGATCCTTCTGTTTATGCCATCCCTGAAGCTGCCGGCACGGTGACGTGCCTCCTCTCTGAACCTTCTTTCAACAGAAGTGGAGTCTCAGTCACTGCAGTTGCTGTTGATCACATATGTCGAAGATTGATTGTCGCCTTCTCAAATTATTCGTCGATTGCTGCTTATGATTTGAAATCATACAAGAGAATATTTACAGAACCTTTTTCAGAGTTGAATGGTGAACAGTAACATTCGGTCACGTCAATTTTTTTTATTTATTTATTTAACATTTATGACTTGAAGTAATCTAAGAAATCTAAGAAGATAATGTAACGCTATATAAAATTTATATAAGTATGACATGTTTAAATTTCAATTCAAAAGTTAAATTGGTTAGTAGGCACACAGTTATAATTTGAAATTCAAATTAATCGGTATTGTTGGGAATTATTTATTTCCCTTAATATATTTGGTGATTAAAGATGGAAGTATCTGACATAATAAAATAAATTAAATTCCTTGCATGATTGATATATTAAAGTCTAATAATGTGTATACCTTAATTATAAAGTTTTTCTAAATTAAATTACCGCCAATCCATGTTAATTGCATCCCTGGAAACTGTCTCCTTCTAAATAAATCATAATCTTGTCAAAATCAAATTGAATCCCGGCCCGCTTTTTTGTTGGAAATTTCTACACTAAGGTAATATAAACTTTGATTGTTTTTATAATTGTTCTATAAATTTCATTGATTAGAATATGATAAGTTACAATAAATTATTGTTCTTAGATTGAGGAATTTATGAATATAATTTCTTTAATTAAAATCTGAAAAATTAGACTGTTGGTAAGAATCTATTTAGTCATATTATAATCTGAAATTTAATTTATATATAAGAATTTCTTTAGTTATATAAAAAAACTGAGAATTTCTGCATAGTTTAATAAATTTGAAACTCTTTTTTCCAATTACTTTGTCGATCTCTTAATAGATGTTAAATTTATTTTGTTTCTATCATCATTTTTAATAATTAAAGTTAAGTTCGAACCTTATTTACCCTATTCTTTCAACAACAGATTGATAATCAATATTACTTTTTTTAATTATGTAGATTCAAATTTTTGTTGTTTGTTTTCGACAATTTGGAAAACACCTTTTATAATAAATTAAAGACATATTTCTTTAATCATATATAGTTGCTCGTTTTAAATTCATTTCCATAGTCAGTACGTAACAGATGTGTACAAATAATTATATTTATTTCTAGATTCATGATATACCTTACAAAAATATCATATATGTTTTCTCTAGGTGACCCTATTTGATTTTATATGAAATAATATTAAAAGGTCATCTCTAACTGAAATTTTCAGATTTGTTTCAATAATTTTTAAAATGATATTATGACTGTAACATTAAAAGTTTCGAACTCTTTTGATTATTTGGTTGTCTTTCTTATCTTTGACTAGATTATCTATACTCTAGAATTAGTCCGCAGCATGTAATAACTATAATAAAGTTCCGTTCGTATTCTTGAGGCAAAGTACCACCGTCTGACACCACTCTGGATCACGCAACGTACCCCATCAAGCACCAGACTCTAGAAGGCAATTGTACAAAACAAGGATCTCCTCAAGCATTTCTCCCGATGGGTTCTAGGAGATGGTCGAACCTGCCAAGCTTTTGCACAACCATGGTTTCTAGGTTGGAACCATATGCCACCGCCCCCTCAGGAATTTTTCCAGACAAAGGTGGCGTCTTTCTTTAATCATCTTAACATGTCATGGGATGAAAACCTGTTGTCACGTTTTGGGGGTCATGAACTAACATCTGATATTTTGCGAGAATATCAAGGAGTTATTCTAAGAGAAGGCACCAAAGACAAACTGATGTTTACATGGGCTAAGAACGGCGAGTTCACGGTAAAAGCAGCATATCATCTACTTACGAACTCTAAACCTGTCATCAAAAGGCAAACCCCAGCAACTGAACATAGCCTTTGGAACAAAGTTTGGAAAACACCGAGTGTCCCACCAAAAGTCAGGATGTTCTTTTGGAGATTGATACAGGGTGCCTTACCGACCGCTGCAACCTTGTCAAGAAGAATCCCTTCTATCAACTCAGAATGCCAGCTATGCGGGGCACAAAGCGAGGATGCCTTGCATGCAATCTTCCATTGCCATCATGCACGTGCCACCTGGTTCAGCTCGGAATTCGGTATCAGGACATCTCAACTTCAGCATAATAACCTCGTAGAACTGCTGAATTTTTTATGGGAACCCCTTGACAAGCAACAAGTGTCCACCTTCATGATCTGGGCGTGGTGTATATGGAAAGCCAGATGCAACAAAGTCTTCCGACAAGAAATCAGCTCACCACGTAACATAGCCAAGGCAGTGCGGGGCTACGTACACACTCAGAACATTGGCAACGCACTGCACCCAAGGCAGCAACCACCAAATCGACCGGTAACCTTAGGTCCATATCCATCCACTTTTGGGCATTTCGCATATGCAGATGGATCCTTTGATGAATCAGGTAGAGGAGGCGCAGCATTTCTAATTCATAAAAGGGACGAATTGATTAGATACGGTGCAAAAGCCTATTTGGAAGGCATCTCTCCCTTCCACATGGAGGCGTGCGCACTACATTTGGCTATTCAAGCGGCAGAGGAACTGCAACTGACAGAATGTGTTTTCCGCTTAGACTCGGAGTTATTGATGGAAACCTTGAACAAAGGTAGAAACTATCAACCACTGCATGCGGCCGACTGGCAATCATACACAACACTGATGAACATAATCTCACTCCTTATATCACAAGAAAACTATGTCTGTGTCTTCATCCCACGAGAAGAAAATCGGACGGCCCACTCCCTTTCAAACCGGGCACGAATTGATCAATTCGACTTCTGGGGATGTACCTATCCAATCCTTCCAGGCATAGTATAAAGGAGTCTCCTTGCATATGGGTTCAATCTAGGCATTGGTTCTCTTGTATTCTGTTTTTCTACTTTACATTTACGGATCAATGTAATAACCTAGATATGTAAGCACTATGGTTCTAATGAAATATGTCAGCCTACAGGCATTTTACCAAAAAAAAAAAAACTATAATAAAGTTCCGAAATTGCTTTTGAATTCGTTTGACCTTAAGATGCGCTCTAATTCCCCCTTTTTGATTAATTCCTCCAAGATATCAAATGATTAGATTAATTATAGCCTAGGAGTTAGAACTAAAAAAACTTGAAGCTGTAGTAAGAAACTTTAGAATTAAGAACAGAGAAATATTATTAATTAAAAAAAATGTTCAAATATTTAGATTCAGCATTAAGAAGAATTTGGAGACAGCGAGTGATCATCAAGAATCTACTAAATTAACAGGTGCGGGTTTTTTGGACTTTTTGTAAAATTAATTACTTATTCTTTTGTGTAAATTTTTACTGGTATGTTTGGATGTACAAGAATAGCTATTATTTCTTAGAATAACATTGCTATTCGGAACAAGATGCATCCAAACGAGAAATAGAGTTATTCGGAATAGCTACTGTTCTTAGAATAGCATTGCTATTTGCTATTCTTATAAAAAACATAGAATTGTGCATGTTGATTCGAGCAACTCTTTGACTAGCTATTCTTATTTACTATTCTAAACAGTGAATAGCTATTCAAAGAGTTCATCCAAACGTATCCTTATAGAATTGTGCATGTTGATTCGAACAACTCTTTGACTTTGTTTAGAGAATAAATAAAAGGATTACGTTTGGAACATGTGACTTGAAAGAAATGAATCGATTGATTATTACACTAGGATAAGAAAACGAATCAACATTGTAAGTTGAATGAATGGAAAGGCCGATACGGGTTGCTAGCCGCGGTCGGGACCAATATGCGGGGGCTGCTAGTTGTAGTCGGGTTTGATGTTGAAAGACCGATACACGGGGACTGCTAGTCGTGGTCAGGACCGATATGTGGGGGCTGCTAGTCGCAGTTGGATTCCATGTTGGAAAGGCCGATACACGGGGACTGCTAGTCGCGGTCGGGACCGACATACGGGGAATGCTAGTCGCAGTCGGGTTTGAGATATAACGCTCCACAAGCAAAGTGATGGTCAGCGATTAACAAGATTTAAAAGTAACAAGTGTTTTTATGAATAATAGTCATTGCATGTAAGGATAATGTACATTGCATTGTGATTGTTGAATGAATCAAGTTATTTAGTATAATAAAAAGGGAAGATTTTACAAATCTCCGGGCTGGAATTAAATCCTGCACTGAGAGAATGTTCAATCTCTCACCCGTTTCACTTTTATGTGGGTTCCAGAAAAGGACCAGCCGGCAATTAATACAAACAAAAAGGACATGGATCAGGAGGTCAACGAGCTGAGGTAACGAAGATGAAGGTACTGAGCAAGTTCGCGAGTGAGCCGAAGCGGGAAGATTCTGAAAGGAATGACATGTCACTTGTTGATTTAGTTTCTATTTTAAATGATTTATATATTGAACAGGCATGGTAGTGGTTGTTTTACTAGCCGTGTCTGTCATGATAATTTGTATAATCATTTTTCCTTATGAAGTTAATGTGGTATTTAAGGATGTTATTAATAATGTATGTGATGTGTGTACGCCTTACGTAGAAATACGTGACGGGTTGTCTCGGGGTGTGACATGAACCCAGTGGGGTTGCGGTGGATTTGGAGAGAGGGGAGGTGTTTGTTAGCAGTGCCCAAAGAGGAGTTGTGTTGAAGGTCGGATTTGAAGGAGGCAGATGGAAAGTAATTTCAGAATTTAAAATTCCAGGTGATTAGGGACTCGTTGGGCTCAAATGCCCCAAGGTATACTTCGTGCTCCAATCGTACCCCCTTATCTTCGATTTTAAAGTTCAAACAAACGATCCGAACCACTCAACATGATATCCACGTTAAAATATTATTGGAGACCAAATTTAATATTTTTTGGAAATTTTTAATATTTACAAAATTATTGTTTTTAAATTGTCCACAATTTCTTGAAAATAGTGATTTTGTACCTATCTTAAAAAATAGTAAAAAATATCTAAAAAATATATAATTTGGTATCCTATCATATTTTAATGTGGATATCATGGTGAGAGGATCGGATCATCTGTTTGAATTTTAAAATTAAAGATAAAAATATTGGGAGTATGATTGGGGCATGAATAAAGGAGCATTTAAGCCCTCCTCTGGTATATACCTACTATTTGAATACAGATAATTGAAATATAAAATCATATCAATATCCATATCTACACAGATATTCAGATATCAGATATACACATCTAGTTTTTTGAATACGGATTGGATATTATCCATACCGTTCAATTTCACCCTAGTAACACCATATTTGAGAAGAATTTGATTAAAAATGGAGAAAAAATCTTTCCATATTTTCAATCAAAATCATTTCTAACATAAAATCAAATCGATAATAAGCACACACCTATTATTTGAAAAAGAGAAAGCAAAAGAAAAGAATGTAGAATATTTTGTCTAAGCAGTGACCATCTCCTTCTTTAATTTGTGTCTTATTTGTTTACAAAATGAAGAAACGTGCAAGCATTTCATGACGGCCAAAGATTTGAAGGCAAAATAGACAAGTAGCATCCAAGATTCATCCCCTGGTTTGGTCAGATTCATCCTCTAGGTACCCATTGAATTTTGATTTATTGGTCAGATTTATCTAAAATTAATATGAATTATTTGTCACAGTTTTTCTAGTAAATTAAATTTTATAATATTTCGTCTATTTTTCAGAAAATATAAAAATATTTTTAATATTTCAATAGAAAAAAAATAAAAATATCATATCATCTTATCCAACGGAAATAGGAAAACCGCTGGATTATTCAGCGGAAAGAGTTACTCCAAAACCGTTGTATAATCTAGCTGTAATTGTAAGGTTATTTTTTGAATTTCGTTGAAAACTGGATTATTTTTTAGAATTTAATTATTTGTTTGGTTATTAATAAAAAGGTATACAAATAGGAAATAAACGGTTTTTATTTAATATCTGATCTTGGTACTTTTTATTTGAACCAAATTTAAAAACATGACCTGAAAAATTAATAGCAGCTAGAGAATATATATGAACGCAATTTTAGTTTGTAATGCAAATAAGTATTATGTTAATTGTTAGAACCATATATGTTTATAGAAGAATATATTTTTTTGTTAGTATGTTTTGCTTATAAATATAATTTTTTTGGTGATTAATTTTTTTGTTAATATCTTTTGATTATTATTTTTTTTTGTAATGATGAACAAATTTAACATGAGAAAAAAAAGTGTTCACCACAATGATCAAATGTCCGAATTATATTTGTATTCTATGTTATTTTTATTTTTGTATGAAAAAATAAATTATTAAATAATATTCTTAATTTTGTTACAATATTTAAATTAGGTATTTGAATTTTGCCCTCTAAGTGGAATTTTTTTTTATAAACCATAAATAGAAAAATTAATTTTAGGGACCAATATGATTGCATTGGAATTTAGAAAAATCATAAAAACTGAGACTTCTTCTCAGTTCGGAATTTTTTTTTTCCCAGACCCAAAAGGAATTTCGGTCTCCCCAAATTTTTTTTCGTTTTTTTCCAAACGGTTACATTTTGATCATGTGGCCCATTATGTAGCATCTCAAACTAATAAATTACTAAAATTACATTATACAATTACTAAAATTACACTAAAATTTACTAAATCAATCAAACTAATAAATTCTACAATTACTAAAATTAAACTAAAATATCTAAATTACACAAAAAAAAAACTAAATCATTCTACAATTTATTTATACTACATGCAAAGCACTAACAAACCAATAAATTCTACAATTACTAAAATTAAACTAAAATACCTAAATTACACTAAAAAAGAAAAAACTAAATCATTCTACAATTTATTTATACTACATGCAAAAGGCTAAATTACTAAATCATTCTATAATTATTAAAATTACACTAAAATACCTAAATTATACTAAAAAAATACTAAATAATTCTACAATTTATTTATATTACATACTCTTGATTTCTAAACCCTCAATTTCTTAATATACCATCAATTATTTATTCATACTACCAAAACCCTTAATTTTACACTACAACAATCAAATTAGTCTACAATTACTTATTTAAACTAAAAAAATTATAAACCCAATTCGGTCTCTACTAAAAATTATAAATCTAATTCGGTCTCTACTAAAAAAATTAATCTTAATCTACCCATTTTCCAATCAAAACCGAATTTAAATTTCGGTCTCTACTCCATATCCAACTTCCATTTGGGTCTCTACTCAAGACCCAATTCCCATTTGAGTCTCTACTCAAGACCCAATTAAAATTTTGGTCCCTAGCAATAGAATTGGATTTTCTGTGGCGGGGTGGGAAAAATTGAAAAAAAAAAAAAAAAAACTTGGGAGACCGAGATGCATTTTGGGTTTGTGGGGGAAAAATATTCCAAACCGAGAAGGATTTTCGGTTTTTATAGTTTTTCTAAATTCCAACGCAATCATATTGATTCCCTAAAATTGAGTTTTCTATTTATGGTTTATAAAAAAAATTCCTCTAAGTGTGGTCATCATTCAAGGACTAAATTAGTACCAAACAACAAGGATACAAGGTAGAATGCAAAGAGCAATCAAATGATACAAAAATATTTCAAGTTTCTAGTAAAATTAACTAAAACTTAGATTTACAGAAGAAAACAACCATGTAAACAAGAATGATGGAACTGTAACCTTAGAGAACATTTCCTGTAAATTGTTGTGTTGTGATTTTATTTTATTAGGGAGACTAATTGTTTAATTTATTATAAAAAAAAAATTTGTAAGGGGTGCTTAGCACCTGAAATATTTATTTTTACCTTTTAAAAAAAATCAATTAATATATTTTTCTGAGAAATTTCATTTTTTTTCAGAATAGTAGTTTGTTTCAAACTGCAGTACCAAAATGGTATCGCATTTTGAAACTGCGGTACCAAGTTTTTTTTATTGTTCTGAAATTTGAACTTACTCATTTAGGATGAAGAATGAGGGTGGGCCCACAGCCCATTAAATGAATTCAGGATGGATGCCACAACTAATTAAATGAGGGCTGGCCCACAGCTAAAATAATCATAAAGAAAGTACAAAACAATTATTTTAGTAGTGGGCCCACCACTCTTCAACAAATCACATTGTGCATGTTTGTGCTAATTTAAGACAAATTTAGGTTCAGAATGATGAGCATATTCATTTGATTAGTACCGCAGTTTCTGTGAACTGGGATCTTCATAAAAATAAAATTTCTATCGAAATAGAGTCAACCGTTTGCATGATTCATGTAAAACCCGAAAGCTGCTTTGGGTTGAGAATTTGAGATATTTTGCATATATATATATAGAGTAGAACTAGGGTGCTCCTAGGAGTACCAAGTCTCTTTGTACTCTTAACTCTAAAATCTATTAGATTAATTTCGAACGACGAATCCAAACCGTTGAAATTCTTCTACCTTACGAGTGATGCGTTTACATGTGAAAATTTTAAAGTTTCAAATTAATTTAGTATAAAATCAAGTGGTTAAAAGACTTCCAAAAAATGAATGCATTAAAATTAATTTAGAAACCTTCTAATTTTGACCACTTAACTTTATACTAAATTAATTCGAAACTTTAAAATTTTCACATGTAGACACATCACTCTTAAAGTAGAAGGATTTCAACGGTTTGGATTCATCGTTTGAAATTAATTTGATAGATTTTAGAGTTAAGAGTACAAAGGGACTTAGTACTCTTAAGAGCACCCTAGTTCTACTATATATATATATAGTAGAACTAGGGTGCTCCTAAGTTCACCCAACCTCTTGTGAACTTGACTCTAAAATATATCGAATCGACTTTAAACGATGAATCCAAACCGTTGAAATCCTTCTACCTAATGATTGATGCATCTACATGTGAAAATTTTAAAGTTTCGAATTAATTTAATATAGAGTCAAGTGATCAAAGGAGTCCAAAAAATGAATGCATTAAAATTAATTTATAAACCTTAAACTTTTGACCACTTGACTCTATATTAAATTAATTCGAAACTTTAAAATTTTCACATGTAGACGCATCACTCATTAGGTAGAAGGGTTCCAACGGTTTGGATTCATCGTTTAAAGTCGATTCGATATATTTTAGAGTCAAGTTCACAAGAGGTTGGGTGAACTAAGGAGCACCCTAGTTCTACTCATATATATATATATATATATATATATATGGGGTCCAGGGCTTCAAATCATATCTCCAAAATATCTATCTGCAGCAGCCAATAAATGGTGTGCATTTAATTTGCTACTTGAGAGAATGAAATCGGCTACTTAATTAAAATGCATTTCCAAAATTTAAAAAAAGTGTGTGCTGTTTATGTAACATGTAATCGGAGAGGGACAGAACGCTAGTGGGGATAAAAAAATTAACAGAGGAGTTTTGACTTCATGCAACGCACAAATCATATAAAGTGCTATTTTGATTCTATAGCCTGTGCACTGCATAAAGTCAAAAATCCTCTGTTAAAATCTTTACCCCGCTTGTGGCTTCCCACTTGTGCTGGATTAGACGGTGACACTGCCCCAAGCCGCCATGCATGGCCCTTATTTGTGCTTTGAGATTCGTGCAGAACATATTTGAACGGTTGACATTTCTAAAAAAAATCGAAGTTTGAGATATCTCATAGTTTGAGCCGCCATGCTTCTTATATAGGATTTTCTAAGCACAAAAACTGCAGAGCTGGTGTAGCCAATCTTGTAAATAACAGTGTGCGCTCATCAGACAGACAAGGTACTATTAAACGATTAATTTAAAATAGTCAGTCATAACAAGAATAATTAGCTAATTAGTCGGAAAATCCTTAACTGCTTGATCACCACCGACAGCTAATCAGATCGATTAATCGGTTTAAACAAACATTTTTTACAATACTAGATGTAGCAACCAAAAGGTAAAAGTTAGCCATTTAAGAATAATTATATTTGCAACGGTTAACATTGGTAATTTGTATATAGTACGAATATATTTTGGAAATAATAATATTATATTAATATTCTAACAAAATAAATAAATAAAGTTTGTACAGGCAAATCCGGCCGGTAGTTATGCACTCTATTTCAGATTTTGCATGGAAGCAATAGCGGCGCCTTACCTGGTCCCACTGAAATAATTGAAATTAAAATATGCACTAATTAACATAAAAGATCCTCTTAGATTTATTAAAAAATGTTAATGAGAACAAAAACACTAATATTCAGCTGAATGCATGTTAATGACATCTTAACAACTTTTTTAAATTTGAACTCAAAAAAACTCACAAATAAGTCCCAATCACACAAAACTATTCAGTTTATCTCTATACCGGACCAATTTTTTTTATGGAGCCTATTGGTGCTGTTCGGCTGGAGAGGATTAAGCCTCCTTAAGGCTTAATCCGCTTCCTTTAGCTTCCTTAGCAACTTAATCCTGCCGAACACCGATTCCTTAGTGCGGATTAAGATTACCTCCTTTAGCCTCCTTTTGCCCGGATCTTAATCCTCTGCCCGAACTTTAAGGCACCCCTCTCCCTTCCTTAAGCGCTTAATCCTTCGCCCACGGATTAAGACAACCGAACATCGGTTCCTTAGCGCTCCTTAAGCTCTTAATCCTTCACTCTTAATCCTTTGTTGCCGAACGGCCCCATTAAGCTTTGGGGTTGGGGTCGAAATATTTCCGTTTGGGTCACAGTAGTCTGACCGGATTCCGGATTAATTCGGCCTGAGGTGGACGGATCCGAATCTGCTGAAATCCGATACGAATGAACAGTATTTCTAAAATTTTTGCAATTCGGATTCAGCCGTCGAACTGTTCCGAGATGTATGTGCAGAAAAACCGACTGTTTTGAGATGCGTGCACAGAAAAGTTAAACGGCTGGGATCTTGGATTTCAAGAATTTGAGAGAATCTTGGATTTCAGTAGATTTAAATTCGAGATGGATCGGGGCTGCTTGTCCAGATTCAAACAGATCAATCAGCCACTAACGACTAATTGACCGATCAATCAGTCTAAATCTAAATGGAATTTTTTTACAGCACCGTATATATCAACTAATAGGTAAAAGTTCGCCATTTAAGAATAATTATATTTGCAATGGTTAACATTGGTAATTTGTATATATATAGTATGAACATATTTTGCAAATAATATATTATATTAATATTCTAACAAAATAAATAAATAAATTTGTACAGGCAAATCCGGCCGGTGGTTGCGCACTCTATTTCAGATTTTGCAAGGGAAGCAATAGCGGCGCCTTATCTGGTCCCACTATGAAATCATGAAACAAACACATGCACTAATTAACAGAAGAGATCCTCTTAGATTTATTCAAAAATGATAATGAGAACAAACACAGTACTATAATATTCAGCCGAATGCATATATGTTACTGACATCTTAACAGCTTTTATAAATTTCCAACTCCACAAAGTCATATATATATATATATATATATATAGGTTGGCTAATATCAAATCAGTTGTTCCTTATCTTCCATGCAACCAAATTATTTTTCAATTTTCGAAGTTCAAATCGTTGATCCAAACCGTTATATATGTTCTCTATAATAAAATGTGTTTGGAGATCAAATTTTATATTTTTCTAAAAAAATTTACTATTTATTAAGACACTTTGAAAATCGCTAATCCAACGGTGACTTCTAATTTTACTATTTGGTTAAGCCACCATTGGATCAGCGTTTTTTAAAGTGTCTTAATAAATAGTAAAATAATTCCAAAAAATATAAAATTTGGTCTCCAATCATATTTTAATATAGAGAACACATCTAATGGTTTGGATCGACGATTTAGACTTTGAAAATTAAAAAAACGACAGAGAACAAGCGTTTTCCATAAATGGTAAGTTCAACTGATAAATGTTGAAATGAAAGAACTCACAAATTAGTCCCAATCACACAAAACTATTCAGTTTATCTCTATACCGGACCAAAAATATTTATGGAGCCTATTATTAAGATTTGGTATTCGGATCACGATAGTCCAACCGGAATCCGGACTAATTCGGCCTGAGGTGGACCGCACGGACTGCTTTAATCGCTGTGCAGATTCCAATTGGACGATTCAAACAGAAATATTTTGTTACTTTTGGTGAAAGAATTCCGGGAGGGGGGGGCGTAATTTTTTAATAAACCATAAATAGAAAGGCGAAAAATAGAAAACTAATATTATTACTTCTGAATTTTGAAAAATCATAAAAACCGAAAATTAATTTCGGTCTGACATTTTTATTTTTCCAGAGATCCAAATTTAGTTTCGGTCTCCAGCAAAATTTTCAATTTTCCTTCCCCGCCATAGAAAATCCAAACCAACAAATGATAGACTCAAAGTAGCATTGGGTCTGACTCATGAAGATCGAAAATTTCATTGGGTCTTACCTCAAGAGTCAAGACCCAAAGTAGCATTGGGTCTTTGCCTGTAATTTTTTTTTTTAATCGTGGGTCTTCTTCTTATTCAGTGTCTCTCCCCCCATTCTCCTACTATTTTTTTTTCTACCCGTGGTCCCGTGCTCAAAACAAAAAAAAATAACCATTTTTTTTAATAACCAATCTCTCAAAACAAAAAAAATAACCCAAAACTGAATTTGAATTTCGGTCCATGCAGGAACCGAATTTTTTTTCAGTCTGTGATGCTACACTAGTGGCCCCATGATCAATTATGACCACGTTGAGTGAAAAGTTGAAAAAAAAAAATTGAAAAAAAAATGGAGAGACCGAAATTTATTTTGGGTCTGAGGGAAAACAAAATTTCAGACCGAGAATAAGTTTCAGTTTTTATAGTTTTTTGAAATTTCAGCGCAATCATATTGGTTCTCTAACTTTGCATTTTCTATTTATGGTTTATAAAAAAATTCCCGGGCGGGCGGGGCAATATTAATAAGAAATGTGTTGCTTTAAATTTTGTGCTAGAAGGATGAACGGTTTGAATTTTTCACGGATCAACTCAAATTTTAAGATATCTCAGGGATATGAAGTCGAGTTTAAAGACCATCAAAAGCAATTCAATTCCGATGAGTATCAAAGCCGTCCGATATGCTTTAAAATTTGTGCCTGTTCCGTGCTATGATTTGTGTACACGAATTTTAAAGTTGATCGGATGGCTCCGATGCTAATCAAACCCCAATTTGCTTTCAATGAGCATTGGATCCAAACTGCATTATTTTGATGGAGACTCATTTGTTCTGAATAAGAAATAAAACATGTGAGGTAATAGTGTTCACTGAACACATTTTCTTGAAATAAGCTAAACAAACAAATAAATAAAGGATCAAAAGGATTGGACGCATTATATATCTTTCACTTTTACAATTAAAATAATAATAATAATAATAATAAAGGCTGAAAAAACAAAAGGGCGAAAAAGACATGAACACTATACAATTCTAAAAGACCAAATGAGCGCTTTCAATACAACATGCACCAGTACATCATCAATTTTTGGATAACCACAACAACCAAGCAAATCACGCTTCTAATTCTTTATCCTCCTCTCTTCTCCATCTATATAAGATGCTCTCCAACTCTCCATACTCACCATCACTTCAAAACAATACAAAATATATATATATAAAGAAATTATATGACCATGTCAAATACTCTAATAATACTATTCTTCATTCTCCTTCTCTTTACAACATGTTATGGAGCACGAATGCTCCCGCAAACCAAAACAAACACCGAATTCATCAAAACATCATGTAACACCACCCCTTACCCCGCTCTTTGCTTCAAATCTCTCTCAGCTTACGCCGGTACAATCCAAACAAGCCCCTTGAATATGGCAAGCACCGCTTTATCAGTAAGTCTTGCTAGTGCTCGATCGACCACAACTGCCATGACTTAGATGTCTACAACTCACGGCATGGACCCACATGACAGAGAAGCACTGCACGATTGCATGGACACTCTAGGAGATGCCATAGATGAGTTGAGACAGTCTACCGAGACCATGAGTCATTTAGGAGGGAAGGCAAGAGGATCCCAAATTAACAGTATTCAGACATGGGTTAGTGCCGCAATAACCGATGATAACACATGCATGGATGGGTTTAGAGCAAGTGGAGTAGATGTCAGGATGAAAGTGAGAAGCCATGTGTTGAATGTGGCGCAGCTTATTAGCAATGCATTGGATCTAATAAATGGTCTTTCTTCCTAGATAATTACATATCCACAAACTGCCATAATTATGTTTGTTTTGTTATATATGATGATTTAAGTAGGGTATAAGGCACATGCTATGCATTGTTTCTGTTGTTATCAGGGAAATGACAAACCATTTTCTTGATGTGCCTTGTGCAATCAATTTTAAGGAACCAAACAAATTCCTATTGCTGTATGCATTTATATGAATTTTGTTCTACGTGCAATGGTATATAGCTTGCAATAATTATTGCTTTCTATGAACAGTACGTATGAGAGGTACAGCCGATGCATTTTTTTTTATTTTGTAATTAATTTTTGCGTGTAATTAAAATGCTTCAGATGCAGAGATTTTGTAATATCTATCCTGAATTTTATAAAGAATAAAAATTCGATTCCTGGAATCTGAACGTAGCTTGTTCGGATGCTAATCTAAAGAAACATGCATTCAACCAACAGCTTTAAATGCATGCATTCAACTAATACTTCTAAGTGCAAGAATATAGATTTCAACCATAATTTCACTATTCTATTGAATTAAGAGGTATTGCTGTTGTTTTAAATAGAATTGAGGATAATCATAAACAAAATTCTCAGATAGTACTCAACGGTTCTAACAGACAGGTACAAAAGTAGCCTCCTTTTTCTTTATCTTCTCTGTTTTTCATTGAATTATTGAAAATAATAATACCTTATTGGTCTTTATATAAAGGTTGGACGAGATTTTAATCAGTTGAATGAAACAAGGTAAAAACAAACAAAACAAAAAATGAAACATTATCTCTAAGAAAATATATAAATTTGCACATTTTCAAATTGGTTTTTTTTTTTTTTCCTTTCAAGTTTTACTCTTCTTAATGTAAAAATACACAAGTAGCACAAATCTGATACACAAAAGCAAGAACACGACACTCCATCCCGAAAAAACCAACAAAATGTCTCATTTAAACATTCTTCGAAAGGCTAGTACCGAAAAGAAACTAAGAAGCTTAAATTCACTCAAGAGTCTCTCTTAGGAGACATATTCTGGACAAGACCGAGGCTTGTTACAACAACAAAAACTTGCAAGATTACACCTGTTAAAACCAACAAAAAATAAAATCTAAGAGTTAACATTAATGTATAAATTAATTATATCGGTTGATTCAAGTCTGTAATTGTACTAGTTTGGTACAAAACCGGTATTTTCACCAGAAGGATTTCAGCAATTGATTTCCCAGTGAACTTAGATATCTAGTTAAACTTTGGAAAGCACCAAATATAATAACAAACAGAACTAATAATTGAGAGAAGTTGACAGAATTGTTTTGTTTTGGCTTGAATTTCTACTGGTACAATACCTGGTATGTGTCTGACTAGCATCCTGAGACCAAACACTAAAATGTATAGATAATGAGTGAGGCTATGGTACTGCACATAGCGCAGATTGGTCCGTACTATGGAACAATATCTTTGATTTCAAAGTCCAAATAGTAGATCTGAACCATTCAACATAATCTCCGTATGAAAACAAAGATATTGATTCATAGTACGAACCAATCCGCACTATGCATAGTACCCAAGCATCACTCATATAGAATAAATGAATTTGATAAGGATAATATACATAGGGAACTTACTCAATATAACACGCCCGCCCTCCGCAAGTTCAAATGTTGTTAGCCCATTCAAGCTTTGTTGTTGCATAACCTATATTTAATAAACCATATTTCAGACACAAGCACGCGCACATTTTATTTATCACCTTCTATTAGAACAGCATTAAATGCACTCATAAAAAAGCCGCCCCCTCTAACTAAAACCAGTGTCAAATGTCAATGGATCCTAGCAGCCCTGCTTTACTGATACTAACAATCAAATATAAAAATATTGATTTATTTTCATTCTATATGACTGCTAGTTATTTTATCCAAATAAGAAATATAGAAATAACAGCAATAGTTAGCTTTGTTAAAAGGAAGCAAGGGGATGTTGACAAATCATCACTGAGAAAAATGTGTACCCTGTAAACTACAAAATTATATTGTATATTCATGCAGAATATAATATCATGGATACCCCTGAAAAGCCACCAAATTAACTAACTCATATCAGTATAATCTATATATTAGTGACATATAAGGTAAATACAATGCTTGTAAACCACAAAAGAGTTAATATCCAATTTATGGAATAATGCTTAAAAATCTCCAGTATTTTGGAGGTTTTGCAAGATTATCCACAAAAATTCAGGTTTTGAAGGACTTATCGAAAGAATTTTTTTTTATAAAAACTTATCTAACCAAGCTATATCATCTCCTCTCTCCCATAACCTCTATAGCATAAAGGTGAAAATTGAAAAATTGTAGGGTAGATATGAAATTGCGCCTTAAGCAGGCATTACTCACTAGCTGCCTCGCATTAGCAGGTCAACAGTAACCCTCAATTATTTATATTGTAGTTTTGTAAAGGACATAAAAATACAGTATGCAGAATACATACAGGTGACTGTAACCTGATGGCGACCAGTACTGTACCCAAACTCAAATATGAAAAGACACAATTTATGTTCAAGACCTTAAATCTTATTTCTAATTTGAAAAGGTTCAATAAAAAAACAATCTAAAAACACTCCGTTTTTGCAAAAAAACATCCTTCATTCCCTATAATCACCGGAGATAACTCCAAAGATCTTATACTTTTTAGTAACCATCTCAGTTCTCTTATATGTGAAATTTTTTTGGAGCAGGGAGGGGGCAAAGAGAGTTATATCATATAAATGTGACAATTGGATACTAAATTACAAACCTTGAAATATATAGGACTATTCATGATGCGTGCAACAGACCACAGCACAGAAATAGTTGATATGGAGGTGTATAATCTCAGCAAGGCTGATTTACTGCGCCTTCGACCTACGATTATTAAAAAAAAAAATCTTTAAATGCATTATAGTTGTTTTATTTTTATATAATTATGCATTTCATCGCTCTAGCACATCAAGGATCAAGTCTTAAGCTGAAGTGCTAATTAAAACAAAGTTGTATGAATACAAATAAATACAGTAAATGAATGCCAGGTTTAAACCATAAACATTGATAAATTTTACCTATTTCTCCAAGTAAGATAGATAAGAACCCAGTGCTAACTGATAACATTGCGAATCTGTCAAATTCCTTCACTTCTGAAGATGTTAAGAACAAAATTGCTAAAGCAATTATTTGGCTAACAACCTGCATTTATAATTAAGTATTGATCAATTCATGGTTCAATGATTCTATCAATAAGAATTTAAATAAAAAAAATTTAGCTTGCCTGGCCAAAAATAAGAAACCCAAGACGCCGTTTTTCCTTGGCAACCTTCTGGTATCCTAAAATTATAAAATTAGAATCAAATGATAAATACACAAAAAATTTAAGCATTTTAAATTAAATCGCTTACTTACTTGAATCAACGACCATACGATAGGAGAAATCAGAACCATCAGTTCCTGAGGGACGGCCTGAGGCACCTTTTCTTTGCTGGACGGAAGCCATAGGTAGATCTTATGAAATTCTCTGTTGGTTCCGTGAGGAAGAGAGAGGAGATAAATTATTTGGTGAAAATGATATTCGAATTTAAATCGGGAATTAAGGTTCTGATCGTAATAAAACTTAACAAGAATAGAATTCAATTCAATAGAAAAGAATGGAAAAGACTTCATTCCAATTTGAACTTTACTGATCGAAAAGTGCAAATAAAATAAAAGAACTCATTGCAGGAGAGTAAAAAAAGAACCTAACAATATAGTTAATTTACAATTAACGCCACCGTCGGTCAAAGCAAGGAGATTTGGGGGGATGAAATGGCGGTTCACAGCAAAATTGAAGAAAAATATCACGCCATTTATAGCTATCAAAATGGGAGAGAGCTGACCTTACGCAATTTGCTAGACTTCAGGTGTTGCTACTAACAGATCAAGGGCTTGCTTGACAGGGGACCTTCAGGAGCAAACTTGGTGAAGAAGCTGAAAGGAGGACGCAAGGAGAGAGACAACGAGGGTAACAGCGTATTTTCACCGTTGATTTCTTTTCTAGTCAAATCTCTACCTTTGGCACGATTTCTTCTCACGATTTTGACCTCTCCAAATCCGACACGAATTATATTTCTATTTGCTGTTTGAGAGATTATGGCGTCGTTCCGTAAGTTGCAAACACGACGAACAAATTCAGTGAGAAGAATTTTGAGCTTGAAGATCGAAGGCGACAAGAATTCATAATTGGTTTGGATCCAGTGCAAAATTACGCCCAGTACGATTTAGCGGCAACGGCAAGAGGGATTCAGTCCAATAGAATGCTCAAATTTACAGCCCAGTAAAGGCCCGACTTAGAAAAAGGTAAAATTTATAACCGGGCCTCAGCTTCTTTTCTGCGCTGTCTAAAATTATCATAAGTTCGTAATTTGCACCGAGCTTAGCCCACCAAATTTAGGAAATAATCAAAATACATATTTTCAACTGAAATATTAATTTTGAAACTTTCAACTGAAGTTTTATTAGATCAAGAAACAAAATCTTCTCGGATCATTAAAATAAGATATTATTGCCCAGCGTGCAAATTAATTCACCAACCGGTCCATCCGAATATTTAATCAAGCCGTTTCTGATACATCCGAAAATTTTGGTAATTTACATACCCCATACGGCCCATAGCTTCAAAAAGATACAAATAGAAGTAAAAAAAAAAAAAAATACAAATAAACTAAAAAGGAAACATACATGGAGCCTTAGACCCGGAATTTTTAATAATCGAAATTAAATAAAAAAATATCAAAAAAAGGAGAGAATCGGAAAAATTTCGAAATATAAGTAGAACGGATCCATTTATTCCGTCTAGGGCTGATTAATGAGCGAGCATGAGCGAGTTGGGGTATGCTCATGCTCGGCTCATTTAGTTGATGAACGAGTTGTTAATGAGCGAGTTATTAATGAGCGAGTTATTAATGAGCGGGTTGTTAATGAGCAAGTTATGAGCAACTGAGTGAGTCACGAATTATTAGCAAGCTAAGAAATAAAAAAACTAATTTTCAAAAACTAAATTTCATTTATAGAATTTAACAAATTGTCATAATCCAATCTAATTAAATATTACATAATTTAACAAAAAATTGTCCATAAGCAAATTTAACAAAATCAAACAACAAATTTGATCTGGAGCGTAAGTTTAGGTTAGGAGATTTTTTTATTTATTCAATTTTAATTTTAATTTAAGGAATTGGGATTAAATGTGGCAGGATTAGATGTGCCAGTTTCTTAACGAGCGAGTTGGAGTATGCTCATGCTCGTTCATTAAATTAATTAGCGATAATGAGCGAGTTGTTAACGAGCGAGTTGATAATGAGCGAGTTGTTAATGAGTTTTTAGTGAGCGAGTCACAAATTATGAGCAATTTACTCACCCCTAATCCGTCCCTACAAACGGGACAATTTATCATGTTCCTGTTAATAAAAATTTCATTCCAAATTTATCATTAACTAAACTAAAACTAAGTAGTAAAAAATATATATATAAAGGATGGTATGGATAGGACTGTAAATGAGCTGGCTCGGGCCGAGCTGGGCCTTAGCTCAGCTCGTTAATTCTGGGACCGAGCTGTTAGCGAGCCAGCTCGTTAACAGCTCGCGAGCTAAAACCTCAGCTCAAACTCGTGACGAGCCAACTCGCGAGCCAGCTCACGAGCCACGAGCTGGCTCAGCTCGTTAACAGCTCGATCCACTATCGAATTAGCTGTTACCGATCGAGTTAGATGTGAGTCACGAGCAAGCCACGAGCTACGAGCTTTTTGGACAGTATGGATACCATCATAATTTATTTTCAATTTAAGCTCGGAGGACATACAAAAAATAGGTCACCTACCTTTCTAAAACGCAACAAATGTTTTTTACTTTTTTAGGGATTAGTGATAGCAGGGGCCCAGGGGTAGGGGTAGGTAGGTAGCCGAGTAAAACTCTGGCCCTTGTGAAATTAGGCAAATCTACAATATAAAAAATGTGCATGATTTTTTCCCTGCTCGACTCCGTTCTTGTCCTCCACAGCCACAGGACATAAAAATATGATCTTTGGTTATGGACGGGACCATTCATATGGTCTCTCATATTTTCTTTTTACTGCTTAGTTTTGAGTTAGTTAATGGTAAGTTTGAAATGAGATTTCCATTAACAGGAACGGATAAATTGTCCCGTCCGTAGGAACAGGATAAACGAACTCGTTCTACTTATATTTCGAAAAAAATTAGATTATCTCTTCTTTTTCAATATTTTTTTATTTAATTTCGATTATTAAAAATTTCGGATCAATTATTAACTCAGAACCACAACTCGTTAACCCATCAGAGAGAACGCAGGAGAAAGGAAGGGAGCACTAACCAAGAATGGAAAGGATCAGGGAAAGTTCGGGAAGAGGGGTTGTATGGGAGAGAGAAGAGGGGCTCTTGGGAAGGGTGACGTGCCTCTAGGATGAGAGCCGGCGCGAAAGAAGAGAGATGGAGGAAGGCGCGACGAAGAGGGAAGAGATCGCGAATTTGCTACTGGGTGAGATGAGAGGCTTGAGAGAGGGAAAGAGTCAAAGTCAGATCGAATGATTGTTCGATAGGTCGTGTTCGAACATATATCAATTGAGCACAAATCCGAACTGTTAAACAGGCTATTCAAAGCTCGTTCAAACTCGGCCCGGTTAGCTTGATGTCAACTTATCCGAACGGAACGTCGGGCCTGATTCATATAACAATTTGTTCAATTCTTGTCCAACTGTTGTTCATACCGGTTGTTCACGGACAACTCCGTTCAATTAGATGAGTTATTTTTATAGCGAACTAGTCATACTATGACCGTATTTGTTTATTGTATGAATGTGGAATTTATTTTCAATATGAATAACTCATATTTCGATAAAGTGTTACAATTTAAATTTAAATTATTATTATTATTATCATTATGAATATTATTATTGTTATTTTTATTTTAATAGTATTATTATTATTATCATTATATGTTTGTTGTTATCGTTATATGTTTGTTGTTATCGTTGGTGCTTATTACTCTATTTAATGTGATTTGAATTATGATTGGAATCGATATACCAGATTGAAGGTATGAAATAATGCAGAGGATACGGACTCTACAATAAATTAATTTGTAAATTTGAAATGCAAACACAATAGTTATGAAGTAAAACTAGACACAGTAGCTCATGAAAGAACTTGATGAGCTTAAAAACTTTAATTATACTTGTATTATTACATCATATTAAATAATAGATAGGCATAAAATAATTAAGGGGGTGTTTGGATGGGTGAAGAATAAGTTAGCACTATTCTGAGTTATTATTCTTCGTTTGGGTGTGTTTGGAATAGTAAATATGGACTATTTTTTGTTTTTTTTGTGGATTTTCTCACTATTTTACTAACCCAACAAAATATTGGATTAACTACTATTCTCAATCTTAAAGTTGCTCTATTCTTGCACTATTCTCGAAAATCATGGAAGGAAGATCTCAAGCCTAGTGCTAATCGACTTTTTTTAAATTCTTTTCAAACAGCTAGTAAAAAAAATCAAATCAAACAGACTCTTTGACAACATTAGGGCCTGTTTGACTGAAATCCTGTTCACGTGAGGAAAAAAAATTCAGTTCAATTGAATTTTTTTTCCCACGTGAACAGTATTTTTCAATTCAATTCTTATACTTATGTCAATTCTCAATTGGAGGGCGAACAGACCCTTATAGTATTTCATTCACAAGTTATTTACGTCACTCCTTTCCTTTTCAGGTGCCTATCTATTAGTTACTCAATGGTACATTTTATTTTCTTTGTTTTTGTTCAAAAACGGTAAGCAGTTGGTTCTAATAGATTATTAGTTTACCAATTCCTCATTAATCGTTACTATTCATAAAAGCTGGCAATTAAAAAACTAAACAAAAGACACTGCAGACTTTTCTTTCGGACTGTTTCAACACGTTTTTACATTGAATAAATTCAATGCCTAATTCTAAAGAAATTTCATTTCATTCACAGGACATTTACAAATCAAATACCTGCGATCTCATCAATATGATGTGCTGGAGATTCATAGACGCTTCTTATGACTACATGAAAAATATAACATTTTCATGAAAAATTACAACAATTTCATTGTCTAGATTATTCCAAATAAAATATTCTATACAACTTATCATAACAACAAAGTACACTCACCAAATATTTGAATTCATACCCCCTAAGGTAGCATAATATTTCTGTTTAGATCTGAACCATCCAATTAGAATCCGCACAACTATTAAAGTGGCCCTGTGTGTTCCAACTCGGGCCGAATTGGCCTGGATTTTGATCGAACGGTCCGGATCTAATACCTAAGAGGATATGGAAAACTTGTACAGTTGCTTATTTTATTTCAGCAGGAGAATTACTCACAATAGAAATCAAACCTGCTTCATAAAAACAAACTCCTTGAGAAAAACATTTTTGCCAGAGAGACCAGACAGCATCACATGGCACTACACAAGAGTACTATGTATTAGTTAATCTATCAGACCTAAGGCATTATATTCTGTAAATTTGGCCAAAAATCATTCTAAATTTCTTCATCATATTTCACTGTTCAAAACCACAATTTTACACTAAGCTTAAACTCTCAGTAGACAATTGAAAAAAGTAAAGGAAGTAGTGGAAAAATTTCAACCTCAACCTCATTTCCACACCCAACTTGACAAACTGCAGACCTAACAACAAATTTCAGAGAATCTAAATACATTATCTATCAATAATCATAAATCAGAATAACTGACAACTATGCAAACAAGTAGACCATAAAAAAGTTCACCACCCCACCTGATATTCTAATTTATCAATACTTATTCCACAATTAACCCAAATAAATCTAATAAGCTTCACCCTATGCTGTACTATATTTATTCTGAACTAAGAAAGAAAAAACAATTCAATAACAGTACTTTATGTCCTCATCAACATAAGAGTTCAACACAAAGCATTATTCTATTTTTATGGCAAGTCCCCTGCTTTTCCTGTATGAATATAGTGGTAATGATGTCAAATTGTCAAGCATGCAAGACAAAAGCAATTCCTATAAGATTCTTATACTGATTCTTTAGACAAAATGGCAATTTCTGAATTTCCATTCATCACTAATTCACACAATCTCATGCAAATTAAACTATTATGATCAGGAAAAGACCCGAAAAAGAAACTAACTAGGATTAGTGTTTCCATTTTTGGATCATTAGAACTGAATGAATTACAAGGTTTGTCGTTTCCAGATTTCCACTTATATAGTTTACATACAAATCATGGCTATCTACCGAAAGATTTGCACTAACCAAAGTCAAGTACACTAGAATTCACAAAATGAAGTAAAAAATTGCAGACTAAAACCTACCTGATTGTTTCCTCCACCCCACAACCTCTTTTCATTGTTTTTCTTTTTTTGAAGAACAGACCTCCTTTATCTTCAAAAATTCAATCTTTTTGCTATCTTCAGCAAATTCCAAGCATCCCAACCAAAAGAAATTTAAAATTCTGGCATAATTCAACCATTTCTCCATCTTGGGCTCTGAATTGGAAAGAAAGCTGAAGGCGAAAGAAGACCCGAGGGTGAATTTGGGAAGAAAAAGCCCGGCGACAGTGGACCAGGTGATGGAAACTGCGAATGACCAGGAGCGGGCCCCAAAATACCAGGTGAAAGTGCAAAGTTTGGAGATAATGGAGTTGGGTACTGATACCCAGGAGGTGATAATAAAGGATAAGGAGATTTAGGGGAAGCCAAATTAAGAAATGCACTTGGAGATTGTATGAAAGCAGGAGAAGGAGGCATTCGGGGAGAAGGGAATTGCGGCATAGGAGGTGCACCCATTACTGGACCCTGCGGTGGTGGACCAACTGGATACGGAAGCAATCCTCCTTGTTGAGACGGATGTCGTGACGTGTCAAGAAGTGAACTTTCTAAATACCGCATGTAAGCCGAGACTGGAGAGGGAAAGGTCGGATTAGGGTTAGGGTTAGGGTTTTGGTAAGGAGGAGGAGGAGGAGGGGGGCGCGCTATTGGGGTGAGAGGTGGGGGACGGATCTTCTGTAGCCGCTGGCTAGGTTGACTCTGTGGTCTTTGGTGCGGTGGCCGAGGTGGCGGATGCAGATTGGGAGGAGGAGGAGGCGGGTATGACGGGATCGGATCGCGAGAGGGAGTACCGGTAAGCTGTTGCACGATGTCGCGAAAATCGTTTTTGCTGATGTTGTAAACCTGAGGCTGAGGCTGAGCAGGTCGGGTTGCGGGTTGGAAGGAAGGTGGAGGCAGTGGGGATTTGCGGATCGGTTTGCTGAGCTTATTAACGCCTAGATGTGAGTTGTGATTCGAATTCGGGTATTGGTGGTGGGGATTTCTAGAAGGATCCATGGAGAAAAGTGGTGTTAAGCAGGGAAGAGGAGAAGTAGTGAAGAGAGATCGGGAGGAAAGAGGGAGAAAGGAATCGTGGCGTGGACTCAAGAGGTGAGGAAAGAAGAAAAGGGAGACACGGCAGATGAGATTTTAATATTTTATTCTCTGTGAAATTTTTTTATGTGACTAAGCATGTACGGGTTGCTCTGCAACCAATATTGAATTCATATCTCCTCTGCATTAACGCATCGTTTGAATTTAGATCTCATCCGTTCGTTACATGTTGGTACGATATAAAAAAAAAAAAAAAAAAGAATTGACTTCGATTTTGATTCAACGTTCTGACTTCTGCAGCTAAAATCAAACGGTTCATTAATGCATAGAGGTCACCATTTTAATATGTTTGTACAAATATAAAAAGTAAGAATAAAAAACTAGTTTATATTTTCTCACATTTGTTCTTTAGTTTTGTAATTTTATCACTGAGTATTCGTAGTTTTAAGTTCATATTTTTTTTGTTGTATCTATAGAACAGAGAACGGGAGATGTTTGATGTCTATCGAATCAAATTTTGAATGAGCATCCAAATTTATTGTATGATGCTTAATTGTTATTTGACTAACAGAGCTATAATTGATTACATCTGAACCGATCAATTATATCTCGTTTAATTTTTCTTTTTGCTTTCGCTTCTTTGTTTAATAATCTCTTCTTTTTTTTAGTAAAGGGTGGAGGTCAAGCCACCCAATTATTTAATACATTTGTTATTATAATAATAAAAAATTATATCTGAATTTCGAACTCATTACCTCTTGCATAGAGACCATGTGCCTTAATCACTAGACAAAGTCTAGTTCTCCTTTGTCTAATGATCTCATATGAAGTTCTCTCGTATTGTTTTCTCATGGTGAAACAAACTCAAATGCTAGCATCTCCTTAACGTTGGATTCAAAACTATTAATTGAGATTTCCAATCAATAATATGCACAAGTCCAAATTAAACTAAAGCATAACATCAAATGACTGCCCCAATACTATTAACATGAAAACATACTTATTGGCATACTCTCAAGCGAGATAACCAAAAATCCTAACAAGGGTCGTATGAAGGAAGAGCATCATCTAGTAGTGAGACTACAAAATCGTCAATTTTACAAGGGTTGTGAAAAGAAACAAATAATTCAATCGTAATGACTAATGAGAGAGAATATTTGAGCAAAGGTATAAAAGTAAAAAAAGAAATCAATATGGAGAGAAAGAACACGTGCGAGAGAAAATTCGGCAGGTAAAAATTGAATCTAATCGAGTTCAATTGATGATTCTGAGTTTAGAAGCGATAAAACGATTTTATTAATGGAGTTGCTTCATCGAGCAAAGCTAGTGTGATGTGCTCATCAGAAAGAGTTTGTGAGCACAGCTCCAAAAGTCTATTGGATTAGCTTCAAACAACGAATTCAAATCGTTAAAATCTATCTACTTTCAATTTATTTAATACAAAGTCAAGTGGTAAAAAAAATATATAAAATTACTTATAAAAAAAAAATTACCGTTTAACATTGTAATTCAAAACTTTCAAAATTTCTTTGTTTTCCGTCATAGAACGGGTGAATACCGCAGTAGAATAATTCAAGACGAACAAAAATTATTTGATTGCCTATTTGAATTATAGAAGGTTCGCTTTGAAAATTTTACAAGGGACTCATTTTACACGGTAGGTACCGCACCGGATCCGAACCCCGTTAAAAAACCGATATATCCAATATGTCGGTAGAGTGGAGGAGGTGGAGCCATGATTTGAATGCAAGAGCCAAGAGGAGATCGAATTCGTGTACTTCACATAAAGATTATATAGATACATATGTTGCGAGTTATATTTCAGTGAAGCAGAGACCTGTTACATATTTGGATATATAGTATACGAGAGAGACGAACGGAGGTGCACGACATGAGGCTGTGAAATATCGTTGGCTAGTTCGGAGTTAAAGGTTTGTGGGGTCCAGCTAGAAGAATTTAGTTAAGACATGATAACTACTGAATGATTACTGAGGGCCTGATGCAGAATTCGTATCCGGTGTAGTACTGCAAAATGAAATCTTTTAGAATGATTCTCTTTTGAGTTGATCTGGATTGTTATTTTAACTTGGCACTATCTTAAAGTCCAAAAATACTGCCCTCTATTTTCTCCCGAATCTCAAACCGGCTGAGATTTAATCTCAAACCGTAAAGTGATGCGCATCCTCTGTAGTAATAGAGAGGATACGGATTCCCTGAGGCATTGGTTGGGGTAAAGATTTTAACAGAAGAGTTTTGGCTTCAAGCAGCACAGATTATATAATTAAAGCTGCACTACATATGGCTATTGCTCTGTATGAAGCCAAAACTACTCTGTTAAAATCATTACCCTGAGTGCTCCATTCAAACTAAAATTTATGCTATAATTTAATTTCAATATTTATTGAAACAATGGGCTAGAAACTACGGATATATAAAAAAAAATTGAATGGTTAGATGAGAACAATAGATTAAAACAACATATTCTCTTCTTCAAAATAATGTTGTATATGCACCCAGGGCTTTTCTCTCAAAAAAAAATGATGCATATATTCCGTAAGCACGCATCGTAATCAGTGTTGTAAAAAAGATCCATTTTAACCCGATTAATTGACCGATTAATTATTAGCGGTGACTAAACCGTTACGGATTTTCCTGACTAATCAGCTAATTATTTCCAATTATAACCAATTATTTTTAATTATTCTCGATTAGATTTCGGATCTATTTTTTTATTTAGAAATTTTCGCTAAAGTTCGTCCAAACTCACACTGAACGGTTCAAATCTAAATTGGACAGTATCTGAATTCAAACCAGCAAAAGTCAAAATTAATAGAAGTTTAATAATAGAAGTACGCTTCAAATTCTTTAGCTTAACTCCAAAATTTAGCTTAAAAAACTATAGAACTATCTAAAGTCATAACACTTGTACAACAACCTCTTTAAAAAACTAATATTATCTTGTTCATTCCAAAGAATCCACAATACCAACTCTCACTACATTTATCCTTTAAAGATACACAATTATCCAAATGCCACAAATTTCCGAAATTTTAATTAATATCCAAAGACATTCAAAATTTCAAGTCTACACCCATTTTTAACTTATTTTCGGATCTGCCCAAATCGGAGAATTATTTTCTCGATTCAGCATCTCTTTTCGAAAAAAGTTCTCCGGATTCAAAAAGTCTCTTTCCAGAAAATAATTCTCCGTTTTTATTTTTTAATTAAATAGAATATATTATAATTTTTATTGAAATATTAGAAGTATTTTTATATTTTTTTAAAATAGATGAGATAATATAATTAAATTTATTAGAAAGACGGTGACAAATAACTCGGATCAATATTTTTTGCGGCTGAATTTTTTGCGGCTGTAAGAAAAATTAAAATATTTCTTTGTGTGTTACTGAAAAAATAAATAAAAATATTTTGGATCTGAGTTATTGATTTCGGTTCAAAAGTCACTTCTGAGTAAATAAAGAAAAACATCGTGGTCTTTCTGGTACATTCAAATTCTAAGATATTGCATCTATTTCGAATAAAAATTGATATGAAATTAGTTCGTCCGACATTTTGTCAGATCAAATTCTATTTATTTTTTTCAAAAATAGAAGGACCACAATATTTTCTTTATTTACCCAGCTATGACTTTTGAACTGGAATCAAATTCAAATCCAAAACATTTTTATTTTTATTCCAATAACACATAAATAAATATTTGAATTTTTCGTACAGCCGCACAAAATCCGACCTAAAAAATGTTGATCCGGATTATTTGTCGCAGTCTTTGTAATAAATTCAATTATATAGTATTCCATTTATTTCAATACAAAAATAAATAAATCATCACATTTTCTATTTAATTTAAAAAAATCAAAACTGGAGAATTATTTTTCAAAACCCAAATTCGAAAAATAATTTTCCAGAAAGAGACCCTATGAATCTGGAAGATTATTTTCTGGATATAGGAGCTTGATCCGGAGAATAATTTTTTCGGTTTGGGCAAATATGAAAATAAATTGAAAAAGGGTGCACCGTGCAGATTTTGAAATTTTGAATTTTTTTTAATATTAATACAAATTTCGGCACAAAATTTCTTTGGTATATAATTGGTATCGCACATAAAAGTAATATACTTTATTAATTTTGATTTTTTATTTAAAAAAATATATTACTCTGATTAAAACAGTCTCGATGACACAAAATGATTATGCAATAAAGAAATTATTGTTTGTGCCGATTGGAAGAACTTAAGAGCATAAGTTTTACTGCTTAATAATAATCCCAAAATATTTATTAACATCTAAAAAAATAATCAAATTTCACAATCCACACTCATTCGCCAAATTATTTGGCGGATTGGAATTCGTAGAATTTTCTAATTTTTTAATTAAATAGAAGATGTTCTATTTTTTTTTCTATTGAAATATTATAAATATTTTTTGTTTTTTGTAAAATAGATGGAGTACTATATAATTGAATTCACTAGAAATACTGCGACTAATAACTCAGATCAACATTTTTCAAGTAAGATTTTTTGTGGATGTAAAAAAATTAAAATATTTCTTGGTATGTTACCAAAAAATAAATAAAAATATTTTGAATCTGAGTTATTGATTTCAGTTCAAAAATCACTTCTAGATAAATTAAAAAAAACCGTGGTCCTTCTAATAAATTCAAATTATAAAGTAATCTATTTCCCTAGAAATTATTTTATTATTGTTATTATTATTTTTTTTTTGGTTCTTTCATGACCCGTAGGTCTACATCAATTCCTGCAAATCAAAAACTGGTTCCTCAGTACCCCTATTGTCCCACCCATACAATTTCTCTTGTTTTGCTAATCTATGCGCTACTTCCAACTGAGGGTGAGTCCGACTGCAATGGACAATCTTGGCCTTCCGTTCCAGTTGTACCAGTATCTTCCAGGCACCCCAAATTTGCTCATAGGACCTCCAATCTGATATGACCGGCAAATTATTTGCCAAGGCCAAGACAGTTTCCATGGAGTCTGAATAGATGGTGCCCTCTCCTCCAGCTCTCTCTTGTAGCAAACGTAAACCACTTAGTATTGCTATTGCCTCCGCCTGTGATGAGTTAACTGCGGTGATAGCCTGCGATACCCATTGTACCACCTCCCCATTTCTCCTCAGACACAATCCTATTCCCGCCCTCCCATCCGGTTCCCATGCCCCGTCCATATGACAAGTGAAGTCTTGTATCTGGGCTTCCATCAATTCAGGTGGGTCCCCTTGTGCAAGGGGATGTTGTCGCTGGATAGAGCTTGGCATAAAGCCCTTCCCCACAGCGCTTATGAGCAGGGCTGGTCCTGAACATTTTGGGGCCCGGGGCGGAAGAAAAACTTGGGTCCTTTATATATACAATTTTTTTATGAAATCAGCTAATACGCTTCTATAAGTACTTCAACACTATATGTTTATAAGTTTTTTTTGTATTTTCAAAGTTCAGACAATAGATTTGAACCGTTCAATATTATATCCATATTAAAATGTACTTGGAGACTATATTTTACAATTTTTGGAATATTTTTACTATTTTTGAAGATAGATAGAAAATCCATTGATTCAGAAGATTCTGGACCATAAAAAACAATAATTTTCTGCCTATCTTAAAAAATAGTAAAAAAAAATATATGGGATAATGTTTGGTCCAAATGGCTTTGGGACCCGACACCGTCCAAAACATATAAAAATCGTACGATTAAAGTCCGAACAGTCGATACGAACCTCTCAACATGATTTTCATATTAAAATGTGCTTAGAGACCAAATTTTTAGTTTTTTGGAAATTTTTTACTATTTTTTTAGATACGTACAAAATCATTGCTTTTTTACCGTTCAGAAAAAGTGTTGTTGTACGTATCTAAAAAAAATAGTAAACAATTTCCAAAAAATATAAAATTTGGTCTCCGAGCACATTTTAATATGGAAATTGTGTTGAGCGATTTGGATCGACTGTTCAAACTTTAATTGTACAATTTTAAGAGGCTTTGGACAGTGTCCAGTCCAAAGCCATTTGGGCCAAATCTTATTCCTTAAAAAATATGTAAATTTGGTCTCCAAGCACGTTTTATTATGGATATCATGTTGAACGATTTGGATCAACTATTTGGACTTTTAAAACGCAAAAATGATTTATAAGCATATGGTGTTCGAGTGCTTATGGAAGTCTATTAGTCAGTCTCATTTTTTTTTATTGATATGTCAATAGATCATATCTATTTACATAAAAATTTGAACCATTTATATATTAAAAATTCAATCTTTAATGTTTTATTTATTTTTAATATATATAGAATTTTTTTATATATATACAGACTATTATTTTTTTTAGGGGCCCCTTGAATTTTGAGGCCCGGGGCAGTCGCCCTGGCTGTCCAACCCCAGGGCCGCCTATGCTTATGAGGCACGATTCCCTTTCCTTACTATAGTAAGCTTTGCATACCCCCACCGTTTGTGCTGTCCCGCCGTGAATTGCCTTATTTCTAGAACGCCAAACTGCCCACATAATACATACAAAAGAACTAAACTCCTCTTGGAGGTCAGTCCCCATCTGCACAATTGTTTCCTTGAAATTGAAGGTCAGTTCCCCTGTTCGGATGGGCACAGCTGATACCAACCACATTCTCTGGGCAAACTCACAATGAAACAAGGCATGCATTACTGTCTCCGGATAATTCTTGCATAAGGGGCATAAGGGAGATAGGTACCTCATTCTTGCTGCCAGGACGGCCATCACCGGCAAGGCCCCATGGTGCCTTTGATTGTTCTAAAATAGACTATTGCATAGGAGCTCTGATAGACTAAGTACTTTAGAATATTTCATAGGAGCTCTGATAAAGACTTGAGTTTTAAATCCCACCTACTATGTATTTTACATTTTAAATTTCAGTCTTTTTATAAAGATTTTTTAGTCTTGCCTCTGGATATTTAAATTTCGTTTGTCCCATGTCAATCCGTCGTTTAAAAATTATAATTGAGGGCAATCATATCATGATCCAAATCAGATTTGATTATAAGTATTTTAAGTATCGTGTATACTGGTGCGCCTTTTCAGTAAGGGTAGACGCACAAATTCTAGAATGATTGACTAAATTTTCCATTTTTTTTTTGGTGGTCATATTAAATCTCAGCTGAACAAGTTAAGCATTCTGACAATTAGATTTACGGCGCCGCCTTTAAATTTGTACGAAGTATAATGAACAATTCTCGGATCTAATTTGATCGCAACTGAGACGAATTCGCATCCTCTGAGATATCTCAAACTTTGCGTGACTTTTTGGAATATCTCAAACGTTCAAATGCATTCTCAAAGCTCAAATAATAATGGCCCCCTACGGTTCCCCGAATAGGCACCGGACACGTCGGTCACGCAAAAATTGAGATATCTCAGAGGATACGCACCCAATTGAGACAAGTGCCTTGCTAAGCGCAATTCAATATGCTAAAGAACAGGGATACACTGAATGCGCCTTCATTACTGACTGTCAGATATTGGCTGCAGCTTGCAATGATCAAAACCCGCCAATTGAGGTAGATTGGAGAGCTCACAAGGAGATTTATGACATTTGGAAGAAGCTAAAAAAGCAATTAAACTACTCTTGTTTTATCTCAGCAGAGGCCACAATGATTTGGCTGATGGTTTAGCTAAGATTCTAAGAAGGGTAGAGTAGGTCTGAGAAGTGTTTTTGGTTTCTGATTTCGATTTCCAACAGCAAAATGAAAAAGTGATGTGTGGTTTTGTAGCCTTAATTGGTAACAGGAATGGATAATGATTAATAAGTGAATATTCACAGTCAAATCTGGAAACAGTAACGGTAACTTTTTTTATTAAGTGCTCATTTTGGGTGGGCGCTCCTTTTTTGAGCAATAACGGCAACTTTTGCAGTGCTTGGACTGTCTTTAATTTCTTAATTTTTAATTTTTTTTCTCCTACAATTGGGTGGGTCTCCAACTATTATGATTTTTAAAAACACTGACAATATTATTCTTATTTTTTTTTTAATTCATACATTTATAATATCGTTATGAACTCATCATGCGTTCAAACATCTAAAGAGGGCTAAAAAAAATTCAATTATCAAAACAAACAGTTTGAATACATGACATTGAATGGATGTGTGAAGAATTACTAGTATTCATCTAAATTTGCACATAAAAAAATTTGAATGGTTAGATGAGAACAATAGATTAAAACAACATATTCTCTTCTTCAAAATAACATTGTATATGCACCCAGGACTTTTCTCTCAATAAAAATGATGCATATAGTTCGTAAGCATGCATCGTAATCAGTGTTGTAAAAAATATCCGTTTAAGTCAACTAATTGAACCGATTAATTATTAACGGTGACTAAACCATTACGGATTTTTCTAACTAATCAGCTAATTATTTCTGATTATAATTAATTATTCCTAATTATTCCCGATTAGATTTCGGATCTATTTTTTATTTAGAAAATTTCGCTAAAGTTCGTCCAAACTCACACTGAACGGTTCAAATCTAAATTGGACAGGTATCTGAATTCAAACCAGCAAAAGTCAAAATCAATAGAAGTACGCTTCAAATTCTTTAGCTTAACTCCAAAATTTAGCTTAAAAACGATAGAACTATCTAAAGTTATAACACATGTACAACAACCTCTTTAAAAAACTAATATTATCTTGTTCATTCCAAAGAATCCACAATACCAATTTTCAATACACTTATCCTTTATAGATACACAACTATCCAAATGCCACAAATTTCCGAAATTTTTATTAATATCCAAAGAAAATTTAAAATTTCAAAATCTACATCCATTTTCAACTTATTTCCATATCTGCCCAAAGCGGAGAATTATTTTTTAGATTCAATGTCTCTTTTTGAAAATAGTTCTCCAGATTCAAAGAGTCTCCTTCCTAAAAATAATTCTCCAGTTTTGTTTTTTTGTTTTTTTTAATTAAATAGAAAATATTATAATTTATATTTTTTTTATTGAAATATTAGAAATATTTTTATATTTCTTTGATAATAGATGAGATACTATAAAATTTAATTGATTAGAAAGACTGTGACAAATAATCCGGATCATTATTTTTCAGGTCGAATTTTTTGTGGATGTAAGGAAAATTAAAATATTTCTTTGTGTGTTATTGAAAAAATAAATAAAAATATTTTGGATTTGAGTTATTGATTTCGGTTTAAAAGTCACTTCTGAGTAAATAAAGAAGATATCCTGGTCTTTGTAGTACATTTAAATTCTAAGATATTGCATCTATTTTCAATAAAAAAATTAATATGAAATCATTTCTTCAGACAGTTTGTCAGATCAAATTTTGTTTTTTTTTTCAAAAATAGAAGGACCATGATAATTTCTTTATTTACCCGACTGTGACTTTTGAACTGGAATCAATACTCAGATACAAAATATTTTTATTTTTATTCCAATAACACACAAAGAAATATTTTAATTTTTTCTTACAACCACAAAAAATCCGGCTTGAAAAATGTTGATCCGAGTTATTTGTCGTGGTCTTTTTAATAAATTCAAGGGTTCCGAAAAATAATTCTCCGAAAAGAGACCCTCTGAATCCGGAAAATAATTCTCCAGTTTCGACAGATCTGAAAATAAATTGAAAATGGGTGTAGATTTTGAAATTTTTAATAATATAAATTTCGGCACCAATTTTCTTTGGTATATTGGTATCGCAGGTAAAGCTAATATACTTTATTAATTTTGATTTTTGATTTTAAAAAATATATTACTATGATTAAAACACATTCTCGATGACACAAAATGATTATTCAATAAACAAATTACTGTTTGTGCCGATTGGAATAACTTAAGACCATAATTTTACTGCTTAATAATAATACCGAAATATTTATTAACATCTAAAAAAATTATAAAATTTCACAATCTAGATTCGTTTTAATCAAAAATCCAAACGCCAAATTATTTGACGGATTGGAATTCCTAGATTCTGATTTTTTATTTTAATTAAATAGAAGATGTTATGATTTTTTACTAGAAATACTGCGACATTTTTCAGGTAAGATTTTTTGTGGCTTTAAAAAAAAATTAAAATATTTCTTAGTGTGTTATCGGAAAAACAAATAAAAATGTTTTGGACTTGAGTTATTTATCCTGGTTCAAAAATCGCTTCTGGGTAAATAAAAAAAATATCATAGTCTTTCTAGTAAATTCAAATTCTAAGGTACTTAGTCTATTTCCCTAAAGCTATTTTACGTTTTTAATATTTAAATATTATTCTAAAATCACTTCTAGAAAAATTGATTGAGTAGCTTAGAATATTTTATAGGAGCTGAGATTTTATATATTTTAAATTTCAATTTCTTATAAAGATTTTTTTTAGTTTTGCCTCTGAAGATTTAAATTTCATTTGTCCCATGTCAATCCCTTTAAAAATTATAATCGAGGGCAATCATATCATGATCCAAATCAGATTAGATCAGAGATTTAAATAGCGTTTATCGTGTCATAGCGTCATGGCTAAAAAAACAGCGCTATGCTCAAATAGCGCCGCTATAGCGTCGATAGCGTCATAGCTTTTATGATCTGAAAACACTATAGTTCGCTATTTAGAACTTTGGATTAAATTATAAGTATTTTAAGTAACGTGTATACTGGTACGCCTTTTCAGTAAGGGTAGACCCACAAATTCTAGAATGATTGACTAAATTTTCCTTTGTTTTTTTTTTGGTGGTCGTATTAAATCTCAGCTGAACCATTTAAGGATCCTGACAATTAGATTTACGGCACCGCTTTTAAATTTGTACGAAATGTAATAAACAATTCGGATCTAATCTGATCGTGTCAGATAACAGCAATCCAGATTCACACTGTAACCATATAATGATATAATAATTGGTAACAGGAATGGATAATGATTAATGAGTGAAAATCACTATTCCTTTATTTTCTTAATTTTTTTTCCTCCTACAATTAGGTGGGTCTCCAACGGTTTTTATTCGCCTATTCTGATTTTTTAAAAACATTGACAATATTATTCTTATTTTTTTTAATTCGTACATTTATAATATGGTTATGAACTCATCAGCGTTCAAACATCTAAAAAATGCTTAAAAAAATTCAAGTATCAAAACAAACAGTTTGAATACATGACATTGAATGGATGTGTTAAGAATTACTAATATTTTGCCCTATGGATTTAAAATTCAAACAAAATATATACAACAAATAGAAATAACTCAAGTCTAATATTTTCATCTTTCTTTTTATAATTTCTCTTTCTTTAGCAATGGAATGAATTATTTTGTCTTTAGATCACTGTTAAATAGCAAGGTAATCAATATTTTAGTGAGTAGACATGTTAATTATTTTCTTATTTTGTTGTCATCAATAACATAAAATAAAATAAAGAAATATTATCAATTAATTGTTTTTATGACAATATTCATATGAAGAATTTTTTTTTTTATCAAAACCGAGCAGTAGTTGCTAGGTGTATATGAAGAAATTGTAAGAAGGAAATCAGCGTAGCGAGCATAGAACTAAATTTGGACTTTAACACATCAGAGAACTAAATTCAGACTCTAACACAATAAACACCAATTTATTGTGACATAAAATCACAATTGCATAATTTTTTTTTTATCTTAACTGTTTAAAATCCAACGAATTAAATCACAACTGTTGACATATCAAAATACTTGCGTGCTTAATATAAGAGAAAGAGATAAGCAACACGTATATTCACAGTTCATTCTGAATTGCATTCAGAATTCAACTGAGATGGATTGAAATTTTAAAACGAGACATGCTCTTATAATTATTTCAAGGGATAATTTTCAATTTACGTTTGAAAATATTTTACTTTCTTATTTACCTTTTACTTAAACTAATTTAAATTATCTCATGTTAAATTATAAAAGCTTTTTGATTAACCTTTGTTTAAGAAAAACCTTTAATTAATCGTTCAGTTGAGACCTCTTAAGAGAAAGAGCCCATCACAAAAACAAACAAATAGCACATCATTTTTAATTCTTAGGGATTTCACTGTAAATAGACCTAGTAGTAGAGAGCTCTTCGTCTTTATCTTCTTTGTGCCTGCCATCTAGAAAGAACTTTCCTGAACAGCTTTTGCTATCTCTATTTCATCAGAGTTTCAGTACTTGAAAAAAGGCGAGAGGACACGAAGAGTATTGTTTTTATTATTAGACTAAAAAACTGGTTCTAAAAAATGCGATAGGTCCTAATTACAGTCAGGACGAATTCAAGTTTACGTGTGCGGGGGGGGGGGGGGGGGGGGGGGGGAGGGGGTTATTCTAAATTTAATCATAATTTCAAAAGAGGAAAAAAAAAAAATTCAGAGAAAAACAAAGTCGATCTGGACCTATAAATTTATACAAAATTCAAAATTCAAAAATGACAATTGCCTCCCCTGAATCTTGGTAGGTCCGTCCTAGATTGCATGCAATGCGATATCTAAAAGTTTCTCTAGACAAATCATTTGGAGAAAGAGACATAGACCTAATAGCATCCATCGCTTGCTATTTCCTGGCTTTGCTCTTGACTCTAATTACATAGCCGGCTCTCTCTTTTTTCACTAATTTAGAGATTTCAAGCATTCTTCCATACAGAGAAAAAAAAAAATGTACCTGACCAATATAAGAAAAGAAAAGAGAATCATATCTGCTGAAATCCTAGAGGATTTTCAAAGATTCCAGAGACCGAAATTCTCAATCCAACTGTCTATGTTTTTTACACGAATCTCAAAGTAACCAGTCTTTTATGCACAAATCTCGATATATATGGATGGTTGAACTGAAAATTTCAGGGAGTCTGAAATCTCCGAGAACTTCAGCTGATTTGTTTTCCAAAAAAGGCTCTTTTATTATTTTAATCAAAGGTCGAGCAATTTTTTTTAATTTAACTACGAGATTATTTTCAATTGGTTAAGTTATGGATATATAAGAAATGATTGTAAGAGTTAAGGGATGAATGAGATAAATTTAAGTTTTGAGAGGTAAACAAGAAATTAAAAATATTTTGAATAATATGTAGAAAATTAATCCATTTTTTTGAACCATATATGTGATTTCAATGTAATCGATGCGATGTTTCTCACTTTTATAAGAAAAAAAATAGAAATATATTGTGCCTCCGACCTGGTTATAGAAAAAAAATCATCATTTTTAACTGTTTAAACGCATGAGTTCGAATTAACTTGTGAATGTAGAAAGTAAAAAAAAATATACATAACACTGTCAAATTTTCAAAATAAAAATATTATTGTTAAAGATTTCAAAAATAGTTATTAAATAAATAAAAAGGGACAAACAAAAAGACAATTAAGTTTTTATGACAACATTAAATATCATGATGTTTTTAATAAAAAAATGGATTATTTTAAAAGTTTACATCATCACAATAAAAATTCTCCCTTTTATTTGAGAAAGACATTATTTAGATTAGCAACTCAATTACCATTCTTGGATCATACTTTGATCGGTCCGGATCTTTTCTATGTATTTTGTGTTCAATTTTGATTATATTTAGCTTTCTTTTAAAAAAAAAAAATTCGGACTCCAAAATCTTGAAAGTGATCAGGTAACAAAATTGAATTCAAATCCTCAAAAGTAACTCAAACTTTGTCTTTATATCTGGACCGTCCGATCAGAATAAGCACGCATATTAAGGGGTGCCCGTGAATTCTAAATTAGGCTAGATAGGTCCAGATTCTGATCGGACGGTCTGGAAATAAATTTTCAATTTAAGTTACTTTAGGGGTCCGTATTCGACAAAATTTAGATCCGTTCGCATTCCGTATCCCCCAGGTACCTGAGGTGCAGCATAAATAATTGGACAGTCCAGATTAATCCCATCCGGGCCAAACACAATCTGGTGCCTACATATACTATAGGGGCTTTCTTTGAGATTTGTTCCACGTTAAAAGAATGGTCTTGATTTATTTAGTGCATCTCAGGTACCTGGGGATCCGAATTCTTCAAAGCCCACCACTCCGCCGTGCTCTTCCAAGTTCCAACTTCCAACACTGTAAGCCTCAGCAAAAGATTTGAAGTTGGAACCCATTCACAGCAGCAATGGAGAACGAATCTACAGCCGTCGGATCGGACGACGTCGCTTCTTCCGGCAATCACCCACCACCGGATCCGAAGCTAGAGGAGGAACTGGAGGAGTCGAAGGAGAGCGTGCTTCGTCGGTACTTCTTGCAGGAATGGGAGGATGTGAAGAGAATTCTCACCGACATTGTCTCTCAAAATGGCGTAACCAAGCTCTCTGATGTCAACAGGATCCGATCGATTGTATGCTTTCTCGTCTCTCCTCCCTTTCTATTCAAATAGGAACTGTGGTTGAAAAGTAGCGGTACTATAATCAATAAATGTTAAGCCTTCTCACTATCTTTATGAAACTATTATAAGTTTATAACTGTACGTATGAGTTTGAACCAGAATCTTTTTTTTTTTTTTTTACCAGCATCTACTTTCCAAGTGTTGAGAAATTTACATTGTTGAGAAAAACGAAGGAAAAGGGAAATGAAATCCCAAATTAAAAGAAATAAGCATAAGAAGGTTTTTGTTTTTCATATCCTCTGCAGTAACTCAGATCAGTATCCGGGCCAATCCGACCCATGCCTGGCACGGGTCCCCTTTAATATTCGCGCCAATACAGATCGGGTGGTCTGGATTCGTTCTGCAGTAACTCAAAATTTGAGTTACTGCAGACAATATGTATCCTCCCTTTTGTCCTCTGTGACAACACATATTAACTCATTAGAAATTATTGGCAAGCGCAACTTTCACCGATTTTCTCTCTATTGTAGATGGACAAGTACCAACAGGAAGGCCAACTACTCGAGCCTTACTTAGAGGCTATAATCTCCCCTATAATGTCTATAGTTCGATCTCGATCCATTGAACTCCTCGACCAAACTGACCAACTCCTTGCCATAATCCAGCCCCTATGCATTATAATATACACCCTGGTCAATGTTTGTGGGTACAAAAGCGTGGTTCGTTTCTTCCCACACCAGGTCTCAGACCTAGAATTGGCAGTTTCTCTGTTACAAAAGGGCCACAAAACCGTGTCGGGTACTTCTCTAAGGCAGGAGAGCACTGGAGAAATGGAGACCAAGTGTGTGGTGCTTTTATGGCTGTATATACTTGTTCTCATCCCGTTTGATATATCAACAGTGGACAGTAGTATTGGAGGTGATGAGGAGGGGGTTGCTGAGGCAGTGCCTCTGGTGGAGAAAATAGTGAACATATCAAAGGATTATCTTGCAAGTTCAGGTCCCATGAGGAGGTTTTCTGGGTTGCTGCTTGCTAGGCTGTTGACCCGTCCTGATATGGCAAGGGCATTTAAAAGGTTTCACTTAATCACTTTTTCTCATATATCATTAGTATGATTGTTTCTTTTTGAAGTCATAACAGGCTTATGATTTACTACTTTTGCTGCTAATATCTGCATTTGGTTATTAACATTATATGGATACAGTTTTATGTGGTGGGCGCATGAAGTCCTCGTAGCTGTGAAAGATGACTTTGAGTACCACTTCAGGTCAATTGGTTTGTTAGAAGCTTTAGCATCTATTTTCAAGGTATATTGATCAAATTTGATCTGATTCTGTCTGTATTATATTGTTTAATTGTATAGTTTGGGCTTGCGATGCATACAAGTTTTATTGTGCAAAATATACAATGAAAAGGTACTAACACTAGTATTGCAGTTGCTAGATGCTTTACTGCTTAGGTTTTGCATCACTGTCTGTTAGTAGTTATACTGGCCACTATAATAATCTTTTGCACCGGGTCTAGCCAAAAATGATCTCTCTTTAATTGTACTGTTTTATGCTGTGATGCTTAAAAATTTCACTGTGCAAAAAAATATAGTGAAAGAGTACTGACATTGGTACAGTGGCAAGATGCTTGGCCACTTATGTTCAGCTCCACTGTTTATTAGTACCAGTCACCATAATAATCTATTGCATTTCTCTTCCAGTCACCATAATAATCTAAGAGTGAATGGTTAAATTTTGTTAGTTAATAATTTATATTTTTGGTGCAGGTTGGGGTTCGAAAAGATCTGTTTGATGCAGTTTCTACCACTTGGAGTGATATTTCTTTTCTAATGAAGTCTAGCATTGCAAACCAAAGCCCATTGCTTAGAAAACTTTCGGTCAAACTGTCACAGCGTCTCGGTCTACTTTGCTTGCCTCCTCGTGCTCCTTCTTGGCAATACAAGGTTCACTTATATTCTCAACTCTTCTACTAATTACTGGAATCAACATCAAGTTCTTTGAACCTGGAACATTATTAAGAACCTTTTTCCATTTTATGTACCAGTCTGGTACTACCGACATTAGTTAATGCAACTGACTTTCTTTGGATCAAAATGAACCTAATCAATGCTATCACTCTATTATATGGATTAGGTACTTCTTTGTATCTGGCATTTGTGCACTCCTTCTTTTATTCAATCTGGTGACCTAAACAGCTTTTCTCGTGCAGTCAAAAAGCAGCTCTTTGCAAACCAATCTTTCACTAAATGGTGTCGGAGAAGAGAATTCTTGTAATATTGAGCAACAATATAATCCGATTTATGGAACTACAAGTGCTAATTCTTTCCAAGAAGAAGAGGAGGATATGGATATACCAGAAACAGTAGAGGAGATAATTGACTTGCTTTTAACTGGTCTGAGAGACTCGGTACGTATTGCTAAAATATTTTTGTGCTTAAAACTCTAGAAAGGCATGATATGTCATGCTTTGATTTGAAAAGGCCATCATAATTTCTTTATCTTCCTTTCTCTAATAATTGCTTAGTTCATTGGAACAACCTTTTTTTTTTTTTGAAATAAGAGTCATGTTGACCCAAGCATCCTTTTCGTTTTGGATGTATTTTGAGGTAATTGAACCTGTGGCTCTCTGTAGAGAAGCAAGGCCTATTACCATCCGTGCTAGGGCTATGGTTCCATCTATTATAAATATTTGGAATAAGGTGGAGTGAGGGAGTCAATTATTAATTTACCTGAAAACTCTTATTGCATGAGAGTTGCAAAAAAAAATGCTTATATGTATGATATTAGTGCTTGCATCATTATTTTTTCCAAAGAATATTTGCAATGCAGCCACCAGTGATACAGTGATACAAATAAAAAGGAAATTTAACACATTTCTCATGCAGTTTTTTTTATTCTAAATGGTTTCTTAAGTGAATGCTCTTATATTTTGATCGAGTTAATAATGGTTTTGCATAGGATAGTTTGCACTATGTCATAGATCAAATATAATAACAAAGTTTGTTCTTTGATGGTAAACAACAGATTCTTTTAATTTTATTTAATATGAAACCTCAATACAATTCTTTTACAGGATACAATTGTGAGATGGTCTGCTGCTAAAGGTGTTGGTCGGATAACTGCACGTCTAACATCATCTCTCTCGGGGGAAGTTCTCTCCTCTGTTTTGCATCTCTTTTCCTCTGGTGAGGTCAGTACTTCTGATTTTTGTTTCTTTTTTCGGTAAACAATAATGCATAATTTGGTATAACAAATTAAAGTTTTGCAAGGATTGTTAGTCCAGGATTTGGTACGTGTTGTCATTTTAAAACTTGACTCGATGGAATAGTAAATTTGTTGAGTTCCTTTTTTGTTCCTTTATGCTCAGTTTAGAAAGATTGACACTTAAATGAGGTTATTAGAGAAAAAGTTAAGTTCCATATCAGTACGAACCTGATGATATGATGCTTCATGTAATTTGAGAATTACCCTGTACCAATAACTATCCATGACCAGCAAATCACTGGTACCTGGTGGTACGGATTTTTATAATTAATCTAGAGGAAAAGTTTAACCATTAAACTCCTGTAATGTGCTGTATTCAAAAGGGAGATGGGTCGTGGCATGGAGGCTGCTTGGCTTTGGCGGAACTGGCTCGAAGAGGTGTGCTACTTCCTGTCAGTTTTCCACAAGTAGTCCCTGTTATTTCTCAGGCATTGCACTATGATGTAAGAAGGGGCCCACACAGTATTGGGTCCCACGTAAGGGATGCAGCTGCATATGTGTGCTGGGCCTTTGGTCGAGCTTATTCCAACAAAGATATGAAAGGAGTTTTAGAGCAGCTAGCTCCTCACCTACTAAGAGTCGCTTGTTATGACCGAGAGGTGATTATTTTTACAAGTTTATCTCTGGTGGTTTCTTCTTTTTTGGATCTTGCGAACATTTTTTTTTTGATAAAAGTGAGGTCATCCCTCAGTGATTTCTATTGATGAAATATAAAAGGCTCTACATCACAACAAAAAGATAATACTCCTAGAGTTCACTACTTTCCAAATAACCAAAAATCATACATACTACATAAAGTTCCATAGTAAAGTCTAAAACATGAAGTAAACTAATATCTTGACTAGACTTCATAAGTCTTCTAACACTTCATCTTCTATTTCTTGTCCAGACCCGATTGTGACAGTAAAATCTCCCTCTGTTTGCATTGTACCTAAAACGGGTACCATCTCCTTGACATCACAAGGAAAACAAGAGAGTTTAAAAAATAAATTGTATCTAGTGAACATCCACTAAAGAAATATTATACTGTTTGTGTTTGGTGCTGGTGATTTAGGTAAATTGCAGAAGAGCCGCCTCAGCTGCATTTCAAGAGAATGTAGGGAGGCAGGGAGAATTTCCTAATGGAATCGACATTGTTAATTTGGCTGATTACTTTGCACTTTCTTCACGGTCAAACTCTTACCTGAATGTGGCGGTTTCTATTGCTGAGTATAGAGTGTACCTCTATCCTTTTGTGGAGGAACTTTTGAGCAGTAAGATAAACCACTGGGTACTTTTCTCTCTCCCCCATATGCATGCTTGTTTGCTTAAACTACTGGGTACTTTTGGTATCCAGCTTTCTTGAAATCTGTACTGTCCGAGGGTTACTATTCCATTTTTAAATGCCATTACCTTCTGGTTTCTACCAAAGCCATGGCAATATAGTGTACAGAGAGGTTAGTAAAGCTGCTCATCTACAAATTTGAATAAAACAAAATAAAAACAGCAGTGCAATATTTAAGCACAAAACCCTAACACCTGAATGAAACAGAACAAGAGAAGCAGAAAAATGCATAATGAGACTCTGCTGGCACCGACTGGTCCAGACTTCAGATTGTTAGTTTATGCATGCACTTGCTAATGACATTTCTATATGAGCTACTCAAGTTGTTATTTTTTACTTTTTCCCTTTTCAGGAAAAAGGCCTGAGAGAGCTGGCGGCAGAGGCTATTTCAGCTCTTGCAAAATATGAACCTGACTATTTTGCAGGATACGTACTTGAGAAAATTATTCCCTTAACACTGTCACCAGACCTTTGCACTCGTCATGGTGCCACTCTAGCAGCTGGAGAACTTACTATGACCTTGCATCACCTTGGCTTTGTTTTTCCTTCCGGTTCGTAAAATTTCTGAGATGTTTATTTTCGTTTTTCTTTCTTTTTCTTTAATTGTATACCAGGTAAATGGAATTAAATTTCAATATGACTCGTGCATTACCAGACCTGTACAAGTACAGCCTACTTGAAATTTACAGATTTTTTTGGTAATCAAATTTAATTAATTCTGATTTGACCCCTTGAACAGAATGCATAGTTGATTTATTGAATATGGTGAGTTTAATTGGAAAATACAGAAACACAAATCATAGAGAAAACTACTAACTGCAAGGGAAACAAAATTGGACATTGGAAGGGATACAAGGACAACTACCATTATTTCACAAACATGATAATGACGTCGCAATTTTACCAAATAAATGCTAACAAAATTATAGAAGCATTATTTATTATATAGATAGATCATGTATCAACTTTGCTGCAATTTGAGAATCAAATGCCCAATAAAACTGACCTTAATTTGTCAAACTGTTCTATGGATGATCACTCATTATTAAAATTGCAAAAAAAAATCGAATACATGGGCCCAACTAAATGTCGGAAGACATGTCAAAATTTTAATATTTTGATTTTGAGAACTGTTGTGTCTTTTGTAATAATTGTCAAATATGTTTGTTGTCAATATAAGCTATGCCTTGGACATTATATTGTTTTTGTTGATATAGTGTACACTTTTTAACAGATATTCAAAAGGCATTATCAGGCCTTGTCCCTGCAATAGAGAAAGCTCGCCTCTATCGTGGGAAGGGAGGAGAAATCATGCGTGCAGCTGTTTCTAGATTCATTGAGTGCATGTCACTTTCTAAGATACCATTAAATGAGAAGATAAAGAAGAGTTTACTAGACACATTAAATGAGAATCTCAAGCATCCTAATGCCCAAATTCAGGTATGTAGAACCCAAGATATTTACTTGATAGTTGAGTACTTGTCTTTCCCCGAAGTCCTTCAGATAGATTATTCACTTTCAGTAATTAAATAAACTATAGCAGGGCTGTGCAATATTTTTATAATAGCCATGCAAGCTCTATAATAGCATATGACGAACAACATTCATAGTAGCCAATACAAAATATTTCTGGACGGCTTGATAAACCTAGCAAGCATTATTAACTGATTTCTTCTCAGTGTGCGGCTGTGGATGCATTGAAGCATTTCATCTCGACCTATCTAGCTTCTTCTAGTGACAAGTCCATCCAAGACATTGTCGCAAATTATGTTAAGCTCTTAGATGACTTAAATGTAGCAGCAAGAAGAGGCGCTGCTCTTGCTCTCGGTATACTACCCTACAAATTCTTGGCTGTTTCCTGGAATATTGTAATTACAAAGCTGTCTACTTCCTGCACCGGTGAGGTAAGTATGCAGTGACAACTTTACTTTTTCTTGGTTTTCAACTTTTTTTGTACAGAATCGTCTTCCTTTAGGTTTGAACTAGAACAAATTTCCAAGTGACGCTATGGTACTATGCATAGCAGATTTGTCCGTACTATGGATCAATATCTGCATTTTTGAAGTCCAAAGTCCAAACAGTTTATATGAACCGTTCAACGTGATCTCTATATGAAAATGTTAAACTAACTTTTATATTTACTATTTTTTTAAATAGGTAGAAAGTCACTACTTTTATATGGTCTTAGAATCTTTAGATCAAGTGATTTTCTACATATCTAAGAACATAGTAAAAAAATTCTAAAAAATGGAAATTTTGATCTAAAAGTACATTTTCATATGGAGATCATGTTAAACAGTTCAGATCAACTGTTTAGACTTTAAAAATGAAATTATTGATCCATAGTACGGGCCAATATGTGCTATGCATAGTACCATAGCCTCACTCCAAATTTTTAGGTTTGAACTGAAAGACAATTTTATATCTTATCTCATTTAATTATATATGATTATTTCCATTTTTTTTTGTGAATGTAGAACAAACCGGATGATCCAGATGCTGAAGCACGTGTCCAAGCTGTGAAGGGATTGATCTCAGTTTGCGAAACATTAACAACCATCTCCACAGAAGAATGCAAAGTTGACTGCAACGCTCTTTACTTGCTTATAAAGGATAAGGTGATGGTCACGCTTTTCAAAGCACTTGATGACTACGCAGTTGACAATAGAGGAGACGTCGGCTCGTGGGTCCGGGAAGCAGCCATGGATGCCCTAGAGAGGTGCACATACATCCTCTGCAAGAGAGATTCTGATGGAACTCTATTTGATTCTGACATTGCCAACAAACTTGTTGGAGGAATTTTGAAACAAGCTGTTGAGAAAATAGACAAGATGAGGGATATAGCCGCAAAAACTTTAAAAAGGATCCTATACAGCCGAAATCTTCATGTCAATTTTATTCCCCATAGGGATATCTTGGAGGGAATTTTTCCCAATGATCAAGAGCTGGAGTGGAGTGTAAGATTCTTTTCTGTAATAATTTTAAGGAGTGAGGCTATGGTACTGTGCATAGCGCGGATTGGTCTGTACTATGGATCAATATCTCCGTTTTCAAAGTCCAAACACTTGATCTGAACCATTCAACATGATCTTCATATGAAAATGTACTTGTAGATAGGTAGAAAATCACTTGATCAAAAAATTCTAGACCATTCAAAAGTAGTGATTTTCTATCTTTCTATAAAAACAATAAAAAAAATTAAAACAAAAATATAAAATTTGGTCTGCAAGTATATTTTCATATGGGATCGTGTTGAACTGTTCAGATCGTGAACATCGACTATCTGAACTTCAAAAATGAAGATATTGATCCATAGTACGGACCAATCTGCGCTATGGATAGTACCATAGCCTCACTAAGTTTAAGTCAGAAACTACTAATGGATTATGATTTGGTACATCTTAAGCCTAATCTGTCCTTGTTCTATTTAGGGACTCTTTTATCAGTTATCTGGAATCATATTGTATTATTATTTAAAGTTTGTTTTGAGTGCAAGCTAATGTTATAGTGAACTACCTCTTATCAGGTATCAACGGTTTCTTATCCAAGGTTAGTTAAACTTCTCTTGATTAGCTCCTACAGCCAGTATGTACTTTCTGGGCTTGTGATCTCAACTGGAGGATTGCAAGAATCTTTAAGAAAGGTGTCACTAGAGGCATTGATAGAGTATCTAAGATCCTCTACTGAAGGTGATGTAGGAAGGAATAAGGAACATAACTTGAGTAATGATTTTATCTGGCTTCTCCAACAGTATAAGAAGTGCGACAGAGTTGTTGTACCGGCATACAAGGTGTGTATCTTTTTCCAGATGATGAAATTTGTACCTTCAAAAACATAAGAAAGTTATGTATACTATAGTACCATACCCATAAAAAGAAAAATATTCTCCATAGCTTTTGATTGCCAAAGTTTACTCTTTTTCTTCTGTGCTTATGATATCAAATCAATTTAACTTGAAATATCATAATTCTGACAAATTATCATAAGAATAGAATTCTTTTAAATTATCACACATATACATGTGAGAATCTACAATGTCTTCTGAAATTTTTGGTCAATGTGTTATAAGCATCTTATCTGACAACTCAGTCAAGTTTCTGGTGTCATAGTATCACAACTTTTGAGTTTGCATTGGATGAACACATTTTTCTTTAATATTTACCAGATAATAGAATACTAATATTGGTTAGATATGACATTATTCTCTGGCTAATCTTTAGCATGGTTGCGTTTTTGCCTTTTTTGTTTTATGCTTATTATTTTCTGAACACTTCTTTGGAGCTTCATTTTCTAACCTTTTTTACCCCTTGCAGACTATTGACGTACTACTCAGCAAAAGGTTCTTCTTAAATATGGAGGTCAGTTTACTCATAAATTAGATTGCTCTTAGAAATGCACTCTAAATAAGCCTTCGAAATAATATCTACTATAATCTCATCTATAATAGATCACTACTAAATTAAGTTTTGAATTTCGAACTCGAGTTTGAGCAAGCCTACATAAATATCTCCAATTGGTATACTCTTCAGCTTTTATTTACAACGGAAGTTGACATGAACAGGGGAAAACAGTGGAATTATTCACTGCTCTTTTGGATTCTCTTTCGATTGAGTTGAAGGCATCAAAGGACTTCACTAAGTTGAGTACCGGGCTTTCAATTCTTGAGTGCATTTCATCTCATACAGCAGAAACTAACTTGCGTGCATTCTCTTTCCTTGTCTTCTTTCTTGGCCATCGTTACCCCAAGGTAAAATTCAAGCAATATTAACTGATGGCATAGTACGAGTACAAAATGCATATCGCCCTTTTGACCCTTATTTGTGAATTTGAGGGTTTAACTGAGGTTGAAATATATATATATATATATACATTTTTTTTTTTTCCTGGTGCAAGTACTCTTTCCTGGCCATAGATTAACGTTGGGCTACCCTGTTGGAGAACCTACCCTACCCCAGGAAAACAGTACTGTATGTGTACTGAGCTGATTTTTTTAATCGGTAACACCCAAAAAAAAAAGAGAAAATTTCACCCATACCATCTCTTTCAGCAAATTTTGATTTTTATACCAGGACCGCTGAATTATTCAGTGGTTGAAACCTGAGTTATGAGAGAGCCAATTTTTTTTTTAAATGATAACACAGGTTTTGACCGCCAAATAATTTAGTGGTCCTGGTAATGGTATGAATCGAAATTTTCTGAAAAAGAATGGTATGGGTGGATTTTTCTTTTTTGTTTGTGTTATAGATAAAAAAAATTGGCTCTCCGACCCATACCAGTCAGTGCAGTATGCTTACAGAACCGACACTTAAAACTTTTTTTGCTTTTTACTTATCTTATTTTCCTGAGGTCTTCTTGATTTCCCGCATACAAGTACTTGGTAATTTTATTTTAAATCATTATGTTTTCTCCAATATACAGATCCGAAAGATTGCAGCAGATAAAGTCTATGTTGTGCTGGAAGAGATAGGCGAAACACTGTTCAAAGATGGTTGCAAGGAAAAAGCGATTCAACTTGTAATAGAGACTTCTTGGGATGGAGATTTGGAGATGGCAAAGGATAAGAGGTTGGAATTTTACACGATCGTTGGAATGGATGCATCCATTTGTAAAAGTTCTAATAATTCAGTTAGAAAAAAGGTTGAGGTGACAAAGAGTAATCCAAATGATGAGAACAGGTCGTATTCTTCATTAGTCAATTATTCAGGGTTCTAGAAATATGTAGCATTGTTTAGTTAACTGGTTTTTATATATCTTGGTGTTTTTTGTGTGTTGTGCTTTGGACGATAAATGCAATGTCGCATTGTTGTCAAAAGACTCAAAACATCAAGTAAATATGGTTTTGTGAAGAAAAATATGAATAGTTTATTGTATTAATCCTTACCAACATCTCTTCCTCTCCTTCCGGTTGATGGAAGTTTCTTATTTATCTCTTCCTGGAGGCAATATGCTAATATTTAATCAGACTCAACCCGTGCAATTTGATCCATTAGTTGTGTCCGATGAAAAATTTGCACGTCCCAATATTTATGAATCAACGACTCAGATAAGGCGCTGAGCGTATAACCCTCCCTAAGTGCATGAATCAACTGCTCAGATTGTATTAAGATTAACTCGTTACAGGACTGAGCTGGGCCTAATCGAGCTGAGACAAACTCGAAATTGGTCTAAACTGGACCGAGCCACCAGCTCGTTTTCAGCTTGGCCTAGGTTCGAGCAAGGCACGAGCTTTTTCGGCCACCACTAGCAGCAAACTAAAGTAAATGCATCTTTTATTATCCTCATTTAAATTAGTTACAAATAAAATTTGACTTTTAACGATGGTAAAGCATATTTATTAGTGGGGCAAACTAAATAATATTTGTAGAATGAGGCACAAGTAAATGTAATCATACTTATTTATATTAGCTACGTAAAAACTATGATTTTTCAGAGCTGTTCTTGCTCGACTGATCGACTGACATGTACAAATACTGATTGTTAAGGTTAAGTACCGTACTGTGTAGAATACTCACAGTCGGGCCAAATCAATTTGGTGCCTATTTGGACTATAAGGAGATCCGTTTTGAGATTTGTGATTATAACCGACGGCTCAAGATCTCATTCTACACGGTCAGATATTGCACTGGATCTGAATTCATTCTACAATTCCTAAATCCAGAAGACTGCCAGTCTCACAAGACGTGGATTTAGTTGTAGATCAGCCTGGTACAGCTAAGAAATAATGAATAGCTAAATAGTACAAAAATAAAAGGATTAGTTCATCTTTCAAAACAAAAAAGAAAAGAAAAGGATTAGTTCATATGGTTTCTCCAAATTCAAGCAAGTTATAATAAAAAATGTAACACTTCTAATTTAATTCTTTCTTTTTTTAAACGAAAAAAGAAAAAGAAACCCAGGTCTCTAAATTTGGAGAAAAGAAAAGAAAACAAATGTTAAGAAAAATTACTTTTCTGGACACTAGTTAGAGACTTTAAGCTGTTCAACTACCTCTGACCCCCAGGTAAACCTTAATTTTCATTTTTCGGAGGCTTCAACTGGAGCTGTTTTACAAAATTCATGAAATTGAGAACTATCTTCTTGCCTTCTGTTGTGATAATGCTCTCTGGGTGGAACTGAACTCCCTGAATTAATCGAGAAAAAAAAATTAGAACGTCCCAGCAATGTTCTAATGGATCATACAATAAAGTTCTACATGCATACCAGGATATGTTTGTATTTCCGGTGTCGTGCTGCCATTACCAGTCCATCTTCACTCCATGCTGTTATCTCCAGAGCATCACTAGGAAAAGTCTCATTTTCTATAACAAGGCTGTGATATCTCCCAGCTGTGAAAGGACTACACAAAACCAAATTAGTATGTCAATTTTAGTGTAGTAGGCAACCAAGTATTATTTCATGGTTTCAATACCAATTCAGTAGTATAGATCACACACACACACACACACATTTTTGTCATTGGTTGAATTGGGATTATTCAGAGATCTTGTGAATAATTGGGGCTTAACTAAAAGTCTACATTTTCCACAGGATACCCTATATACTTGCACCAGAACATGTACAATTGCACGAATCAGCCAGCACTACAATCCAAGGTTAGCACTTAGCAATAACCACGTAATAAACATTTTTGAATACTTCAGACAATCGTCAACAGATATATATATAGCAATTTAAAAATTTATAACAAAACTAATACTTCAACTTGATATTAATGCCAGTTGACTGGTTCAAAGGAACATTTGCTTGTCTAGTCAATAAAATGTGAGTTGACCGAAAAGTCAATTTAGATACCGAAATTATTATTATTATTACATTTCAAATTGGAAGAGTAGCCAACTATCTGTACGTTTAAAATTGGTAATGACGTCAATACTGCCAACGTCCCAGTTCCTTTGGCGCCAGGCCCTGTCTGCTTGTGTGAGGAACTGAATATATCTTTCGCATAGGTCAGTGGCCAAAGTCCAATAGCAACATTCCTTTTACTCCTTTTATGATTGTTTTGGGTAACGAGATATAACGCATGCAATACTATAAACTAAATATATATTATTTCTTTTAGTTTCGACAAACAATAAATTAGGTTAGGTCGCATAAGACAAAAATATAAGAAGTAAATTCACGTGGCTCCAAGGACTACTGAAAAACGAAAAACAAAAAATAAATGCATGTGGTCTCTCATTTCAGTTTTCTTTCTACAATGCTTTCATCCAAAAAACATTCAAAAGGTTTTGGAGGGAGGACTGGGAATCTGGTGGATCCGAAGCAGTTAAATACTGGGACCCTAATGGTGTTAACATCATTACCATTTTCCAAAATCAGACACCCATTGACTACTCTTAAAAATTTGGAAATTTGAATTATCTCAAAGGGAGCTTAAGAGTAATATCAGAAAGCTATTGGCTCACTTTGGTAACCCTTGAAACAAGCCAGGTTCCATCTTCTCATCGTAAAAAACAAGTGAACCTTTACCATGTACCACTCCAGTAGGAGCACGCACAATTTTTCCTGTAATTCACAAAGAAGGCAATGCCATACATATATTAACTTTTCCTCGGGGAAATAATACAAGCGTAACGGTATTCATGCAATAGTATATTCTAAGAAAGAGCTTCAATTACCTCCAAAGGCTTCTCCTATACACTGCAAACCCATACAAACACCAAAAATTGGTATTGTTGGCCCAAGTTCCAAAATCGTCTGGAGTGAAATGCCTGAATCTCTAGGTGCACCTGAATTTAAAAAGACTACTAATAACTACCAACCTACCATATATAATTATATTCAATGATCAACATCGCTGGAAGAACATTTACCAGGCCCGGGTGAGATCAGTATCCCCATAGGCTCCATTCTAAAATTGATGGGGGAAAAAAATCGAGGTTAGATTTTCCATACAGCAAATCCATTTTTGGGGGAAATTTTACGTGTGAAAATTAGGTCATATCATTATGTAAAAGTTATACCTTCTTATATCTTCCACAGTCAATTCGTCGTTTCGGTAAACCTCAAAATTTGCTCCTAACTCTCCCATGTACTTCGAACATGCCAAAAGAAATCATGAATAAAAACAATACTCAGAATTAATTAATACTAAGGTACTTCCCAGTACCTGATGCTGGGTGCGGTAAGGGAAAAGGCTCGTGTGTGAACACAAATTTCAATTACAAGTAACTTGTATTTCTCAACCTGATAATTAAATAATTGACTTACTTGCATTTCACTAAAACTACTCAATTAAGGTAGAACAGTTACAAATTCTGTATGAGGGTATACACAAAGTTACCATATCAGTAAACCGTAGAAACTACCACACTAAAACGAGCTATATTCATGAGGTCCAAAGTTTTGGGCCTTTTAATCTTTCTGATCGGTCAGTCTAAAAAATTACAAAGGGTAGCAACTGGTCATTTGCTCGAATCGGTCATTAGCTGAGGTAGCAACCAGTCGCCAAAAAATTACAAAGGGTAGTTTTGCCTTTTTACAATTAAAATATCATTCCGAATCGTGGACATTGACATTTTGAAATAGATTCAGTCTTCTACCGCGCTCTCAAATATAGAAAGGGTTGTGTCTTTAACGTGGTCAAGTGGTCTTATTTGGTGCGCCTCCAGACATCGCATTTCTTTTCTTTGTTCTATCCAGTGAAACAAAGTTTTAAACTGATTCAGTCAAAATTACACTATTGGAGGTTCCTTTCGGCAGCAGTTGAGACTTAAGTATCATTTTCTCAATATCAAGACTCTAACAGCAATCACCAGCTACGGACAAGCAAGTAGAGGGAATTTCAGGTGCATACAAGGAGAGATGATAAACTGTAGCAAAATTTAATTATGGATTTCATGGTGCTTGTTTAATTATTCTGTTGAGTATGAGATGAGAGTCAAAGCAGTCCAACTCATCCCCAGTGTGGGCACTGGATTTTTAACCTGCAACCTCTCGTACTAGGGGCAATGTGAATGTTCAATTAGTTAATTTATTTCTCAATCTATTTTTTTCCTTTGTTTTAATTTGTTTTAATTTGATTTTTTGTTTTGTCGAGAGAGGGAATGACAAAAATGAAACTAATCCTATTAAATATTCAACCTCCTCTTATTCTAAGAATCTGCAAAGGAAAGAAATGATGCCATGCATGCTCGATTGAGATTTGTGTTCCAATATCTTCTTCTATAGTCCGACTGGCTCAATGGGCAGTAAGATGGAGTTCTAATTGTACCCTTTTAATTTAAAAAATTAATAGATTTGAGACATCAAGCGAGCGTTTGTCTACCAAAACAACTTTCTTCAGATGTAAATTTATTAGCATAAGCATATGTCATATGCTGATATGCACAACAACAACAACTAAGCCTTTAGTCATTAACAAGTTGGGGTTATATGCTGATATCCACAGTATTATTAAATCAATCATCCAAAAACTTGAGCATATCAACAGTATAAACCAATCAGCTGGCTATAATTAGACTTCCACTAACAAATGTACCTGGCACAAATTGTAGGTGAAGCTATCATAGTTATCAATAACAATTATTGGCTTCTCATCGCTTTTCACCTCTGTACGCACACTCCCATTTGGAAGAGCGGTTGACAGAGAAGCTGTCACAGGATGGCTTTGCCGAATAGCAACAATTCGACTCTTCAAAGATTCTTAATCCACGCAAAAATCCAATTATAAATCAACAAATTTTTTTTTTGATAACAATATAAATCAACAAATTAAGAAACAAAATCAAACAAGAAAAAGGAACCGAATAATAAGATTCTTACTTGAATTAGGATAAGGCAAGGTGGTGACAGAGCGAGCACTGGTTTTGAGTTGCGACGGAGCAGAGCAGAGAGAGGCCACCATTTCTGAGCTTGATGGAGATTCGTCTGGGCCCGAGTGCTCTAGTGAATTTATACGACAAGGGGGTTTACGTAGGGGTGGCAACGAGCTGCTAAAGAGCAAGCTAGGTCTAACTCGTAATCGGCTCGTTGGATTTGGACTTTATGTCCTAAGCTGAAGACTAGAGGTAGCTCGTTACCAGCTTGGCAGATTTACTTGTGCACTTTCCTTTGGCTCCTCTTTTGAACCTGAGTAAATGAAGGGAGAGGGTTTGTTAGAGGCAAGAAATAAAAGACTAATTTACTATGCTTATTCTTCTTTTGGTGAGTAAATAAAGCATAAATTTAAGAACTAACTTGGATCTTATAAAAAAGTAAATTCTATTAGAGGCATGTATAATTTCTTAAAAAATTAACCTACTCATTCCAATTGCCAAAATACCAAATCATCAACAACACCTTACTTTTAGATCACAAATATTACGGAGGATAAATAATATATCACAGAGAAATAAGCAATTAATAGCAATATTCTTACAAATAATTGAGATATGTGATATTCTGGAGCAATGCATACACTACACTCTCCTGTTTAAATTCAAAGAGCCAAAACAAATAGATTAAATAAATACTAAGGACACGTCTTCCAATGCATAGACCAAAAAATGGCCAACAAATCCTTTCCAATCACAACAACACTGCCATAGTAGAACAACGAAAGGGAGCAAATAATTCAAGCAATTATTTTCTTAAATTACAAAATTCATATGGATTTTATTTGTTCCAATTGCTTGAATTCGCCTACCAGTGCTAAAGAAAAGGAAAATGCAAAAAAAGAAGAAGAGAGCAACAACAATTAACAAATACTAGATAAGCAAGCACCTCTTGCTTGAATTCGACTCTGCGTCAGGTCGGGTCAGATGCGAGGAAGATTGAGAGAGTCGGGCGTGAGGGGGGTGGCCGGGTGGGGGTGGATCTCTGGCCGTCTGGGGCTGGGGCGGGCGCACGAGGTGGCGCGACTGCGCGAGCGATGGAGTCACGGAGAGCGTCGCGCTAGAGGAGAGAAAAGAGAGTTAAAAGTGCTAAACCCAAAATCTGAACGAACGGATCTGATTAAACCACATATATCCAACGGCCTAAACACACAGCTCGTTAATTGGCCGAGCTCGGTTCAAGATGGATCTAACTCAGAACTCGTTAATTCTGACTTAAAACTGTGATGAAGTCTAACTCAAACGAGCTGTGCGATTCATGAGCTACGATACAGATTGGATACGGATTGAATAGTGGTAAAAATATATCTGTATTCTGTTTTGATTTTTCAGATACGGATACAGATCGGATATTTGACAGATACGTACGGATATCAAATACTCGTATATATATATATATATATATATATATATATATAGAGGAGGGTTCCACTGCCTCAAAATTGTCTGCCTCTATTGTACCTCCAAATCTGAATCGTCCATCAACTAAACTGATCCACGGTTTGAATTAAAAGAACTCCTCAGCAAAAAAACTAATCTAATTCATCTCCAGTTCATCCTATCGTATTTTCCCCACCCCCAAGCACGTCGCGCACCACCTCGTCTCCCCTCTCGCGCTCCCCTCAGTCCCCTTCCACGTGTGTCCCACCGCTTCCCTCCCCCTCTCCCTCCTCCTTACCCTCGCGCTCCCCTCAGCCCACCTCCCCCGCACGCTTCCCTCAGCCAACCTCCCTACCACCCGCGCTCCACTTGCTTAGAAATTGTTCGACTCTAGTCCGTTCTTCATTTGCTTTTGATTATCAGAGTTTCTTTTTAGGATAAAATAAACAAAAGCTCCGGACTGTGTGGATTATAGAAGGCAATTCATATGAAAATCAAGTTACGTACCTAGAGAGTTACATAGGCTCATTCTTATTATGCTCTGACAAATAAAACACATATAGAGAACAATTACAAGCCATGAGAACATTCCGTTTATCCAAAAACTATTAAAGAGTCCATCAAAAACTTAAGATAAAACTTAAAAGAAAATCAAATTTACTCAAAAAAAGAAAAAGAAATATCAAATCGTGATTAGGAAAGTATGGCTTTAGAGAGATAGAGAAAGGTAGGGGATATCAATAGGGGAGGGGGCTCGGAGGGTGTGGAGTGGTGTTGGGCAGGGGAAGGGAGAGAGTACAGAGCTTGGGGGAGATTGGGACTTGGGAGGAATGGGGAAAGAGCCAAATGGAGAGAGAGAGTGAGATGAGAAAACTGGAGATGATACAAATAAATTGGACCAACTTTTTTCGCTGATCAAGACTTTCAATCTGGTGCGTTGATTAATATTATAATGTAAGGTCTAGATTTGGAGGCATAATGGAGGCATGAAAAGTTGAGGCAGTGGAACCCTCCTCATATATATATATATATATAGGAATTGGCTAGCGTGCTATGGATAGCTAAGTTTCATATATGCTATGGTATTTTTGAACGTCTGATCAGCTTTAATTGTCGTGCAAAGATGAGGCGCTAAAAAATTGACACAGACGGAAATGAATGTCGCTCCAGTACCCCTTCCCAGAGCTTTGCTCCGTGCTTCTCCCCGTTTCTCCCATTAACCCCAGCTGCGCAATTATCTCTCTCCCTTTCTCTCTATCGACTCCCGCTCTCAAAGCCAAGCCGCTCTCCCTCTCTCAGAGCCACGTCGCTCCTCTTTCCGACGCATCGTCATCACTCCGCTATCTCAGTTTCTCCACGTCGCGCCTTCTCTTTCTCTCTCTAATCAGAGGTTGTCCATTATTTCTAGTGTTAATTTGAGGTTCTTGTGTAATTTGTCCAGTAGATACTTGTTTCTTGGGTTTGATTGAATTTTTTTGGTTTGATTGAGAATGTGATCGGTGGATCATTAGTTCCTTATTGCTTTGAGCATTCGATAATTATCTTAAACCAAAAGAAAAAAAAATAAAAAAATCCAACGCCTAGGGTTTCATCTTACGTGTTAATTAGATTCATTTTCATGCTTTCTGGAATTCTTAAAATCAGCTTTTATTTATTTATTCATTGTACAGTCTTTGATGTGACTGGAAATAGGAAGGTTGTGATTATTCATGTCCCGTACAGACTCAAGAAGGCCTTCAAAAAAATCAATTTAGAGACTCCAGTGGCAAGGTACTCCTTTTCCTCTATGTTGATTTTGGACAAGATAAAAAAGAAAAATTAATGAATTCGGAGTTTTGGTAATAGTTGTTGTTGTCTGACCTTTTTGAGAAACCGTAATTTGTAATCACCAGCTCAGATCATGTGAATAAATTCATAAAACTGTGGATAGGCGTATTTTGATTTCTATACTAAAGAAGAAACACATTTATATCTAATTAGAGCAATCCAGCATATGATTTGGTTTTCATTATTGGTACATGATTAGAATGGAATAGAACTCATTTATGTCTGATTAGGATAGTCCAGTATACGTTTATTTCTAGCTAGATTTTTTTTAGGAAATTTGCATACAGTAAATAGTATTAAGTGTTTTCACTCTCTTTTGTTCTTTTCTTATAGAGGAGGATCTTATGCAACAAATTAACTTCCTTGGTCTGAATGGAGTATTATCCCTATTATTGTTATGTCAAGAAACCTTAGTTTAATTTTATGGCATTGCATCTTCAATAAATTAGTGCTCAAGAATAAGTATATAGTTTTATAGTCACAACAAGACCTGAAACTTCATGTATTTATGTAATATATTTGTATTTACTTGACTAGGTAACATGACAAGTGAGAAAGTTGGGCTTCCGACTGCTATTTTAGAGGAAGGCGGGTTTGGAGGGAATAAAATTGAGGAAGATGGTGTTATAGGTGATGAATGGGAGGAAGAGGATGTTGGAGGCGGTGAGGATGTTGAACCTTTTGTTGGCATGGAGTTCGCTAGTGAAATTGAGGCTCGACAGTTTTATAACTCTTATGGTAGTAGACTCGGATTTAGTGTTCGGGTACATACTACTGACAAAACGAAAGTTGGGCTCGACAGTTGTTGTTTTTATTTCCTAGTGTTTAAATTGCTCCTATTTGCTTGTACCAGCCCTTCACTGCACATGAAAAGAATTGTTTATTTAATTTAATTTTGCTTCATGAATTTTGGTGTTAAATTACGAACTGGGTTCTTCAGTAAATTTTTTATTGACAGATGCACCTGGCTAAATTGTAGTTCATAACTGATGTGCTTGGCTTTTTAATTAGAATGACCAACATGCCCCTTGGGTTTTGTATAGTACTTATTATGATGCTTGAATGGTGCTGTTTTTAATTGGTATCATGCCTACCTCATTTAATTATGAATGCATAGTACAGTAGCTAGTATGCTACAATTTTGGATTTCATGTTTTTTATCTCAAGTCTCAGTTTTTACTGGTTGTTACTGGTACGTACAGTTTTTACTAGTTTTTACTAGTTTTTACATTCCCTTACTGGTTTTTACCAATTTGAGATTTGTAGGTAGGGTTTTAATTTAGTTTTCTAATAGGCTATTTTGGGGTCACCCACTGTACCAGCACAATATGTAAAAATATGACTTTGAATGAAACAACATGTGCCTTTTTTTTAATTAAAGTATAACAAAGATATAAATAAAATAGATAACAGGGGTGCCAAGGTAAAAGATATCAAGAAAATAGTAAACAAGAAAAGGAGAACATAAATTAAGTTCATAAGAGATAAAAAGCAATTTTCGTTGAATTGGGTGCCAAGGTAATTACATCAATCTAACTGGTACAATGGTATCATACCCCTCTCTAATACGCATGTACCTGCTTTCATAATTGAAGTAAAAAGGAATGCAACTTTCTTCTTATCAAGATAAAACCGACACATACTATGAATAAGATAATTTGACATGGAAATGTAAAAGCTTTCATTCAATTTGGAAATGAATAGAAGCAAAAAAATATAGTTGCATATGAGCAAAGAAGACTGCTATAAATATAGTATCCCAATAACAACATAATTTGAACAAGTAGCAAGAGGAAAGATAATTGACAAGAAAATTAAGCACAAGTCAAGACTTTATATTTATCAACCTGATCAATATAGTACATAATAAAGCTTCAATTTACATATTCATTCTAAATTTCATACAACATGAAGAACAGTATTTTCATTAAAATAATAATTTCATACACAAGGCATCACAAATTAAAGTAATAATCTCATTACATCAACACAACAAAATATATATCAAGCACTACAATACATTTAATTTGAACAATAACAAGAGGTCTCTACAACAGTATGGCTTCAACATCTCTTGCAATGAGGGAAAGGGAGATCCCAAGCAGCTTGCGAGCACAACAATTAGTATCTTGAACTTTGAAGTTTAGTTCGTCAACATCCTTCTCTACATGTCCAAAAGCTACAGTTGGCCTGTATGAAACATAATGTATGCATTAGGGGCAATTTAGACATTTGCAATAATTGCTTCTTATTCGCATATCATTTTGGTCACAAATGGTATATTAGTTAGGTCACAAATGGGCAATTTAGTAACTTATGAAGACTGTAGGAAAGAAGAGCAAGTTACCTTAGCCTCTCTAGGTATATCAGTTAGGTGACAAGTGGTACCATTTGCATACTGATATGCATGATATCTACAAGATAATTCAATTGGTAAATCAATGGTTACATCAATCAGTAATTCAAATACAAATTATTGCATTTTACAAATTATTGCACAATTATTGCATACTGATATGCATGTACCTGCTTTCAATTTGCACAATTTGTATTTGTCAAATTCAAATACAAATTATTGCACAATTTGTTAAAAAGAATTGAAGTTAAAAATAATGTACCTGCTTTCAAGCTAACTGGTAATGATATCATCCACTCTTCATTCATTGAGTTTCTTCACACCACAGCTCCAACCAAAAATCAAAGAAAATGCTTCAATTATCATTTCATTTTTTTCTAGAATCAGTTTCAGCCTTTACTTGCATAAATGAACCACTGGCATGTTCTTTTCAAATGTATGCAGCTAATTAACGTTAAATATAACTACAAGAAATGCAAAAGCAATCATCAAATGCAAAAATAAACATTCTCAATCAAACCCAAGAAACCCAATCAAAACCAAGAGACTTAATCAAACCCAAGAAATATCACAGTAGCTTTCTATACTAATGCCAATTTAATCAAGAATTAACAATACCTGCTAACAATTCATAAATTCATCAATTAATCTAATTGCACTTCAATTAGGCTGACTGTCCATTGAAATTAGGACAGCTACGGATAAGTTCAAAAATTCTGAACAGTAAAGGAAGAGATTCACAAATAAGAGAGAAATGAGTGCACCTTTCCTATATTGCCAAGTTCTCACGCGCCGGCTTGGATCAAAGGAGGGGTAGTGATGCACCGAACAACTTATCAGAAAGAGAAAGAGAAGGAGCGACGTGGAGAAACTGAGGGAGGGGAGTGGTGGTGATGCTCTAGAAAGAGGAGCGACGGGGCTCTGAGAGAGGGAGAGCGGCTTGGCCTTGAGAACGGGCCGATAGAGAGAAATGGAGAGAGAGGTGCGTAGCTGGGGCGAATGGGAGAAACGGGAGAGGCACGGAGCAAAACTGGAAAGGGGTGCCTAGGGTTTTCAGAAGCGTTTATTTCCGTCTCCGTTAAAATCATAAGATCCAGCGCCTCATTTTTGCACGAAAATTAAAGATGATCGGACGTTCAAAAATACCATAGCATATATGAAACTTAGCTATCCATAGCACGCTAGCCAATTCCATATATATATAGAGTAAATCTAGGGTGTAACGTGCTCATCAAGAGGGTTTGGTGAGCACAACTCCAAAAATACATCGGATCGACTTCAAATGACGAATCCAAACCGTTGAAATCCATGTACTTCGTAAGTGATGCATGTACATGCAAAATTTTGGAAGTAAAGCGAAATTAGGGTTAAACAAAGATGGGAGAATTCTAGGAGCTTTCGGTCTACAATCTCTTGTTTAATCCTATCTATTCGGTTTGTTTAAATTCATGTTTGATATGACGGGGTTTCTAACCTAATATGTTAAAAAGGGTCACTTCCGTGAATTAATAACGTATCTAAATAATTATATTTATCTAGACCATGAAGTTCTTTGTTAGTCTATCGTCTCCTTAGTTATTGGTACTTAATGGTTTAGCTGGCCAAAGCAACTCATACCAATTTCTAAGTTGATTCAAGATGTCCCGACTTAGAGTTTTGGTTTTACCAGTTGAGTCTCGACCTAAACCCTAACCTTAATTCCTGTAGTTCCAGCTTAGATTAAAAAGTTTGTATACTCTTAACCTAAATCCTAATGGCTTTTGTGACATAATTGATACTATCCTATATGATCCATTCTACCTTAAAGTCTAAAAGACCTAAAGCGGGATAACTACAATTCAAGTATAAATTATGAGAACAACAAAGAATAAATCACAGAAATTAACAATCAAATCAAACAATCATCATAAAAACAAAGATACGAATAAAATAGAATCAAACAAGTTCATGCATTTGACCTACACCCTTAGAGAGAAAGTTAGCCTCTCATGGAGATGCAAAACTTACAAAGAAAATTCATTACAAATTGGCTAAAACAAAGAGAAATTGAAAGAGAAATGATTACAACCCTTACTCCTATGGAGATCTCTTGCCTTGCTTCCTTGCTCTGAAAATTCTGCTCTTCTTCTCCTTGTTTAAGCTCTTAATCTCACTTTTTTGCTCTAAGTAGATGTGGAATATGGAATTGATTTGGTAGAATATGGATTGATGATTAAGTGAGCAGAATTTTCCTTCTTTTATAGCCTAGAATACACCCTAGAAACGTGGGGAGCAGTGTCTCACACGTTCTCCATAATTAGAACCACTAACTTGGCCAACCGGGCATGATCTGGCCTTCCAAAAATAGCGAAACTGCATTTTTAGTCTGAATGCGGCCCGCACTGCGGTCAATGCGGGTAGCACTGGGGGTTAGTTGCCTTTTTTAACTTCCTGCGCCTTTGGAAGTTATTTCTTCTATTTCTGTTATTTCTTCTATTTCTGGATTTCCCTGAAATTTTGACTAAGTTCTCAGTGCGGCCCGCATTGGGAGTCAGTGCGGGTCGCATTCCCCTCAGTCTGGCATCTGGTTGAGCATAACTTGCAGTGCGAATCGCATTACCCTGAGTGCGGGTCGCATTCTGCCTTCTTGTTGAGTGCGGCCCGCACTGACTGTAGTGCGGGTCGCATTGGAATGTTTTCTTCAAAAATCTTCTAAGTTCAGAGTGCGGCCCGCACTGACCTTCAGTGCGGGCCGCATTCCCCTCAGTTTGCTCCTTTCCTTGTGCAGAACCTCCCAGATTTGACTAAGTGCTGAGTGCGGCCCGCACTGACCAAAGTGCGGGTCGCAGTGAGTGTTTTTTCGCCGTTTTCTGCATTTTAAAGCAAGGAAATGTAATATTTTGATTCGGGATGCAATATAGGTCTTTTATATATCAAAATACAAGATATTTAGAGCATTTTCATTGTAAAACCAAGATCGAACATATCTAAATGTATATATATTTCACGCTTATCATTGACTTTGTAGCAAATGAATTCGAAACTTCCAAAGTTTTGCATGTATATGCATCACTCACGAAGTATATGGATTTCAACGGTTTGGATTCATCATTTGAAGCCAATCCGATGTATTTTGGAGTTGTGCTCACCAAACTCTCTTGGTGAGCACGTCACACCCTAGATTTACTCTCTCTCTCTCTATATATATGAATATTTTCATAATATATATTAAATTATGAGGAGGGATCCAATTACACCCTTTTTTTTGACACATCATGACATTGTTTTTTATATAGTTAAATTTTGCAATTTCAAAATTCAAATAGTCGATCCAAACCGTTCAACATGATTGATATACTAAAATGTGCTTGGAGATCAAATTTTACATTTTTTTGAATTTTTTTACTATTTATTAAGATGGTTACAAAATCGCTGTTTTTCAATGGTCCGAAAACAGCGATTTTGTAACCATCTTAATAAATAGTAAATAAATTCAAAAAAATGTAAAATTTGATCTCCAAGCACATTTTAGTATATCAATCATGTTGAACGGTTTGGATCGACTATTTGGACTTTGAAAATGGTAGGTGTCAAAATGTGTCAAAAAAAAAGGTGTAACTTGATCCCTCCTCTTAAATTATATAGTATATATCTATTATTCATAATACGGATAATTAAAATTCAAAATCATATCCATATCCGTACAAATATTTGAATATCGAATATCCGTATCTAATTTTCAGATACGGATCCGAATATGGTCGGATATTATCGATCCGTTTGCACCCCTAACCCCTGGGTTTACGGCTTTACGCTATGATTTTCTGAATTCTTTTAGATTTATCTGAATTATGTATTGAAACTTGAAATCTTCTGTAACGGGTAAGTCGTGACAGTAGATAACCCGCTAGATGGAATTTTGTATTTAAAATTTAATAGCAGTTCATGATCTAAATTCAAACGCAACTATCAAGAATCCGAATTCACCAAAATTCACGTCAGTACATCATAAATTATTATTATTATTATTTATAAAACCTTAATTTTGGATGTCTGGGACGCCATCAATGAACAGTGTCACATTGCTGATACACCGTCTGATTTGTTTTCAATGGTTCAGCTTCATTTTTGCTGATGCTCTCCTCCGTCACTTTCACAACACCACCTCAACGTACGCTCCGCGTTTGACGAATTTCCCCCCCCCAAAAAAAAAAAACCCAATGCTCTCTGCCGCTCGCGCCTTCCACGGTGAGTCCATCTCGTGTTTATTGCTCTTCCGCGGTTGCCACGTGTTTGCTCGCACTCTACGTGTCTTCCCTGGCGTGCTCCACGCCTTCTCATTGTTCACTATAAGTCGGTATTTCTCATATCTCTTCCATTCCTCTTTGCTATCAGTTGTCTCTTTGGTTCAGCTTATTCCTCCTCCTCCCTATTGTTCGCAGTGTCTACATCCCTGCTGACATAGGTTTCTGCCGCCATTGCTAGGTTGTGATCCTCCCGGTGGTCTTCTTCGCTCAAGGTTTCTTACTTCTTACATTTAATACGTCAGGCTTGAACCTGGCAACAGGTTTGAGCGTTATCAGAGGACTTCCGACCACGGCGAGCTTGGAGCTGAGTATCACCCGTTTCGCCAGAGCTGGGGGAGTTCGTTGACTTCTTTGCCAGTGACCGAAGGCCATTTGATTGGTCGGGACGCCATCACACCGTGGATCACATTTGAGTTGAACCTGAAGGCTGAAACTGAGATTTTTTTTTTTTTTTTTGTTAATTTTCTTCACCTAAAGCTATTTCTGTTCAATTTATCACAGTTTCATGCTAGGACTTCTTCTTATGAGCATATTCTCTGCTTCACATATGTTCCCTGGTTTTAACTCTTCCAGTAATTTAAGTTGGTACCGATACCGGACTTTGAGCTTGATTTGATTGATAATTCAGTCAGGTTTGGGCGTGTAGATCATCCTTTACAGCATCTTCATCTTAGGGCTTGGATTATAATCGTTTTTTTACATTACAGCATCTTAATATTTTATTTTCATTGATTGGAGAAAGGCATATATATGGGACCGGTATCTGATTTGGCCTCCCTGGATGTGTACCGCTTGGTTGAGTTTATTAGAACTTGACATCTTTTCTTTGGAGAATATCTATGGTATGAGGGAGAGCATAAGACATATTGTTTTCAAGCTCGCACAGTCGCACCATGTCTTTTACTTCACTCATAGCACTGTTTGCTGGTGCTACAGTTCAAATCTCAATGTTTTTTATCTTTAATTCTCAACTTTTATATTTGTAGTCATGTTTAAACTATGTGGCTACATCTCCTAAATTTTTTTTTTTTTACTTCAGACTATTTATTTCCTCAATTTTGCTCAAGAGTTGACTATAATTTACTTTTGTTTTTAAGTGTTCATGAACAAGCTGAGCTTTAGAATTTTGCTGGTACTTCTATACTGCTCCAAATTTTATGTTTTTTTTATATATATATAGAAATGCTTAATAGTTCAAACTCTACATGTTCATAAAGTTTCAGATTTTTCTGGTACTTGGAGAGGTCTCTAAAACTCGATCTTCTGTGGCATAATTTTTGGGGCATCACACCTATTTACCAGTTTTTTTATTTATTTTTTGCCTTCTTGCAAATATAATTTTCTTAAATTTATGCAGGTCACTATATTCATCTACAAATGAGGTAATAATATCAGCAGCAGTTCAATTGAACCCAGTGGGAATAAAGCCAACATCTTTTATTTCAGATTACCAATTTTTTTTTAAATCTATGATATATCACAATTATTACACATTTATGTACAATTGTATGGAGACATATCGAAAGGGTGCTAATTTGTGTTAAAAAAAAGGCCACAGGTCCTATTTCTCACACCGGAGGGCTTGTATTAAATTCTCCACTACTGAAATAACAGGCTGAATTAATTAATTATATATACGTATACATTTTCTTTAATTCGATTACAACAAACAGCAACAATATTAAACTGACATACGTGTACCCCAACAAATAAAAAAAAAAAATAACGGTTGCGGCGTAGCCGCAACGCCCAGAACCTAGTTCCACCTTAGCCCAGAACCTAGTTCCACCTTAAACCGGATTGATCTAAATTCTGATCAAACGGTCTGGATCCCACTTATCTATGCAGGGTTCAGTAGTTCTGAACAACTTAGCTGAGTTTCATTTCAGAAGATTGCAACAGCATCAAATTATTTTTTTAATACTTTTTTTCAAACTTTAAACTATTTGACATTAATATCTCCATTTTAGATGTTTGATAGCACTCATGCTTTCGCAAATCACATTGGATTCATGTATTCATATTGCCTTTCTATAAAACACGCAAAAGATCTAAATTGTAGGAATACCCCGGATCCCTACATATCTCTACCGCATCTTAGTGTTCTTTGTTAGCGAAGAATTAATCACATCGTTATCAATTCACGTCTAATTCATGTCTAGGGCGGGTAAAAAAGTCCATGACTCGTGGCCTGCTTGGTATCAACTTATAATTCAATTGGTAACAACTCGGTCATCAGTAGACCAAGCTAAAACGAACCCACTCACCACAAATTTGAACCAGAATGAACAAGTTTTGAGTTAGACTTAGCTCAGTTCATTAACGAACTATTGATATATTTAATCCATTCACTTCAGACTGAGAGGTATTATAGTGTATGCCACGTCTCAGTTATATGATGTGTTCATTCACTTAATGTCTCCCTTTGATTGAAAATATCACATCACACAAATTGAAAAGAGATGAAAATATCACATCATGTGACTTATCACACAAGCAATTTATTTTAACATTACTTCTTTATTATAATTATTTTGAAATATTTTCTTATTTCTTTAGTATATTTTGTTATTATTTTCTGTTAACTTAAAATTTGAAAAAAAAAAATAATTAATGTCACGAATGATCACAACGTGACCATACGTGATGCGGCAACTTTCCACCATTTTGATCACATTACATAAAATTAAATTTGACCACGTGTCGTAACATGACATGACCACATCACGCAATTTTTTTCTTTCTGTACTGTCTGATGGTGTAAAGACTCATCTTGCAGAAAACAAAAATAAATCTGCTGTTATTCCAATCTCAACAGTTGAGATTCGCTCATGAAAAACTTGCTTCGTTGAGATTCGTGCATGAAAAAGTTTGAACGATTGAGATTGGCCAGTGGCCCAAGGAATAATAGCAGATTTATTTCCTCTGAAAACAATTTGGGCTGAAGCTAAACTTCCCACAAGTACAAATAGCTACAAAGATCTGATAATACAAGTACCTTTTCTTTTTCTTAAAAGACTAATACAAATAAATTGAAGCTCAGCACAGCATTATCCAAAAAAAAAATTCCAGCAAATAATAAAACAAATGCAACAAAACTGAATCATTCCCCGTCAATGAAAACTTACCAAGGCTGTATTATGTTGAGAAAGAATATTCGCCATATTGCCATTCGAAGATGCTCTTAAGAACTCAACCATGGAAATACATTTGGTGAAGTAGGCAACCGTCCTGTCAGAACTTCAACCCCAGTTTCAGTGACCTACAAATATATTAGAAAAAAAAATTGCAAGTGAAATGCTAACAATAACCCATAACCTGCTCTAAAATATAAGCTGGAATATTGGTGGCGGTATTTTATTCAATTTTTTAATCAAGTCAAGCTGAACCAAATCAAAGCTATAAACCGTAGCAAGCGCAAGAAAAATTAACCAAATTGCAATTTATTTTCTTATCAACTCTTTCACTCTCTGCAACAGAATAACAGCAAATGTAGCATTAGCATAGTTCTAAAAATTGGAATTTGAATCTGAACCAGCAAGTTGTCAGTGGAATCAAAATCAGATGAATAAGAGAGAATCAATTGAATAATCGGATCAAAAACTCGGAATTAATCAAAATATTAAATTTGTGCTTAAAAAATAGAAAAAAATATATAGAAAAATAAAAATGTTTATAATTATGATAAGATTAAAGATTTCACTAATATAATCCACTAGTCCACTAATATAATAAAATGCATCATGCAAAACTTATCAGAAAACCAGATAAAATTAATTGTAAAGTAAACAAAAATAAAATATTAGTCTATAAAAATAAACAAAAATTAAAGATGTCTATAAAATGATGTATTTACAAATAAAATGTAGAGCATAAATTAAACATTAGAATAATGAAAATAAGAAACTAAAAAAATGTTTCGTTGATACTAAATTATTTTACTTGTATATAAATGAAAAGCAAATCAATCCTTTTAATTGGAAGAAGGAAAAAGTAATCAGAGCTTGGATAAAAAAAATAACACAAGTTAAAATAAATATGAAAGAAGAAAAGTCCCAAAAATTTATCCCATTCCTTTTATTCACCAGAACAATAATATACTTACATTATTTGGAAAAGCACCTTGCAAAACTATACATATAATTGATGAACAGGAGGTCAAGTACACTTATTTTGTTATCATACTACAAAAAGTACTGTCAAAACCAGTAATACTTGATTTTAAGATGTAATCGATAAAATCAGTACCTAATTAATAATGATTTAATTTTGATAAAATATAGAGAAACACTCACCAAAAGAGTATGCTCAAACTGAGCACTCCTTTTTCCATCAGCAGTTACAGCAGTCCATCCGTCAGGCCAGAGACGATCTCTCCAAACTCCTAATTTAATAGTTTGAATTAAAATATCTTACGAAGAAGAATAAAAACCAAGAATGTTAACATATCTGATAAAATAAATGCAAAACCAGCCCGGGAAACAAATTGTACAGAAATTGAAGGTAAACAGTATGCCATCAAAATATCGACAGCAGTTGTGTCTTAGTAAACAAAATTGACTAACCGGTATTAATCATAGGCTCTATTGTAAATGTCTGACCGGCTTTCATTATTCCAACTGCTTTATTCTCTGCAATATGTCGACAAATAGAACAAAAAACAACAAATTAAAGCATGGATAAAGTCGTTCGATTTGTTATAACGAAGAAGTGATATGATTACACATCTTACTTGCATAATGAGGAATATTTGGGGCACAATGAAATAACTCCCCAATACCATGGCCACAATAAGATTTTACCTACAGATAATACAAAATTAAGAAATGATGTCAATAAATTACACAGAAATTTATTAGTAAATAGTCAAGCATATGAAGGGGACTGACTGATCCCACTTACAACAGAGAGACCAGACATAGAAGCATGCCGACTAATCACATCACCAACCTCTCTAAACCTAACTCCTGGTTTAACTGATACAAGACAAAGCCAAAAGAAATATTTGTTAATATTCTTTTTGAAATAAGTAGCAAGTAAATATCCAACATAAAAAGAACAGGTTGGTTATTTACTAGGATAGAAAAGATCAAAATATTCATTTGGTTAATACATGTACCAGCATACAACTCAACTGTTCTTGTTTTAAAGTGTAAAAGAAGATGGCACGCATAAATGCCTGCTTTATATTTTTACTTGAAAGAAATTCAGAATAGTCACCTATAGATATAGCTTTCGCCAGGCACTCGTACGTAGATCGAACAAGATGTTGGGATGCTTCATCAACATTCCCCACAAAATACGTCTCATTCAAATCACCTATATACATTATAACAAATTAAGATTATAACAAATTACAACACATCATCATTACATATATAATAACAAACAAAGGTTTTTACCATGGACACCCTTGTAGTAAACTGTTACATCAACATTTACAATATCACCATCCTCCAGCTGCCTGTTAAGGAGAACTTAATGTTAATAAAAATTGCAACTTTTGTTAATAGATCCCATAAAAAAAAAACTTTAATAATGCAAAAGCAAGTCAAATAATCAGATTAAAATTAATAAACCTGGCATCAGGGATTCCATGGCAAATGACTTCATTAACTGACCTGCAAACAACAATAAACTAATTTACTACATTTCAGGTTTGGTAAACAATTGCAACAACAAAATTTAGTAATAAAGTAACACATACGTGCAGCATGACTTGGGGAAGAAATGATAGTTCAGAGGGGACGGGTACGCTCCTGAAGAAAATAAGACACATTTTTACGACATTAGCAAGGTTTTAGTTAACACTCAAAACACATGAATTTTAGGTATTGTTTCAGTACATCTGAAACCAGATTGACTGTAAATATATATATTTCAGTCAATCTTGGCTAAAGCAAAACAAAACACAGAATTAACAGTTTGTACCCACATGTGCTGGTTTCATTAAGACTTTTTGAAACATGGATCCACTAGGAGACTTGAGACTATGAAATATCAAAAGAACACTCTAAAAGTATCTACAATTTTCTTTAGTTTTTTTACCAACCAAAAAAGAGCATCTTCATTCAAATATTTTGTTAAAATTTGCAATTCACGTACCTTTGTTTAAAATATTACAAAGAAAACAATAATAACAAAATTAGCCATAAGGTTAAAAGAATCAATATTACTAAGTACCATCAAGTATTCTTTTATACAGTAGACTCTGTTTATGTAAGGCACTCAAATCACAAGACTATCCCTTTCATGCATTCAATAAACAAAAATAAACGATAAATTAGAAGGTTCTATAAAAATAATCACTCGTACCAGCAGCAATAGTGGTGTCATGAACCACTTGATCAATTTCATCAGTTGTAATTCCGGGTCGAATTATACGGGCCGCTGCATCTAGAACCTCCCTTGAAATCTATTCATTTATTAGAGAAGAACATAACATAATTTTGTTTTTGCTTATTATTTTAAAAAATATCCAATGATACAGAGCTGTTCATGTAATGCAGAACTTACCCGGCATACTTCTCTCATTCTTTCAATTTGTTCAGGAGTCTTGATCTTTAGAATGAAAGAAAATGAAACATCACAATTAGCAGTCTCTCCAAAATTAGAAGTTGTAATATATGCGCAGAATAAAAATTAACCTCTACTCTTGATTGTAAATCACTGTTCGGCTCAATTTTGGGAATTCCCTGAAAATATAAGAAAATAAAATGGTCAATTAACAGAAAATATTGATCAGCTCTGGCAAAAAATAAAAAAAGAATAGATTAAGAATGCATGTATCAGGACTTAAGAAAGGTCTTTCTGTAGAGTCTCTTTCTCAGTATAAGCACGACTTAAGAAAGATCTCTGTGTAGAGTCTCTTTCTCAGTATAAGCACTACTATAGAATTTTTTTTCCAAACAATGTAAAGGGAAAAGTAAAAAAGCGGTCTTACATCTAAGGCCCAATCAGGTTTTTCAATATCATCTGGCACCATCCGCATCGTTGATATTGGATATGGTCTTAATGGCCTACAAAAATATTAACTACTTTAGTAAAAAAAGGAGGAAATAACAGTTCCAACGTCTGGACTTTCAACTGCATAAATAAACCAAATGGAGGAAATGAGAGTGGAATACCCGGTCCATTCGTAATGGGGAAGCCTAGGACTACGCATCTGGCCTTTCTTCAAGCAGTACAACCAACCGGATTGAGATTTCTCTGATGAAATACTTGATACATGAGTACCAGACACCGATTTGGTGTGAACAGACTTGTGTGCACTCCAAGAAGCCTTAAAACACTCTTGTGTGCTGTCAACATAAATATGTAAACAATATAAGGAAATGTAGACAACATAAAAATGCGGACTAGAAGGATTATGATTGCAGATAGATTTGCATAATGAAGTAATTTGAACAGCAGTTATATAACTGACTCCTAAAATTTACAGAATGAGCATGTGCATGGTTTTGCAGTTCTAAATTTGTTGTGATTGCAAAATTTAGATGACAGGGTATAGAGTTTATAGACTAACCAAAAAGCAGCACCTTCACGTGGAAGCTTCAATTCCATACACTTGGGGCATCTATAAATAAAAAAAAGGAAGAAACAGATAAGTGCTAAGAATCAACAAACTAACAAATTCTGCATGTAAATAAGCTCAAGTATGTCATTTATACATAGGAAAATGATTGTGGAAAAAGGAAAGAAGGGGGCACAATTGACATTTTTTTTTCAAATTAATCAAGTATCTTTTTCAGTAAACATAGTAGGAAATCACTGAAATACTCACTGACATATACATCATTTTACTAATTGGTTATTCATATTTAATTGATCATGGGTTCATTCATCTTTCAACTAACAATTGAGAGATGCACATAAAGAATTGGGAAGGAAAAGAGCGGCGCAAGATAATGGAGAAGTCTCATATATATACTATTCTCATGCATCCAAATATAATTTACCCCTGAAAAGTCTCATATAAGCTCACCAAAGTCAATTTGCTATAATAATGGTATCTTCAGGTGACGTGTTGTACTAAAGATACCATACATCCTTCCTTAAATTGCAATTCCAACTACTAGAACTAACAGCTTCTTGACTAAACTCATCATGTAATCAATTGTGAGAGAGAAGAACACCAAAAAGAAAGAAAAGAAAAGAGAAATTACTGGAGAACAGCAGGTTTCCCGCAACGAGCACAAGAGAGACCAGATTCTGAGCTTGCCATCGCCTCTGCCAAAGAGTATAGGCTTGAATGTTGAACTAATCAGACTACTGTATTCGATCTAACAACGAATAAGGAATAATCGTTACTGAGGTGGGCTAGGGTTTAGGTGGAGACCGGAGAAAAGGGAGAGTGGAATTTTATTCAAGGAGACTAAAAGGAGATGAAAATAAGCTTCTCAATTTACAAGCAAGGGAAGTGCACTGGGAATTTATATTTTCTGAGGTAACAGAAATTTTGATTTTATATTAAGACCGTGCGATCTTGTTAGCACGATATTAAAGGCACGCCATGCAGTCCACCTCGAATCGGACAGTTTGGATCTAAATACAAATAGTCTGTTACCTCAGAGAATATGGGTTCGTGCACTTGTCAACGGAGCCCTTGTCAAAGTCCAAAATCTCTTCCAGGCCATATATCTGTACAGGCCCAATAAAGATTTTCGCACCATAGTTCTTGCTTTGTTATCCAGCCCAATAACTGTACCCACCAGAACATCTTAGCCCATCCTCTCTCTATCGGAAATAAATCTGCTGTTTTTCCAAAGGAATAACAGGAACCTGTTATGCTAATCTCAACCGTTCAAATTTTTTTTTGGGCGAATCTCAATCAGGAAATTTTGTTGTACGTGAATCTCAACGAAAATCAACGGTTGTAATCTGAATAACAAGTTCCTGTTATTCCTATGGAATAACAGCCTATTTATCTCACTCTCTTAACCATTCGATCCCAACAACGAGAAAGGTTTTCTCACTCTTCCTTCTGTTGGCAGTCGCCGCCTCTCTCCTCTCCGTCTCTCTCGCTGAGTAGCGATGGGGGATTTCAACCAGGCCATGATGCGAAACAATGACGCGGCCGTGCAGGCCCGAACCAAGGCACAGAATCGCGCCAACGTTCTTCAACTCAAGCTCGTAAGCCTCTCATTTATCTTTGCTGTTAAACCCTAACCCTAGACAACGTTCTTCACTCATCTAGTTTTTATTTTCTTGAATTTATAATTGAGTTTTTTTTTCCTTACTTTTCTCATTGGAAGAATGTTTCTTTCCTTTTCAGATTGGGCAGAGCCATCCGACTGGTCTCACTCCGAATCTCTTGAAGCTGTTTGAACCTCGGCCGCCATTAGAGCACAAGCCTCCTGTGGAAAAGAGGAAGCCTCCTCCTTACTCCGGTAAAATCCCTTACACTAGTTAGCTTAGATGATTTCTCTGCTTGAATGTGTAATTAGCACCTATGGTCTCATCCTAATTTTCAGTAGATAAAATATAAACAATTCTAACATGATCTACTATTGCTCTTTCTTGTTCATGAAGGTATTGCTAGTTTTGTGTCGAAGTTTGCTGAGCCAGAAGATCCGGAGTATGCTCCACCTGTGCCGAAGGTAGAAAACAAGGTATTGTCCTATCAGTCCTTTTGATTTTAATTATACAGAAATTGTGGAGAAAACTGGAATGGTGGTTAAGAAGATACGGCTATTTTGTTTGTTTGCAATACGCAGGAGGAAAAGAAAGCTAGGATTCGCCAAGATAAGCTCGAGAAAGGTGCTGCTAAGGCAGCCGAAGAGCTTGAGAAGTGTAAGTTTTTGGTTCATTTTCTCTTGTTTGAAGGATTAACATACTGGTTCAGCATTGAATCTTATAGGATAATTAGAATGATTCCCTAGGCAGTTTTTGTGTTCTGAATTCATATGAATCTGGTACTGATCAGTTTTATACTCTAGTCTCTGAATCCAGCATGGTAATATTAGATATGCAATTATATTGTCTGATATTTTATACTATGGATGTAGATGACCCGCTTACTGATCCTAACACGACAGGAGACCCATATAAGACACTTTTTGTGGCGAGACTGGTAAGCTTCTGTGCTTTTTATTACCAATCTTTTAACATAGTTATCAGACTAGTGTTTCATATTGGATCGAAATCTATGATTGATTTAAAATGAAATATTACACTAAATTGTTGATAGTTTGGTGCATATGAATGGGTCATTTCCATAACAAAGTAACTGCCAAAAGACAGAAGTATTACAGAACTGAATTATCTTATTTTGTTCTTATTTGCTTGCCGGTTTTTTTTACAGAATTACGAGACTTCAGAGCATAGGGTCAAAAGGGAGTTTGAAGCATATGGGCCTATTAAAAGGGTAAGTATACGAGAGAATTCTCGTTGGAAGGTGAAGTTATTTCTCTTTGATAAGGTGGTATTACCCATGCCAACATTACTGCTGGTAGAAAATTATTCTAAATTTTTACAAAACGAAAACTGAACAATGACTTATTGAGGAAGTGTCAAGATTTCACGGAATTAAGGACAGTGATTATGCTAGCTTTACCTATTCTGCGTAAATTTGTATGGAAGTTCAAGAAAAAATCAATTTGAGAACAAAATTATACTAGCTGCTCTACCTTGAAAGTTTTATTCGACACAACTTTCCTCCGTTGTCTTTTGCTTTTGCTTTTGGGAGTATATTCAGCATGGAACAAGAGCCTGATATGCATCTGGTATTCTTCTTTTGTTTTTCCAAATTTTGTTTAAAGTTACAATCTATACTTACTGGATAATATTATTCCATACAAATCCTGGACTTTTTACATCTCTATTTTGCATTTTTTTTTTGTTCGTTTTCTAAACAGAAAAGTAGCGGCTATATTAAATTTAACATCATTAAGTTGGTTAAAAGTTAGATGGTGGTAAACTTTTTTGGAGATTTAAGCCTTTTGCGAGAAAAACGGGTTACGACTCATTTCAAATTAAAGTAAATTCCACAAACTTGCTGCAAGGTATGTCACCTTGAGTGGTGTGACTTTTGATTTTTCCATATCAGTTGTGGGGTAGCTTGTCTGATGTGCCTTTCATGAATAAGTTCAGAGTGATACTAGCTTAAAGTAGTTTCCAGGTATAGATCTTTGTTGCAAGAAAGTTTGGTAGCTGACTCCCATTCAAATTATCATATATTATATATTATATATTTTATGTTATTCTTTTCTTTCTTTCTGGTGGGGTTGAGAAGGGCTATTGGTTTTGCATTCTGGCCTAAATGTTCTTTAATTTTTAAAATTAGCTCTACTGGTTCATGATTGCCTTTGCTGCTGATGCTAGAGCAGGTAGTTCAGGTAGTTGTATCTTATTTTTCAAATATTTTCAAAGTCACATGGTTCATAAGGATAATTTTTCAACGAGGTCTTCCCAACAATCTTCGATGGACGTTGGTAATACCCTCATATATTATTAGCATACCTTGTTTCCTTTTAACAACAATATCCCTGGTAAGGGGTTCCACAAATTACCCTGGTAAGGGGGTTATATAAAATGAATCACGCGACATCTCAGAAAAAATGTCATCCAGAGAAGTCTGACAATGTGCTGGGATTCATTGAAGTGGTGTCGGCTCTTCACTTTTAAAAGGTTAGCACGGCTAGTTAGGCGTTTTCTGCCTCTCTGTCGTGCCATATAGGATATACAGTAGTTCCAGAATAAGATAGGAATTAATATGTAAAATATAATGCCTACGGGCCTTTTCTCTCAAAAAAAAAAAAATGTAAAATATAGTCTGTAGTAATATCGTGTCCTGTCTTTTATTTTGCTTAATTGTTATTTGATTTTTCAGGTGCGCGTCATCACTGACAAGAACACAAATAAGCCCAGAGGATATGCCTTCATTGAGTACATGCATACTCGTGATATGAAGAGTGAGTTGTCTACTTTTACCTTCTGGTTGCTTGTACCACATTGAAATTTGTTAGGTGAATTGACTTTTATGTTCTCTTTTGATCAAATTATAGATGCTTATAAGCAAGCTGATGGGAGGAAGATCGATAGCCGGAGGGTACTGGTGGATGTTGAGCGTGGCAGAACCGTCCCTAACTGGCGTCCAAGAAGATTAGGTGGGGGGCTTGGATCGAGTAGAATGGCCGGTGAAGAAGCTCCCAAGTACTTACTGTATCCTCTTATTGTCCTTTACGTATTTCTATAGTAAAATTGGTACCTGGAGAAAGGTGAAATAAGTCTTTGTAGGTCATTTTTGAGTAGTGATCAGGGATAGAGCAAAAAATGTGATTGCATTTTTGAGTAGTGATCAGACGAGAACTAAGTCAGCTTTGTTGCTTAATTCTTCTTTTCCAAATCAGGATCTGATTAAGTGACATAGATCAGAAAACAAGTTATAAATTAGAAATTTGACTACGGTAGAAGGATTGGTTAAGTGACATTTGGGAGCTGACTTTTACTTGAATTTTGTTATTTGGCCATAAAACTAATAAAGATAATTGTATTTTGCCAGGGAGCCACAAGTGACAGCATCAACACACACTCGATCAGAGGAGCCTAGGGCCAGAGATGACAAAGACCGGTAATGCTCGTCTCATATACTGTAGAATATTTTCAGTAAAAGAGAAAATAAACATGTTTGATGGTAGTATTTATTTCTTTCAGGGATCGGGAGAAGTCCCGTGAAAGGGACCGGGAGAGAGATCGTGATCGTGGTGGGAGGGAGCGTGAGAAATCTCGCGAGCAGTCCCATGAGAGGACTCGTGAGAAGGAAGATAGGCATCACCGGGATGACCGTGAACGGGACCGTGATAGGCCACGTGATAAGGACCGGGAAAGAGATAGGGATCGTGAGAGGGGGGATCGTGATAGAGACAGGGACCGCAGTGACCGTGGACGTGATAGGGATAGGGACCGTGAGAGAGATCGTGATCGTGGCCGTGACAAGGATCGGGAACGCGACAGAGAGCGCGGCCGTGAATCACGCGATCGTGAAAGGTAAAGACTCCTTTTGGGTAGAATATATGTTAGATATCACATATTCGTAATAAAAACATATATCTGTTAGCTAGCTGAACTATTTTGGTTTGAAATGTTGTCAAGCAATAGAAAACATAATATAGTTGTAATAATAATAATAATAATACAATATGTATTTTTTTATATATTTTATATATATAATTTTTTTTAGGGATAAAAGATAGAATTTTTTTCGATAAAATTCTATAATTTGATCTTTCAAAATCTTATATCTATATATTTATCTTATATGAATCTTCTGATTCTTCTGATTCAATCTAAAATCTCCAGTGTTGTTAATTATATAATTTTTTAACAGTGCTCAAACATATTTGCAATTACTTGTACAAATGAACTAAATTTTTTCAAACAGATATAAGTTGCGTAAGTTATACATCCTCTGTGTTTGGCTCCATATCTGGTTTCTACCTTGTTGGATTAGCTGGTGAGATCTTTCTAATCCTGTTTCAGTATTGTTAGTTTTTGTTAATGTGCCTTGTGATATCAGGGATCGTGACCGGGACCACCGTGACAGCCGAAGCCGTGACCGTGATCGTCATGGTGCTGATCATGATGACGCTGAGCATAACTATAAAAGGGATGTGATGATGTCTGATCAGTATGACGAGCAAGGCGATGATGCCAAATACAACTATGGTCATGGCCAAGGACATGAATATAGTGGTAAGGAGGACACAGGGTATAATGGTCAGACGAATCATGGAGCACATGAAACCCCAGAGGAAGGCGAGGCATATGATGAACGTGATTATGGGTATTACTGCAAGGATTAGGTAACACAAATTGTACTTTTTTCTGGTGAAGTTTCCCCCCTCGTAGTAATTAATATGGCATTCCTTAGGCCATCTGTTGGGAGTGTAATATGTGGGGATAAGGGATAAGAGATGTCACCTTATCTCCATTTCTTATCTTTCAACCAAACGTCAGTGTTATATCAGATCATTTTCGACAAATCTGAAATCAGCAGGAATATAAAACTTGTATATGGTTTTATTTAGTTTTGATATTATCCTTTATTGGGTACTGATAAAATCAGCACTTTTCAAACGAGGTCAGAAGTTCCTGCTGCAGGGTGAGTGATCGGCAGCCTTTTGACTGGAAGCCAGGTGCTTAAAGTTAGGAATTTATATTTGCTTCCGTTGATGTCATATTTTTTTGGAACTTGTTTTGTTTGGATTGTCAACAGATGTTTTCTGTAATTTGTATGTTGTTGTGCTGTCTTATTGACTTGGCAATGCTGGAAATTGTAGAACATGCTATTTAATCTGAAGTTGTGGTACTCAATTAATGTCATATACTTTTGGATCATTTTGGTTGGTTCTTTATTGGTTGGGGTCTGGATTGTGCCCCACAATAATGCATTTCTTATTTGGATGCCATGTCTTTTTGGGTACTGTTATTTTGAGATGTTAATTTAAATTACCCTGTAGAAATCCAACTTCTGGAAATATAATGATATGCATATGCATGAAGAATATACAAGTCTTACTCCATTCATTTAAAATGACTGTCTATTTCTGAGCTATTGATATACTGGACCACTGGATCTAGGTGACGAGCTGCCAGTTGTTTCCCTTTGCAATGGCACGTGCTTATTTGGGGCCCCTACATTACAACACTTGGGTCAATTGAATTTATGGCTTCTAGCACTGTTGTCTCACCAAACGCCCAATTGAATCCTGCTAAACGTGCCATGCAATGCAATATATACAGTTTTTTGTGGGGATAATACTTCGTCAATAGAAAACCGAAAAATAAAAGAAAGCCCAAAAATCAATTATTTTATTTGAATCAACTAGATATAGGCATATAGCTGTTGTGGTGATTTGAACATTATTTACATAAGGTCGGAATTTCTGCACTCTATTTCTATCTGAATAGTTGCAACGCAATAGGTACTAACAAGATTTATATGGTCATGAATTTTATATGGTCATGAATATGCAGTAGCAGTTCATATTTCTGTTGGTCCGAATACATACATATTCCACAAACCGAGAGAAAGTGAGAAAGGAGGAGTTGTCTATTCGGTGCTAGCACATTGACTTGCAACTGTTTTTCAACTTGTTCGTGTGTATACTGATGGTGATACGATTGCTATTGTTGTGTATGTCTGCATGTCAGTGAGGAGAAAAACTACAGCTAGAGTTGTAAAGAGCTTTTGTTGTGCTGCTTTTACATATAAATTTTGGTTTTGAGTAAGAACTGAATTGAATTGTAACCTTATGAACCTACTTGAATTTTCAACTGAACAAACTCTATAGTGATCTTAAAGGCAAAAAGAAGATTGCACAATAATATGTCACTAAATACGAAGGTGAAAGCGTTATTTTACAATTAGTATCGTCGCGAATACTTCCGCCGGTATAGTGACACCCTCGGGAATAGCAATAACTATCGGCTTATCCTCAATAATAGTCACTTTTTACTCTTGCGAATAGTGACAGATTCTTGTGTTTATTACTAAATTATTTAAATTATGAAGTTAACACAGGTGGTATGCTCTTAATTGCAAGAAGATCCATGTTTTACTCGAGAACAAAACATATCCATGGATATACCATACTTGCGACAAATGATACTTAGCGTTTAGTGGATCTTGAGCAGTAGTTGGTTCTATATATATAAAAGATGAATATTTGTAAGCACATAGGTGGAATGTGTAAAACAGTAAGATCTGTATGTGGGTGATATTTTCTCAGCTCATTCTCAATTCAATGCTAGCTTTCATTTAGTTAAATATAAACGTGAGATAAAAAAAAAAAAAAAACCTTTGGATGTTCATGGGTAAAAACCTTTGGATGTTTATTGTGAAATTTATTTCATTAAATACATGATGGTTGAAAGAACACACACACACACACACACACACACACTACATTAAAACATATTTCAACTGAGATGGATTTGTGAAGTGAACTTTTAATGGAACGAATTTTGATGGAAACAACGAGAGGTATAAATTATTAATTGTTTTAATGATCATATGAACAATGATTATATATGCATATGTTAGTACACAACCTCCTTTGGAAAAATAAAATAAAATAAAACATTTCATAAGCTAGCTATATATATATATATAGGTCCATAAATGAAGCCCAGTAAATTAAACAACAGCTAGCATAGGATGGACAGCTAAAACCTAGAGAAAGACAAGCTAAGTGCTAAAGGGAGAGAGAGAGAGGTTTTCCTTTTGCTTCATTTAATTTTCATAGAGAGAAACAAAAATTCTTGTTTCTGTTTTTTTGGTGCAGCATTTTTCCAGACTCCGCAGGCTTTAGTGTAAATGGAGAAAGTTGCTCTTAAAAACCAAAAGAAAAAGGAATTACTGGAGAAAATTTTGGCATGCTTCATTGGTGCTCTTATGATCTTCTATGGACTTTGCACATGTAGCCAAAAGAACAACTTTTAAGTACAAAAATGGGGGTGCATGAAAGATGAAACCCATGAAAGTATATATAGTTTTTTATCCGTGCATCAAAGTACAACTTACTTATTTTTGCCTTTCAATTTTTACTAATTTATTTATGTTGATGTACTAACGTTAGCATTTCATGTGATATGCTAATTAATTAAAGGCCTAAATAATTTCTTACTTTTTCATGTCCAAAAAGTTGATTCAAGATGCTCAATATAATTTTTTATTTTTTTATTTTTAAAAGTTGATCCGAAAATTATATATAGGTACCAATATATGCATATTTTATACTTTATACAAACATCTTTAAATTTATTGAACCGTTAGCATATTTTGTTAATGCACTAATGTTAACATATGATTCGAAAAAAAATGTCTGTACGGTAAATTCAAATTGCTTAATGTAGTGTCTATATATTAAAATTTTGTAGAGAACATTTTTTTATATCTTTTCAGATTTTTTGAAAAATGACTATTTGATATGAAAATATTTATATTATTTTACTATTTTATAGTTGTCTTTCAAAAGTCTGGAAAAAATATTATTAACTATTCTCCACAAAGTTTTAAAAGCTATATATATAGAGGTTAGCTAATATCAAAATGTTTGTTTTGAAGCTGTGATGCAATTAATTATTTTTCTGATTTTCACAATCCAAATGGTCAATCGAAACAGTTAGATGTGATCTTTATATTAAAATGTGCTTGGAGACAAAATTTTATATTTTTTTAGAACTTTTTTACTATTTATTAAGTCAGTTTTAAAATTGCTGATTTTAATAAACAATGAAAAAATTCTAAATCATTGAAAACAACGATTTTAAAACTGGCTTAATAAATAGTAAAAAAAAAATCTAAAAAATGTATATATAGACACACAAACACACACACAGATATTTCAACACTGCAATTTAAACACTACATGGAATTGCGATAATAGAATATTTAGGTTGAGAGGCTGAAACAAAAAATACATAATATGTGTAAATGTGTGGTATGTTGTCACTGGGATTTAATTATCGGTTACAAAGTGAGTCAGTGCGGTACCCTATCTGATAAAATGATATCTGCAACGTCATATTTAACATGGCACAAATCATAAAGCGGAACTCGATAATGCAATTATTCAAATAAACATCTAATATATTCCAGCTTAGCTAAAAGCTCATTCTATCAAGTGCGGTATCTCCGAGGATATATATATATATGTATATGTCATGGTTAAACATCCCTACTGCCTACATACACTATCTTAAGATCCGCCCCTGATTACAAGTTAAGCTAAAATATATCAAAATATGCTACATTAAATATACTTGATCATGTTGTGGGGAAACATCACCCTATTTTTTTGTATTAAATTATGAGATATACATACCAATTATCATTCTTTGTGGGCTCATGTTTTGGATAGATTAATTCAATGTGTGGGGACCTGATTAATTGTAGGTATTTAGTTCATGCGATACTATATATATCTTGTCAGTGAGATGCTTGATTGTCTGATATATTTGTATGAGCCACATAAAATTATAATATATATAGAAAATGTTAATTAAATACCAGTCGACCAAAGGAGGTGAGCTTGACAAGTTGTATGGATTGCCATTCATGAACTAGTGATTGGTGTCAGATCACGATAACTCTGTTAAAATTAATCTATTTCGTGGTCCTCAATTTCTGCATTAAATTAAAGCATTCAAAACTGAAGAAAGTAGATTTTAAAGCTAAGAGATCGTCAAGATGCTT